>ML663008.1:30750271-30820363 GCA_007570785.1 Antilocapra americana | reverse complement strand
CTTACACAGTGAACATGAGTTAACTCCTGGAGTTGGTGATGGACAGGTAAGCCTGGTGTGCTGCAATTCACGGGGTTGCAAAGAATCGGACATGACTGAGTGACTGAACTGAACGGAAGTAGAAGCAGTGACAGGTTTTATTTTTGGGGCTTCAAAATCACTTGGATAGTGACTGTAGCCATGAAATTAAAAGACCTGTCCTTCTTTAAAGGAAAGCTGTGGAAAATCTAGACAGTGTAATAAAAAGCAGAGACATCACTTTGCTGACAACAGTATGTATAGTCAAAGCTATGGTTTTCCAGTAGTCATGTATGGATATGAGAGTTGGAACATTAAAAAAAGGCTAAGCATTTGAATTGTGCTGAAGAAGACTCTTGAGAGTCCTTTGGTTTGTAAGATCAAACCAGTCAATCTTAAGGGAAATCAACAATGAATATTCATTGGAATGACTGATACTGAAAGTAAAGCTACAATCTTTTGGCCCCCTGACACAAAGAATCTACTTATTAGAAAATATCCTGATGCTGGGAAAGACTGAAGGCAAAAGGAGAAGAGAGTGGCCGATGATAAGACAGTAAGATATCATTAGCAACTCATTGGACATGAATTTGTGCAAACTCGAGTAGATAGTGAAGATAGGAAGCCTGGCACGTTGTAGTCCATGGGGTCTCAAAGAGTTGGACATGACGTATGACTGAGCACACACAGACATCACTTAATAGACTTACATTATAGATTTGCATAAAATAATAATTTTAAACTGTTTTTTAGTAAGGGTTTCTAAATGAGTCTTCACTACTTAATGAAAATTTGATCCCAATGATCATATTTCTTGATATGAGACTGAATAAAATCTTAATAAATTCAACCTATGTGAACTTCTGATTCTAGCCAGAAGCAGAGTAATAGGAGCTAGATTATTATTGTGCCTAAATCTATACAAAATATAAGGAATAATAGTTCCCAAAACACTGGCATCAGGCAAGAAAAGACTTTGGCCTTTGGGAAATAGGAGATAATGGAGTGAGCCATATGAGTATCCCAGTTTAATACTTATACAGTGGGGTTGGAGAATCCAGGCAGAGACCAGAAGTGTCCCTGTTAAGGAGAATGAGATGGGGGTCTAGAATTCAACACAGCTAGATTTTATGGGGCCAAGTACTAGAAAGGCGAGAGCAGCACAGAGAAAACTTTGGAAACCTGGAGCGAATTCCCAGCGGTATCCAGCACATAACTTTAGCAGACTAGTGATTAGTGTATACATTTATGAAGACTTTCCTTTTGGGCAGTTTAGGAAATTAATTGGCAAGGTTGGGAAGAACGCTCAGTCCTGTCCAATTCTTTGGAAACTCATAGACTATAACCCATGGAATTCTCCAGATCAGGATACTTGACTGGGTAGCCTTTTCTTTCTCCAGGGGATCTTCCCAATCCTGAGATCCAACCCAGGTCTTCCACATTGTGGAAGAGAAGCTAAAGGTAAAGGAGACAAGGAAAGATATACCCATTTGAATGCAGAGTTCCAAAGAATAGTAAGGAGAGATAAGAAAGCCTTCCCCCGTGATCAATGCAAAGAAATAGAGGAAAACAATAATGGGAAAGGCTAGAGATCTTCAAGATTAGAGATACCAAGGGAACATTTCATGCAAAGAAGGGCACAATAAAGGACAGAAATGATATGGACCTAACACAAGCAGACGATAATTAAGAAGAGATGGCAAGAATACACAGAATAACTATACAAAAAAGATCTTCATGACCCAGGTAGCCACAATGGTGTGATCACTCACCTAGAGCCAGACATCCTGGAATGTGAAGTCAAGTGGGACTTGGGAAGCATCACTATGAAAAAAGCTAGTGGAGGTGATGAAATTCCATTTGTGCTATTTCAAATCCTAAAAGGTGATACATTGAAAGTGCCGCATTCAATATGCTAGCAAATTTGGAAAACTCAGCAGTGACCACAGGACTGGCAAAAGTCAGTTTTCATTCCAATCCCAAAGAAGGGCAATGCCAAAAGATGTTCAAACTACCGCACAATTGTACTCATCTCACATGCTAACAAAGTAATGCTTAAAATTATCCAAGCCAGGCTTCAACAGAACTTGAACTGTGAACTTCCAGATGTTCAAGCTGATTTTAGAAAAAGGAGAGGAACTAGAGATCAAATTGCAGACATCTGCTGGATTATCAGAAAAGCAAGAGAGTTCCAGAAAGGCATCTGCTTCTTCTTTGTTGATTATGCCAAAGCCTTTGACTGTGTAGATCACAACAAACTATGGAAAATTCTTCAAGAGTTGAGAATATCAGACCACCTTACCTGCCTCCTGAGAAATCTGTATGGAGATCAACAAGCAACAGTTAGAAACAGACATGGAACAATGGACTGGTTCCAAATTGGAAAAGGACTACATAGAGGCTGTATATTGTCATTCATGTCATTTATTATTGTTTACCTTCTATGCAGAGTATATCATGTGAAATGCCAGGATGGATGAAGCACAAGGTGGAATAAAGTTTGCCATGAGAAATATCAATAACCTCATATATGCAGATGATACCACCCTTATGGCAGAAAATGAAGAGGAACTAAAGAGCCTCTTGATGAAAGTGAAAAACGAGAGTGAAAAAGTGGGCTTAAAACAACATTCAGAAAACTAAGATCATGGCATCAGTCCCATCACTCATGAAAAATAGATGGGGAAACAATGAAAACAGTGACATGCTTTATTTTGGGGGGGGCTCCAAAATCACTGCAGACAGTGACTGCAGCCATGAAATGAAAAGACACTTGCTCCTTGGGAGAAAAGTTATGACCAACCTAGACAGCATATTGTAAAGCAGAGACATTACTTTGCCGACAAAGGTCCATCTAGTCAAAGCTAGTTTTTCCAGTAGTCATGTTTGGATCTGAGTGTTGGACTAGAAAGAAGGCTGAGAGCTGAAGAATTGATGCTTTTGAACTGTGGTATTGGAGAAGACTCTTAAGAGTCCTTTGGACTGCAAGAAGTTTAAACCAGTCAATCCTAAAAGAAATCAGTCCTGAATATTCATTGGAAGGACTGATGTTGAAGCTGAAACTCCAATACTTTGGCCACCTGATGCGAAGAACTTACTCATTAGAAAAGACCCAGTTGATGGGAACAACTGAAGGCAGGAAGAGAAGGAGATGCCAGAGGATGAGATGGTTGGATGGCATCACCAACTCGATGCACGGGAGTCTGAGCATGTTCCATGAGCTGATGATGGACAGGGATGCCTTTGTGCTGCAATCATGGGGTCACAAAGAGTTAGACATGACTGAGTGACTGAACTGAACTGAACTGAGTTCAGCTAATAAAACTAACCAAAAAGATAAGAGGGAAAAGGCCTTGGAACTCACACAAAGTTGGTAAAATTGTTCTGTTCTCACCCACCAGAATGGAAAAGCTTCATAATTTGATGAGTATCAGGAATTTAGGAGAGTATCTCCACAGTATTTGGAAGAAATACTAAGCCTAAACACTGCTCTAGTCCTGCCTAACATAGCTTGAAAAAAGATCAGAACAGATATAAGTAATTTAACTGCTTCCAAGAATAAAACTCAAGAGTATTTATAGGAACATAAAGATATCCAGCACCAACAATTTAACATTCAATCAGCATTGCCTGTTGCACCAAATCAGTTTCAGTATTGTTTTGAGAGGTAAAAAATTGGAAACAATAAAATTTATACACTAGGAAAATGGCTGACTAGAATATGTTATATCCTTAGGAAAAAATAAATTGAAGATATTGGAAAGAATTAGTTATGCATATATATATTCATCTAGAGAGATATTCATGATTTAATGAATGGAAAATAAAAGCAAGTTTCAGAGAAATCACAAAGTGAAAGTGTTAATTGCTCAGTTTTGTTCGACTCTTTGTGACCCCATAGAATGTAACCTGCCATGCTCTTCTGTCCATGGAATTCTCCAGGCTAGAATCCCTCCTTCAAGCATTCCTCCTAACCCAGGAATCGAACCTAGGTCTTTCGCATTGCAAACATATTCTTTACTGTCTGAGCCACCAGACAAAATGAAAATGATGTACTTTGTCTGTATATTGCTTACTTATGAAAAATTGAGAAAAATAGAAAAAGAAATGGAAGAATATATCAGTTCAGTTCAGTTCAGTCACTCAATCATGTCCAAATCTTTGCGACTCCATGAATCACAGCATGCCAGGCCTCCCTGTGCATCACCAACTCCAAGATTTTATCCAAACTCATGTTCATCCAGTCGATGATGCCATCCAGCCATCTCATCCTCTGTCATCCCCTTCTCCTCCTGCCCTCAATCTTTCCCAGCATCAGGGTCTTTTCCAATGAGTCAACTCTTTGCATGAGGTGGCCAAAGTTTTGGAGTTTCAGCTTCAACATCAGTCCTTCCAATGAACACCCAGGACTCATCTCCTTTTATGATGGACTGGTTGGATCTTCTTGCAGTCCAAGGGACTCTCAATAGTCTTCTCCAACACCACAGTTCAAAAGCATCAATTCTTCGGTGCTCAGCTTTCTTCACAGTCCAACTCTCATATCCATACATGACTACTGGAAAAATCATAGCCTTGATTAGACGAACCTTTGTTGGCAATTAATGTCTCTGCTTTTTAATATGCTTTCTAGGATGGTCATAACTTTCCTTCCAAGGAGTAAGAGTCTTTTAGCTTCATGGCTGCAATCACCACCTGCAGTGACTTTGGAGCCCCCCAAAATAAAGCCTAACACTGTTTCCACTGTTTCCCCATCTATATCCCATGAAGTGATGGGACCAGATGCCATGATTTTAGTTTTCTGGATGCTGAGCTTTCAGCCAACTTTTTCACTCTCCTCTTTCACTTTCATCAAGAGGCCTTTTAGTTCCTCTTCACTTTCTGACATAAGGGTGGTGTCATTTGCATATCTGAGGTTATTGATATTTCTCACGGCAATCTTGATTTCACCTTGTCCTTCTGCCAGCCCAGCGTTTCTCATGATGTATTCTTCATATAAGTTAAATGAGCAGGGTGACAATATATAGCCTCGACGTACTCCTTTTCTTATGTGGAACCAGTCTGTTGTTCCATGTCCAGTTCTAACTGTTGCATTCCTGATCTGCATACAGATTTCTCAGGAGACAGGTTAGGTGATCTGGTATTCCCATCTCTTTCAGAATTTTCCACAGTTTATTGTTATCCACACAGTCAAAGGTTTTGGCATAGTCAATAAAGCAGAAATAGATGCTTTTCTGGAATTCTCTTGCTTTTTCAATGATCCAGTGGATGTTGGCAATTTGATCTCTGGATCCTCTGCCTTTTCTAAAACCAGCTCGAACATTTGGAATTTCACGGGTCATGTATTGCTGAAGCTTGGCTTGAAGAACTTTGAGCATTACTTTACTAACGTATCAGATGAGTGCAATTGTGTGGTAGTTTGAGCATTCTTTGGCATTGCCTTCCTTTGGGATTGGAATGAAAATTGACTTTTGCCAGTCCTGTGGCCACTACTGAGCTTTCCAAATTTGTTGGCATATTGGGTGTAGCACTTTCACTGCATCATCTTTCAGGACTTGAAATAGCTCAACTGGAATTTCATCACCCCCACCAGCTTTGTTCGTAGTGATTCTTCCCAAGACCCACTTGACTTCACATTCCAGGATGTCTGGCTCTAGGTGAGTGATCACACGTGATTATCTGGGTCCTGAAGATCTTTTTTGTACAGTTCTTCTGTGTATCCTTGCCACTTCTTAATATCTTCTGCTTCTGTTAGGTCCAGACAATTTCTGTCCTTTATCGAGCCCATCTTTGCATGAAATGTTCCCTTGGTATCTCTAATTTTCTTGAAGAGATCTCTAGTCTTTTCCATTCTGTTGTTTTCCTCAAAGAATATTAAGCAGATCGTTAATATTTGTTGCCTGCAGAAATGTAAGTAGATTGTACAGACAATATGCTTTTTTCTTTCATATAGTTGAATTGTTTTATTTGTAAAGTAAGCATAATTTACCTTGTAGTTTCTCATGTCTTAAAATATTTAATAGAAAAAAATTAATGACAAAGACTACAGAGGGATATCAAATATTTTTATAATACAAAGTGACAGAAAAATATAAGTTTTGACTATATGTTTTGAGTACAACTGTAAAAAGGAGATATGCATGTGATCAAAGACTATTAAGAATTTCAGAGGCTTTTTTTTTTTTTTGTAAAGATTTCTTTTTTTTTTTAAATTAGTTTTGCCATACAATGACATGATATCGCCATGGGTGTACATATGTTCCCCCTCCAGCACCCCCCTCCTTCCTCCCTCCCGACTCCCTCCCCCCAGGAAATCTCGGTGCAGCAGCCCCGAGCAACAATCCTGGGCTGGTGATTGATTTCACATATGATACTTAACATGTTTCAATGCCATTCTCCCAAATCATCCCACCCCTGCCCTCATCCACAAAGTCCACGAGTCTGTTCTGTACGTCTGTGTTCCTTTTGCTGTCTCACATGCAGGGTTCTCGTTACCATCTTTCTAAATTCCATATATATATGCATTAGTATACTGTATTGTTTTTCCTTCTGGCTTACTTCACTCTGGATAATAGGCTCCAGTTCCATCCACCTGAATAGAACTGCTTCAATGAATTTTTTTTTAGTGCTGAGTAATATTCCACTGTGTATATGTACCACAGCTTTCTTATCCATTCGTCAGTTGATGGGCATATAGGTTGCTTCCACGTCCTGGCTATTGTAAACAATGCAGCAATGAACATTGGGGTACACGTGGCTCTTTCAATTCTGGTTTCCTCGGTGTGTATGCCCAGCAGTGAGATTGCTGGGTCAAATGGCAAGTCTATTTGCATTTTTTTAAGGAACTTCCACAGTGTTTTCCATAGTGGCTGTACTAGTTTGCATTCCCACCAACAGTGTAAGAGGGTTCCCTTTTCTCCACATCCTCTCCAGCATTTATTGCTTGTAGATTTTTGGATGGCAGCCATTCTGACTGGTGTAAAGTGGTACCTCATTGTGGTTTTGATTTGCATTTCTCTGATAATGAGTGATGTTGAGCATCTTTTCATTTGTTTGTTAGCCATTTTTATGTCTTCTTTGGAGAAATGTCTGTTAAGTTCTTTGGCCCACTTTTTGATTGGCTATTATTTTCTCCCATTCTGAAGGCTGTCTTTTCACCTTGCTTATAGTTTCCTTTGTTGTGCAGAAGCTTTTAATTTTAATTAGGTCCCATTTGTTTATTCGTGCTTTTATTTCTGATATTCTGGGACGTGGGTCATAGAGGATCCTGCTTTGGTTTATGTCGGAGAGTGTTTTGCCTATGTTATCCTCTAGGAGTTTTATAGTTTCTGGTCTTATGCTTAGATCTTTGATCCATTTTGAGTTTATCTTTGTGTATGGTGTTAGAAAGTGTTCTAGTTTCATTCTTTTACAAGTGGCTGTCCAGTTTTCCCAGCACCACTTGTTAAGGAGGTTGTCTTTCCTCCATTGTATATTCTTGCCTCCTTTGTCAAAGATAAGGTGTCCATAGATGTGTGGATTTATCTCTGGGCTTTCTATTTTGTTCCATTGATCTATATCTCTGTCTTTGTGCCAGTACCATACTGTCTTAATAGCCTAAAGTCAGGTAGGTTGATTCCTCCAGTTCCATTCTTCTTTCTCAAGATTGCTTTGGCTATATGAGGTTTTTTGTATTTCCATACAAATTGTGAAATTATTTGTTCTAGTTCTCTGAAAAAGACCTCTGGTAGCCTGATAGGAATTGCATTGAATCTATAGATTGCTTTGGGTAGTATACTCATTTTCACTATATTGATTCTGCCAATCCACGTACACGGCACATTTCTCCATCTGTTTGTGTCCTATTTGATTTCTTTCATCAGTGTTTTATAGTTTTCTATATACAAGTCTTTTGTTTCTTTAGGTACAAATACTCCTAAGTATTTTATTCTTTTTGTTTCGATGGTGAATGGAATTGTTTCCTTAATTTCCCTTTCTGACTTCTCACTGTTAGTGTATAGGAATGCCAGGGATTTCTGTGTGTTGATTTTGTATCCTGAAACTTTGCTATATTCACTGATTAGCTCTAGTAATTTTCTGGTAGAGTCTTTAGGGTTTTCAATATAGAGGATCATGTCATCTGCAACAGAGAGAGTTTTACTTCTTCTTTTCCAATCTGGATTCCTTTAATTTCTTTATCTGCTGTGATTGCTGTGGACAAGACTTCTAAAACTATGTTGAAGGGTAGTGGTGAGAGTGGGCACCCTTGTCTTGTTCCTGATTTCAGGAGGAATACTTCCAGTTTTTCACCATTGAGGATAATGTTTGCTGTGGGCTTGTCATATACAGCTTTTATTATGTTGAGGTATGTTCCTTCTATTCCTGCTTTTTGGAGGGTTCTTATCATAAATGGATGTTAAATGGTGTCAAAGGCTTTCTCTGCATCTATTTAGACAATCATGTGATTTTTATTTTTCAATTTGTTAATGTGGTGTATTACATTGATTTATTTGCGGATATTGAAGAATCCTTGCATCCCTGTGATAAAGCCTACTTGATCATGATGTATGATCTTTTTAATGTGTTGTTGGATTCTATGTGCTAGAATTTTGTTAAGGATTTTTGCATCTATGTTCATCAGTGATATTGGCCTGTAGTTTTCTTTTTTGTGTGTGGCATATTTGTTGGGTTTTTGAATTAGGGTGATGGTGATCTCGTAGAATGAGTTTGGAAGTTTACCTTCCTCTTCAATTTTCTGGAAGAGTTTGAGTAGAATAGGTGTTAGCTCTTCTCTAAATTTTTGGTAGAATTCAGCTGTGAAGCCATCTGCACCTGGGCTTTTGTTTTTAAGAAGTTTTCTGATTACGGTTTCAATTTCCGTGCTTGTGATGGGTCTGTTAAGATTATCTATCTCTTCCTGGTTTAGTCTTGGAAAATTGTACTTTTCTAGGAATGTGTCCATTTCATCCAGGTTGTCCAGTTTATTTGCATATAGTTGCTGATAATAGTCTCTTATGATCCTTTGTATTTCTGTGTTTTCTGTTATGATCTCTCCGTTTTCATTTCTAATTCTGTTGATTTGGTTCTTCTCCCTTTGTTTCTTGATGAGTCTGGCTAATGGTTTGTCAGTTTTATTTATCTTCTCAAAGAACCAGCTTTTGGCTTGGTTGATTTTTGCTATGGTCTCTTTTGTTTCCTTTGCATTTATTTCTGCCCTGATCTTTAAGATTTCTTTCCTTCTACTAGACCTGGTCTTCTGCATCTCTTCCCTTTCTAGTTGCTTTAGGTGTAAAGTAAGGTCATTTATTTGATTTTTTTCTTGTTTCCTGAGGTGAGCTTGTATTGCTATGAACTTTCCTCTTCGCACTGCTTTCACAGTGTCCCATAGGTTTTGGGCTGTTGTGTTTTCATTTTCATTCGTTTCCATGCATAACTGAATTTCATTTTTAATTTCTTCTGTGATTTGTTGGTTATTCAGCAGTGTGTTGTTGAGCCTCCATATGTTGGAAGTTTTGAAAGGTTTTCTCCTGTAGTTGATATCTAATCTCACTGCATTGTGGTCAGAAAAGATGCTTGGGATGATTTCAATATTTTTGAATTTATCAAGGTTAGATTTATGACCCAGGATGTGATCTATCCTGGAGAAGGTCCCGTGTGCGCTTGAGAAAAACGTGAAATTCCTTGTTTTGGGGTGGAATGACCTATAGATATCAATTAGGTCTAGTTGGTCTATTGTATCATTTAAAGTTTGAGTTTCCTTGGTACTTTTCTGTTTATTTGATCTATCCATTGGTGTGAGTGGTGTATTAAAGTCTCCCACTATTATTGTGTTGTTGTTAATTTCCCCTTTCACACTTGTTAGCATTTGCCTTACATATTGTGGTGCTCCTATGTTGGGTTCATAAATATTTATAATTGTTATTTCTTCTTCTTGGATTGATCCTTTGATCATTATGTAATGTCCATCTTTATCTCTTTTCACAGCCTTTTTTTAAAGTCTACTTTATCTGATATGAATATTGCCACTCCTGCTTTTTTTTTTTTTTGGTCTTTATATGCATGGAATATCTTTTTCCAGCCTTTAACTTTCAGTCTATATGTGTCCCTAGGTTTCAGGTGGGTCTCTTGTAGACAACATATATAAGGTTCTTGTTTCTGTATCCAATTGGCCAATCTTTGTCTTTGGGTTGGGGCATTCAACCCGTTTACATTTAAGGTAATTATTGATAAGTATGATCCTGTTGCCATTACTTTATTGTTTTGGGTTCGAGATTATATACCCCATCCGTGTTTCTTATCTAGGCAAGATCCTTTAGCATTCGTTGGAGTGCTGGTTTGGTGTTGCTGAATTCTCTCAGCTTTTGCTTGTCTGAAAAGCTTCTAATTTCTCCTTCAAATTGGAATGAGATCCTTGCTGGGTACAGTAATCAGGGTTGTAGATTATTTTCTTTCATGATTTTAAGTATGTTCTGCCATTCCCTTCTTGCCTGAAGCATTTCTATTGAGAGACCAGCTGTTATCCTTATGGGATTCCCCTTGTGAGTTATTTGTTGTTTTTCCCTTGCTGCTTTTACTATCTGCTCTTTGTGTTTGATATTTGTTAATTTGATTAATATGTGTCTTGGGGTGTTCCGCTTGGGGTTCATCCTATTTGGGACTCTCTGGGTTTCTTGGACTTGAGTGGTTATTTGCTTTCCCAATTTAGGGAAGTTTTCAACAATTATCTCCTCAAAAATTTTCTGATGGTCTTTCTTTTTGTCTTCTTCTTCTGGGACTCCTATGATTCGAATATTGGTGCATTTATTATTGTCCCAGAGATCTCTGAGGTTGTCCTCATTTCTTTTAATTCTTTTTTCATTTTTCCTTTGTGATTCATTTATTTCTGCCATTCTGTCTTCTACCTCACTTATCCTGTCTTCTATCTCTGTTATTCTACTGTTAGTTCCCTCCAGGGTGTTTTTGATCTCATTTATTGCATTATTCATTGTATTTTGACTCTTTTTCATTTCTTCTAAGTCCTTGTTAAAGCTTACCTGCATCTTCTCAATCCTTGCCTGCAGGTTATTGAACTGCAACTCCAATTTATTTTCCAGATTTTGGATCATTTTCACTATCATTATTCGGAATTCTTTATCAGGTAGACATCCTATCTCTTCGTCTTTTGTTTGGTCTGGAGGACATTTATCCTGTTCCTTTACCTGCTGGGTATTTCTCTGCCTTTTCGTCTTGTTTACCTTGCTGTGTTGTCCCTTTATTGTGGGGGTTCCTCACTGTGGGTGGGGTTGGATGTGTGGTTTGTCAAAGTTTCCTGGTTGGGAAAGTTTGTGTGGTGTTCTCGTGGGTGGATCTGTGTTTCCTCACTCTAACAAGCAATGAAGTGTCCAGTAAAGAGTTTTGAGATGTCAGTGGGCTTGGTGTGAACTTGGGAAACCTGGGTATTGAAGCTCCAGGCTATGTTCCTGTGTTGCTGGAGAATTTGCTTGGTTTATCTTACTCTGGAGCTTGTTGGCCCTTGGGGGGTGCTTGGTTTCAGTTTAGATATGGAGGAGTTTGATGAGCTCCTATCAATTAATAAACTCCTGGATCCAGGAGTTCTCTGGAATTCTCAGGATCTGGGCTTAGTCTCCTGTCTTCCAGTAGCCTCAGGACTCCTTCATCTATGCAGTAATGATGGTAGAACGTCTAGTTTAATGATGAGAAGTTTCTCCACAGTGAGGGACACTCAGACAGGTACACAGAGTTACATGGCATGGACCAGAAGGAGAATAGAAGAATCAGATGGTGAGAGAGTGAAGTGGCCTGTGATTACTTCCCTGTGTGCTCTCCACAGCCTGGATCCCTCGAAGATGTTCACCGAATTATACCGAGATGAAAAGAGGGAGTATGGAGACAGAAGTGACCAGAGAGAGAAAAGAGAGAGTCAGATGGACAGAGACAGATCCAGCCAGTGGTCAGTTATCTCGGTGTTCTTCACCACTCGTAACACTCAAACAGATTCCCAGAGTTGGGTAGAGAAGATAAAGGCGAGGGGTGGGGGGGAATGAAGGAGGTAACTTGTTGGGAAAGAGAAAAAAAAAAAGGAGAATCAAGAATGGGGAGACAGCAGTCAAGCCAGTGATCTCACTCCCAAGTAACAATGGGTACTGAAGCTTGGATTCTTAAAGATACAAAGTTGATACCAAATATTAATAAGCAAAGATTAAAAATCTAGAGTAAAGATTGGATTCTCAAAAGTACTTTTATAAAAAAAAAGAAGGAAAAATAATGAATAAGATAAGAAATAATACGACAACAAAAAATTCAATTAAAAATAAAAAAGGGAAAAAGAGGAGATGTAAAAGGAAAGAAATGAAATGGAAAATAAAATAAGGGAGAGAGAGGTGATTAAAAAAAGGAAAATAAAATAAAGAGAAAAAAAAATAACGGGATTATAGGGGACTAAAAAAATAGTATACAAAAAGTTTTAAGAAAATTTAAAAGATGATCCCAGTAAAATTATATTTAGGGCTTTCTCTGGTACTGTTGCGTACATTGAGGGGTCAGTTCATTTTCGGATTGTTCCTTGGTCAGGTTTGTACTTCTCATATCCTATAGACTCCTTTCTATGCAGTCTGCGCCACCTGCAGGGATTTAATCTGTTGCTCTTGTCTGCTGCAAAGCAGTTCCCTCTTCTTATTTTAGCATCTTCTGTTTGCTGGTCTCTTCAGTGTCTATTCAGCGCTCTGGGGTTTGCCCCGCTCCTGGCGAGTGCGCTTTCCCCGCCCCCTCTGCTCAGGCTCTCAGTCGCCCTCCCAGCGCGGTTGGGGGCTGGGGCTTCTCCCCTCCCCCGGCCCAGCCGCTTGGTTTTCTCGGCGTGCAGCTGGGCGCATCTTCTCAGGTCTGTATAGCACCGATCTCTGGCGGCGACTGTCCAGAATCCCCAGAGGTCTTGGCTAGCACCCAGTTCTGCCGCGGTTTGGGAGCAGAAGCCTCGCAGGGCTGCTCTCCGGCGGGGGCTGGGCCGGTCCTCAGCCCGAAGATGCCCAACTCCGCCCGACTGTCTCGCACAGCAGACCGAGTCCTCGCTGCCCTTTGTTCTGTGCATGAGCCTGGCGGGGGCTCTTCCTTGGGAAAGCTACCCAGCAGTCTATCTCCGGTTAGCACCCTCGGTTAGGTGCCCCAGTGTTCAGTCCCAGTCCTCTCCCTAAGCGCGCGGCCCACCCCTCCCTGAGCAGTCCGCGCTGGCTAGTGGGGGATGGGCCGCCGCTCCGCTGGGGGTTACAGTTAGAGACGCAATCTGGGGGGCTTAATTATTTATCTATTTTTACTCCCGTTTACGTTGCCCTCCGAGATCCGCCATAGATCCGCTGGGGAGAATGTTTCCTGGTGTTCGGAAACATTTCAGACTACCTTTTCTGAAAGGGAGGGATCTCGGTCCCTAACTCTTTGCCTTTCCTTTTACTTTTTTTTTTTTTGTCCTACCTTCTTTCATCGGCAACGGGCTGCCTTTCCAGATGCCTGATGTCCTCTGCCAGCATTTGGATGTTGTTTTATGGAGTTTGCTCGGTTTTTAAATGTTCTTTTGGTGTATTTATTGGGGAGAGAGTGGACTCCCCGTCCTATTCCTCCGCCATCTTAGTTCCCTCCTGTCAGAGGTTTTTTTTAAAGAATTCTATATTTATGTATACTTCCCCTCTTTGTTATGTCTGAATGTTTGTGGGCAATAATAATAATAGTGATCTTATGTAAAGTATGTAAAATATAGGTTGATGCAGACAATGTGTAGGTGAATAAATGTAAAAATGGAAGATATTAACGTGGAGGGTTTATAAATTACTTTACTTTTTCACTGTCCCCAAACTTTATGTAATATTCTACTGCCTTTATACAAAAAAGTAAATCAAAATCCAACTTGGCTTGCAAAGGACTACAAAAAATATAGTTCATGATGAGAAGGAAAATCAATCAAAACTGCCTCAGAAGTGATATAGATGATGGAACTAGTAGAAAAAATACATTGAAATAATTATTATAATGTTATCTCATATGTTCAGTAAGCTAGAAAACAGACTTAAAGTATAATGTGTCGACATGAAGAATATTAACAAGATACAAATCAAGCTTTTCGAAATCACATATTCAATATATGAAATTTAAAGTATACTGAACGGTATTGCCAACAGATTATACATAGTAGAAGAAAAGATTAGTTAACTTGAACACAGTTGAAGAAAATATGGAAGATGGAATACACAGGAAAAAATTTAAAGCACAATAGAGTATCAGTGAGCTGTGGAACCACTTTAAGTGACTTAATGGGCAAATATGAAGTTGCTGACGTAGAGGAGATAAATGAGGATGGGGTGAGAGAGAAAAAAGCCTAGAAAACTATTGGAAGAAATACCAGCTGAAAATTTCTAAATTTGATGAAAACAGTAAATGTGTAAATGCAATAATTTCCATAAATCCCAAGTATAAGAAGCATGAAGAAAATTGTACTATGTCACACAATACTTCTTAAATCGAGTGATAAAGAGAAAATAAGAAAGAAGCTAGAGGAAAAAACACATTGTTAGAGGAACATAAACAGAATCACAGTTGATCCTTGAACAGCTTGAAGATGGGGCACTGACCCCAAACGGTTGAACATCTGAGTATTCTATGGCTGCCTCAAAACAAAGGAATTGTTTGACAAATAAATCACTCAAGAGAAGAAAGCTGAATCTTTGGATAGAATCAGGACTCAGATCCTAGTTTTTTGGGATTCCATATATTGAACAGAAACTTTCCCCCACACTTAGTTAAAGATCTGTAAAATGAAAATACAAGTACAATGTTTATTGAAAAAGAAAATCTATGTTTGAGTGGACCCTGACAGTTCAAACCTGTGTTGTTCAAGGGTCAAATGTATATAATGAGAAGCAAAGACAAGAATGATAGTAGACTTCTCTTTTTAAGCTACATAAATTACTAGACAGTAGAAAAACAACTTCAAAATACTGAAAGAAAAAACAGTGTAATTAGAATTGAATTCTTTACCTAGTAAAAATATCTGTCAAGAAATGAAAGTGAAATGCTTTTTCAAACCTACAAAAGCTGAAAGAATTCACGCTTATCCAACTGACCTTACAAGAAATGTTAAAAGAAGTCCTTCATGTACAATGGAATGTTAGCCATAAAAAGGAATGAAATCTTGCCGTTTGTGACAAGGATTATGCTAAGTGAAATGTCAGACAGTGACAGACAGTGATGTACAATTTCACTGATATGTGGGATCTAAAAAAACAAAACAATGAACAAACAGTAAGATAGAAGTATAGTTATACAGAGAATAAACAGGTAATTGCCAGAGGGAAGTAAGGGTGAGAGGAGAGAACAAATAGGTTAGGGAGATTAAGAGGTACAGATTTCCATTTGCAAAACAAATGAGTGATGGATATGAAATATACACTGTGAGATCTATATTCAATAACTATGTAATATCTTTGTATGGCGATATCTTGTAATCAGACTTATTGTGGTAATTAATTTGAAACATATAACAATAACTCTGTTATATATCAGGAATGAAAATAATGTTATAGGTCAGTTATACTTTATACTTCAAAAACAAACAAATGTATAGCTAGTGAATTTGGGGTAAACATGTACATACTGCTGAATTTAGAATGGATAACCAACAAAAACCTACTGTCTAGCATAAGGAACTCCACTCTATGTTATGTTGCACCTGGATGGGATTGGGGTTGGGGGAGAATTGATACATATATACGTATGGCTGAATCTCGTTGCTGTTCACATGAAACTATCACAACATTGTTAATCAGCTATACCCCAATACAAAATAAAATGTTAAAAAACAATAATAACAACAAAAACCAGAATAAAATAAACAACTCATGAAAAGAGAGCAGATTTGTGGTTATCAGAGGCAAAGTGTAGGGGGAGGGGTAATAGGATGAAGGCAGTCAAAGGTACATTGAATTCTACGAAGTATTTAAGAAAAGAAAGTCCACCAATTTTACACAAAAATTTCCAGGGAATTGAAGAAAAATTATATGATCATTTCAATAGGGGAAGAAATAATCATGACAAAAGCTTAGCAAACTTAAGTTTGCTAAAAACATCAAATTATATAAATATAATTTGATATATATTACTTACAAAAAATCTATGGCTTTTCAGGTGGCACAGTGGTGAAAAATCTACCTGCCAATATAGGAGACACAAGAGACATAGGTTCCATCCCTGAGTCAGGAAGATCCCCTGGAGTAGCAAGTGGCAACCTGCTCCAGTATCCATGCCTGGAAAACTCCATGGACAGAGGAGTCTGATGGGCTATAGTCTGTGGGGTTGCAAAGAGTCAGACATGACTGAGAGACTGAGCACACACACACATATCTGTAGCAATTATCATAGCCAATGGGAAAGTGTTGAATGCTTCTCCTCTAGCACTGGGAATGAGGCAAGGATGCCCACTATAATCGCTTCTATTCAAATTGTACTGGAGGTCTTGGCTAGTGCACCAGAGCAAGGGCGCAGTTATTAAAAGGGAATATATAAACATACAATGTCATTAGTAGCTAAGAAAATGTGAAATAAAACCACACTCACTAGAATGACTAAAAAGAAAAAGACAATCCTGGGAGAATATGGAGCAACTGAAATTCTCATACAGTGGGAACTGATTATCCACTCTGCGGTTAACTGTGATTAACTGATTTCACTTTGGAAAACCACTAGACCATTCAGGTATGACCTAAATCAAATCCCTTATGATTATACAGTGAAAGTGAGAAATACATTTAAAGGACTGGATCTGACAGAGTGCCTCATTAACTATGGACAGAGGTTTGTGACACTGTACAGGAGACAGGAATCAAGACCATCCCCAAGAAAAAGAAATGTAAAAAGGCAAAATGGTTATCTGAAGAGGCCTTACAAATAGCTGCGAAAAGAAGAGAAGTGAAAAGCAAAGGAGAAAAGGAAAGATATACCCATTTGAATGCAGAGTTCCAAGAATTGCAGGAGAGATAAGAAAGCCTTCCTCAGTGATCAATGCAAAGAAATAGAGAAAAACAATAGAATGGGAAAGACTAGAGAACTCTTCAAGAAAATTAGAGATACCAAGGGAACATTTCATGCAAAGATGGGCTCAATAAAGGACAGAAATTGTATAGACTTACCAGAAGCAGAAGATATTAAGCAGAGGTGGCAAGAATACACAAAAGAACTGTACAAAAATGATCTCATGACCCAGATAATCATGATGGTGTGATCATTCACCTAGAGCCAGGATCCTAGAATGTGCAGTCAAGCAGGCCTTAGGAAGCATCACTATGAACAAAGCTAGTGGAGGTGATGAAATTTCAGTTGAGCTATTTCAAATCCTAAAAGATGATTTATTGGAAGTGCTGCACTCAATATGCCAGCAAATTTGGAAAACTCAGCAGTGACCACAGGACTGGAAAAAATCAGTTTTCATTCCAATCCCAAAGTAGGGCAATGCCAAAGAATGCTCAAACTACCACACAATTGCACTCATCTCACACGCAAGCAAAGTAATGCTCAAAATTATCCAAGCCAGGCTTCAGCAATACATGAACAATGAACTTCTGGATGTTCAAGCTGGTTTTAGAAAAGACAGAGGAACCAGAGATCAAATGGCCAACATCCTCTGGATCACTGAAAAAGCAATAGAGTTCCAGAAAAACATCTATTTCTGCTTTATTGACTATGCCAAAGCCTTTGTATGGATCACCATAAACTGTGAAAAATTCTGAAAGAGATGGGAATACCAGACCACCTAACCTGTCTCTTGAGAAATCTGTATGCAGATCAGGAATGCAACAGTTAGAACTGGACATGGGAATACTGGACCACCTGACCTGCCTCTTATGCAGGTCAGGAAGCAACAGTTAGAACTGGTCATGGAACAACAGACTGGTTCCAGATAGGGAAAGGAGTACATCAAGGCTGTATATTGTCACCCTGCTTATTTAACTTCTATGCAGTGTGCATCATGAGAAATGCTGGGCTGGAGGAAGCACAAGCTGAAATCAAGATTGCCGGGAGAAATATCAATAGTCTCAGATATGCAGATTACACTACCTTTATGGCAGAAAGTGAAGAGGCTCTTGATGAACGTGAAAGAGGCAAGTGAAAAAGTTGGCTGAAAACTCAACATTCAGTGAACTAAGATCATGGCATCTGGTCCCATTACTTCATGGCAAATAGATGGGGAAACAGTGGAAACAGTGGCTGACTTTATTTTTTTGGCTCCAAAATCACTGCAGATGGTGACTGCAGCCATGAAATTAAGACACTCTTTGGAAGGAAAGTTATGACCAACCTAGACAGCATATTAAAAAGCTGAGACATTACTTTGCTGACAAAGTAATATCTAGTCAATGCTATGATTTTTCCAGTAGTCATGTATGGACGTGAGAGTTGAACTATAAAGAATGCTGAATGGCGAAGAATGAATGCTTTTGAACTGTGGTGTTGAAGAAGATTCTTGAGAATATCTTGGACTGCAAGGAGATCCAACAAGTTTATACTAAAGGAGATCAGTCCTGGGTGTTTATTGGAAGGACTGATGTTGAAGCAGAAATTCCAATACTTTCACCACCTGATGTGAAAAACTGACTTATTTGAAAAAGCCCTGACTCTGGGAAAGATTGAAGGCAGGATGAGAAGGGGATGACAGAGGGTGAGATAGTTCGATGACATCACCAACTCAATAGACATGAGTTTGAGCAAGCTCTGGGAGTTGGTGATGGGCAGGGAGGCCTGGCGTGCTGCAGTCCATGTAGTCACAAAGAGTCGGACACGACTGAGTGCTGAACTGAACTGAACTAGGATGCGCATCAATGTACAGCAAGTAAGTATAATTAATATTGCTATATATTATATATGAAAGTTGTTAAGAGAGCTAAATAAGGTCTCATCACAAGGAAAAATATATTTTTTCTATTTCTTTAATATTCTGTCCATATGAGATGATGGATATTCATATTGTGGTAAACATTTTATACATGTAAGTCAGATCATTATGCTGCACACCTCAAACTTATACAGTGTTATCTGTCAATTGTACCTCCATAAAACTGGATGAAAATGAAAGTCCTTCAAGTAGATGGCAAATGACAGCAGAGAAGCTCTTAATCTATTCAAGAGAATAAAGAGCATGGAATGGTAACTACATTGGTAAATGAAGACTTTTTTTCATTATTTCAGTCTTTCCTTCTGCCCTGTATTATGTCTCATTTCACAAAGGATTTGGTGTACTAAATTCTTCTATTTATTGTGACTTTTCATATTCCATTTAGTTCTTATCTTCTGGGTCATATACACCTTGCCAACCCTGTTGTCTTCCTGTTCACTGGCACATTCTGTTTGCACCCTCTCCCTCACTGGATTAAACACACACACACACACACCTAATGTAATAGAGATGAAAAGAGGTTAACATTAGCATCAAATACAACTTTGAAGGAGTTATGGAATAATTATAAGTGATAAATATTAGATATGATTAGGATTAGGAGTTGAAATGAAAAGAGTATCCAAATGTATTAAAACTAATGTAATGATTCCTAATCTGTTTTGTAAAAGCATCATCAGTTGCTTTTATGACTCATTCCTCAGTCGTTCACCACTGAGAGATTCTGCAGATGTCCGGTAAGGCAGGTACCCACGTTACATTCTAACAATAGAATGCTTGCATTTTTAGAGTAATAATGCCACAGCCCATCCCTAAGATAGGAGAATTCTCTAAACAGTATGGTTCAGGAATCAGAAAACTACTGACATGTTTTGATAAATAAAAGTTTCATGAAAAAAATGTGACATCGCAACACAAGCCATGCCTGTTCTTTTGTGTCTGGCCTATGGCTGCTTTAAAACTATGACAGCGGGGTTGAGTGGCTGCAGCCACTAGAGTTACAAGCCTTCCTTTCCTACAGCCTGTATCATGCACTGTCTTTAAGAAAATGTTTGTTGGCCCCTATAGTCAATTAAAGTTAATAACAGCAAACGCGACACATTGTGTTAGGTTATTTTAGTATATTAATAAAATGTTAACTCCAATGTACTTACAAATCATATGAAATAGGTACTGTTACAACACTTATCTAACTGAGAAAACTGAGGCGTAAAGTGGTTATGTAATTTTCCTTAGTCACAAAACTAATAAGTAGTAGGACAAGGAATTAAATGAAGGTGGCTTGACTCCAAAGTCTGGGCTTTTAACAGTTTGTCTTATATTGCTGTTCCAGTTGAATAAATAAGGAAATACAGAATTTTTTCAAAATCCAGCATGTGGGATACATGGTGAATTTATTGTGGACAGCCAGCCAATTTAAATTAAAATTATGAAATTAAATTATAAGAAAGAAGATAAGATTATATTTAATTTGTTTTGGATTAATTATTGCAGTTCAGGGTTATTTATGGAAGAATAACTGTAAGAAGCCAGTTTTTAAAAAATTGTAAGTTACTTTTTCAAATTAGGCCTGTATCTCAGTATAGTAATTTTACAGGACTGTAGACTCAGGCTCCTTGTCAGCTTCTTCATTTCTATAGTTTGTCTTTTTCTTCTTTTTTTTGGTCAGTGTCATATCCATGGAACTGTTCCACCAAGGAATCAAAATCATTTCCAAAATTTAATTTCCTAAATTTGAGTTTTCTTGAAACCTGTTTTATATCTTCTGCATCAGTAAGCATTATTCCAGTAATTGTTTGCAACTAAGACATGTGAAACAAAATAAGCTCAAGAGATTCTGACAGCTTGCTAATTTTTCTTGAAACTATCTGAGTTTGGGTTCTTGACACAGTGGTCTCAAAGAAATTTAAAAATATGAATATACAATTTGGTAACTGTTTCTCCTTATAGAGATTATGCCTGTGACCAGAGTTTAGAGTTACATTTTTATTAAAAGACCATTATGCCACTGCTTAATCTATTTTTGAACTCAAGCCATAATGCCATTTCATTTTAGGGTCATAATATATATTTTTTCTTTCAATATGGTAAGCATAAGTTTTGTTCATCATGAGTTGTTAAAATGATTCTGTTTATTGTGTCAAATAGCCACATCAGCTACAAAAATGTATTAATTTCCTTTACCTGTGGAATATGTGAGGCATTAAAAAGTATTCTGTAGAGAGCATCATGTCCTACAAAGAAACAGTAGTCTGGCTGGGAGTAGTAGAAAAAGTATGCATATGGTTGTAATAAATTCAGAAGTAAGGTTAACTTCACATAAGGAACTATAAACTTGTGATACGTTAGACAGAATTAAACTATTGAAATACTTGTTCAGCACAAAAAATATACATTGATATAAAATACAACAAATCTTTGAAACAAGCAGTGCAATAGAACTTGAAGAGTTTTTTTTTTTTTTTACTAGTTCACCTTTGAACTAAAAAGAAGTTGTTGTTGTCATTCAGTCCCTCAGTAGTGTCTGACTGTTTGTGACCCCATGAATGGGAGCTCACCAGTCTTCCCTGTCCTTGACTCTCTTCGACCCCATTAGTGGTGGCACGCTAGGTTTTCCTGTCCTTCACTGTCTCCCAGAGTTTGCTCAAACTCATGTCCATTGAGTCGGTGATGCCATCCTACCATCTCATCCTCTGTCGTCTCCTTCTCCTCCTGCCCTCAGTCTTTACCAGAATCAGGGTCTTTTCCAATGAGTCAGCTCTTTGCATCAGGTGGCCCAAGTCCTGGTCACCTTCAGCACGAGGGCTTCCAATGAATCTTCAGGATTGACTTGTTAGATCTCCTCATTGTCCAAGGGACTCCAAAGAGTCTTCTCCAACACCACCATTCAGAAGCATCACTTCTTCAGTGTTCAGCCTTCTGTATGGTCCAACTCTCACATCCGTACACAACTACTGGAAGAAACATAGCTTTGACTAGATGGACCTTTGTTGGCAAAGTGATGTCTCTGCTTTTTAATACACTGTCTAGGTCGGTCATAGCTTTCCTTCCAAGGAGCAAGGGTTTTAATTTCATGGCTACAGTCACTGTCCACAGTGATTTTGGAGCCCTCCAAAACAAAGTCTCTTACTGTTTGTATTCTTTTCCCCATCTATTTGCTTGAAGTGATTAGACCACATGCCATGATGTTAGTTTTTTGAATGTTGAGTTTTAAGCCAGCGTTTTCAACCTCCTCTTTCATCTTAATCAAGAGGCTCCTTAGTTCCTCTTTGCTTTCTGCCATTAGGATAGTGTCATCTGCATATCTGAGGTTATTGACGTTTCTCTTGGCAATCTTGATTGTGCTTCATCCAGCCCGACTTTCCCATGATACTCTGGAAATAAGTTAAATCAGCAAGGTAACAATGTACAGCCTTGATGAACGCCTTTCCCAATTTTGACCCACTCCATTGTTCCATGTCTGATTTCAACTGTTGCTTCTTGACCTGCATACAGGTTTCTCAGGTGGCAGGTAAGGTAGTCTAATATTCACATCTCTTTAAGAATTTCCCACAGTTTGTTGTGATTCACACAGAATCAAAGACTTTTCACGTAGTCAATGAAGCAGAAGATGTTTTTTTGGAATTCTCTTGCATTTTTCAATGACCCAGCGGATGTTGGCAATTTAATCTCTGGTTCCTCTGCCTTCTGCACATCTGAAAGTTCTCAGTTCATATACTGTTGAAGCCTAGCTTGAAGGATTTTGAGCATTACCTTGCTAGCATATGAATGAGTCACTTGTGTGGTAGTTAGAGCATTCTTTGGCACTGCACTGCTTTGGGATTGTAATGAAAACTGATCTTTTCCAGTCCTGTGGGCACTGCTCTGTTTTGCAAATTTACTGGCATATTGATTGCAGCACTTTAACTAGAATCATATTTTAGGATTTGAAATAGCTCAACTGGAATTCCATTTCCTCCACTAACTTTATTCATAGTAATGATTCCTAAGGCCCATTTGACTTCACAGACCAAAATGAAGCTTTTGCCTTGCTTCATTTTGTACTCCATGGCCAAACTTGCCTGTTACTCCAGGTATCTCGACTTCCTACTTTTGCATTCCAGTCCCTATGATGAAAAGAACATCTGTTTTGGGTTAGTTCTAGAAGGTCTCATAGGTCTTCATAGAACTTTTCAAATTCATCTTTTTGACATTAATTGTTGGGGAATAGACTTGGATTACTGTGATGTTTAGTTGGTTGTCTTGAAAGGAACTTGGAAGAGGTGAATCTGGGTTATAAGTAGATAGGAAGGATTAAATTTTAAGAATACTAAGTGTTTCTATAGCAGTTAATGTTTTAAACACTTTTTATATCTAATCTGATTTTATGGCAACCTAATAGAAAAAGTAAAGGCTTCCCTGGTGGCTCAGGCTAAAGAGTCTCCATGCAGTGTGGGATAGCAGTGTTCAATCCCTGGCTTGGAAAGATCCCCTGGAGAAGGAAATGGCAACCCACTCCAGTACTCTTGCCTGGAGAATTCCATGGACATAGGAGCCTGGTGGGCTACAGTCCATGGGATGACAAAGAGTTGGACATGACTGAGTGACTAACACTTTCAATAGAAAAAGTAGCATTGCTATTGTAATTTTTAAAGTAATTTGCAACTAAGAGGGATTCAATGGTTTGTGTGTACACAGCTGGTATGTGGCAGAGATACTATCCACCCCCTAAATCCTCTAATGCCTTCCAGCTCGGAATCCTCTAAGTTTTGTATCATACCACCCCTTCAAGAGAAGAGTGGAAAGCACAGAGCTAGAGGCAACTTGCCTGGAATTCAGACAGTTGGTTGGAAATTAGACTGGGAGGTAGCGAAGGTCTAGATTCTGAACCTCCTTAAATATTTGAGGGTAGATTTGGGGTGGGAGCAGGGAAAGAGGAAATAAATGAAACACTGCAATAATCCAGGTCAGACATGACTATGGCATAGACCAGGGCATTTGTAATGAAGTTGGAGGGAAATTTTTAGATTCTGGGTACATTTTGAAGATGGAGCCAACTGGATACATGGGATCTTGAGAAGAGAGAGTTAAAAGTGATTCCAAAGTTTGTTTAAAACTTGAGCAACTACAAGAATACAATTATGGAGAACACTGAGAGATGAGTGGGTCAGAGTTGAATTTTAGACGTGTGAAAGTGTGGAGTAGAGATGCCAATTAGATGTTGAAGTAATGGTGTCAAATAGGCAGTTGCAACAATTGAGTTTGGAGTTCATTGGGAAGTCGAGACTGGAGATACGAAGCCATCAGAATGTCTATGGTGTTTATAGTGGTGAGACTGGGTGACATCACTAGGGGAATGACTGAGAAAAGAGAAGAGATTTGAGAACATCGTACTCAGGTGCTACAATATTCTGAATTTTTGGAGATAAGGTGAAATCAATTTGGAGTTTGAGACTAATGCAGTTGCTTTGGAATAATAATAATAAAAGCAGCAACAAGGCTGCTGGTTTTGAGAAGAACCTGTAGAGGCATGTTGATCTGTAACTTAAGAGCAACTTGTAGAAACTTTTTTTCTAAATCATGCTATGTGCCTAAAGATAATATCAAACAATGACTGCTTTAAGAAACGTCCATCCTGAAATGCTATATTGATTAAATATTTTTATTGTATGAAGCAATGTTTATTTAGTTGTCACAATAAAAGAGTAAGAAGTAAGTAATAAGAATAATGACTTCCTATTATTCATTTTTATAATGAACAAACTGTATCAGAGAATATGAGTTACTTGTGGTTTTACAGTTAATAGCAGAACATTTTTTTGATTATTAAAGTCAAGTCAGTTTTCAATACCTGTTATAGCTCCTACTTCCAAAGACCTTGCTAATTTTCTAGGGTGGTGTGGTTTATAAGAAGGAATCAATCAGAGATCAGAGCATAGTAGAGAAAAGTGATTGATGTTACAGAAAATAACTGAAAAACATTTAGAACAAGACAACATGATCTACAAGGACATGAAGAATCATGTGTAGTGAAAAGCACTAGACTGAGAATCAGGAAATTTGGAGACCAGTCCTGGCTGTTTAACTTTCTGAAAGCCTTGAAACTAGTATCTGAGGGTTCTGTATGTTGCTGAAGGCCTGACTTCCATGTAGGAAAGGATTTGTAGTCACATTAAAAAGGTCTAGGAGGGCACACATATCTAGGAGCTATTTCTGGGGGGATGAGTGGGCTTGGAGGGGCTACAAACAGTACTGTCTGATTTGTTTACGATGAACATGTGTTACTTGTGTGCTGTGCTTAGTCGCTTGTCATGTTCAACTCTGTGCCATCCTACGGACTGTAGCCCACCAGGCTCCTCTGTCCATGGGGAGTCTCCAGGTAAGAATACTGGAGTGGGTTGCCATGCCCTCCTCCAGGGGATCTTCCTAACCCAGGGATAGAACCCACATCTCCCACATTGCAGGCAGATTCTTTACCATCTAAGCCACCAGGGAAGCACCACCTTAAATTTCATCAAGAAATAGAAATTAAAAAATTGTAAGAGAAAATTCAATTAAGCAATTTCCAGGCATCAGTAGAAAGATGTAGTTCACACCCATTTGATTTCTAAATTTCTCCTGTAAAATTAAGGATTAATTTCTCCTGTAAAATTAAGGATTTTGACTAACTCTTGAAAATTAATTCCAACTCTATCATCCTGGGATCCTATGGAAAGTCACAAATTTTAACATGTGAGGCCCTTTCCTCACTACTAAAAGGGAAACTTTGAACTAATATATTCATGAAATCAGGTAACCAAATGCACTGGTTCACTGAAATGCTGAACTTGTAATGTGGATCAGTACTAAGTAATTTATTAAGATAAGACATTATTTCACCTAATCATGATGATCACTTGAAACAGTTACTTTTATTGTCACCTGTCATCTAATTTTACATATGAGGACACTGGGGCTCATCAAGATTAACTGACATGCTCATGACCACACAGCTAAGTGATGAAACACAAGCCTAAGCCCTACAACTGAGATCTTAGCCATGGAACTGTCTGATCTCAGGTTTTTAGAGGGTGTACACCTTTCATTAATGGGGAAGTAATGATTTATTTAGTTTACAGAATGGGGAAACTAGTTAGCTTAATTTTTGTCGTGTGCCTCATTTCTGAAACCCCCTTCTTTCAAGTTAATTTTTCAAGTTGACTCAGTGAACTGCTTGTATTTCCTTCATGTGCCTAACACTTCATAACTTTACTCTCATTCTTCAGTCATAAATTGTACTACCCAAATTTTAATTGTGTTTCTGAAATACAAAGCCGTAAAATTGATGTGTCTGTTTAATGTGACAGTATTTTTTCTGGAGAAAAATTGAAGTCAAAGATCTTCTTTAAAATAGTATTGTCTCTGGATTTAGAACATGAGATAATAGACCTTATATTGGGAGCACTACTGCCTCTTTCAACAGCCTAGGGGCCCACATATCCAATAGAGTGTCTTCTTGATCCTAAAACACTGTCCTGCTTGAGTCTGTGACTTAACTTCTCCCTTAACTGTTGGGCATAGAGCCCTCCCAGATCTGACTCACTTCTCTGTTGCTTTCTAATTCTCATTCCAAAATTTGATTTGGTTTGGCTACTCTTCTGGTTTCCTGCTCTGTCTTCTGTGATCTATGTGAACAGCTCTCAAACCTACCCAAGCATCATAATCACCCAAAGAAGTTTTAAATTATGGCTTCTGAAGTGCGTATCAGTAGTATTGATACGCTTGGGTTCGGAGCTAGAAACTGATGTTGAAGGAGCTGCTTTCATGCATAGGTAAACCAGGAATTCCTCCCTATGTGACAGCTTTACCTGAAGCAGGTAGCCATGCCAGTTTTCTCCTAGTTTTTCACTAGGTATGGGAAGGGATAGAATTAGCTATCATCCTGTCATGGCACCTTAATTAGAAACTTTATATTTGAGAATTATAATAAGAAGGTATTCTAATCTCCACAGAAATGTTGTGTAAGCATTTTTCTGGAGATTAGACAAATAATTATTTTTAGAATTATATTCCCTATACAAGTGTTCATTTTACCAGAAAATAAAAATAAAATCATTTAGATTAAATTATTTTTTCTCTTTTATTTCCTTTAATGAAATATAAAACACTTTATGCTTTGGAGTTTACAAGCAAAGTTTTCTTTAAAAATCATCATCCTACCATATAAACTGAGATTACAACATGCTTATTCCAATGGATATTTTTCTTATTTGAATAGCAAGTCCAAATTACTGGTGATTTAAATCCCTTATAGTACAAGTCTTTTGTGATCAAAATATTCATTGTAATAAAGTTATTTATGTTCACTTACTTTAGGAATATTTAGTAAATGTCTACTAAATGCAAACAATCTTATTAATTACTAGAGACAAACACAGTTTTATCCTCATGTTGCCAACTATTGTCTATTTTTGTTGTATGAACCTTTATGGAGAGAGTCCCAGTGTTCTTGTTTGACACATCATGTTACTTTTCTCTGAGACAGCACAGGCAAATTACTTTTGAACTATAGTTTAATTACAAAGAACTGCTTAAAGCAAATAACATGATATATAATTTATTCACCTGAGAAATTCAGGGCAAAGCCCTGCATGCATAAGCATGGAAGTCTAGTTGAAACTATGTTAATACTGTGTTTCCAAAACAGAATTCCAAGTTATTGAGTCTTGTCTCCTGAATCTGACCCTTAATTTGCAGTTGTGCAAAACAATAGCTGTCTCACAGTAACACTTAAACTGAGGTGCTATGTAAAATACATTTCAGTTTCTAATTTTTTACAGCATATACTAGGGAAGTTCCAAATCTATGAGAAGTTGATGCAGTAAATCTCCATAATTCTCTCATTCTTCACCTTTTTAAATTGCTTATAGAACTAGTGAGAAACAATGTTTAAACTCTTTTCAGGAATTTTTATTTTTTTATATACTCATTACCTTCATTTGATAATATTTTGTATATAGCTTTCATTTTTTACCATGTGTGAAATGTTCATAGATTTGTTTTTCCATTGCTGCCTCTGGTAAAACAACATGCCCTGGGGAAGAAAAAATTGTATTGTTTCAGATTTGGAGGTGTCTTAAACTTATTCCTGTTTTTTCCTCAGATTTTCTTATCTAAATAAACCTTTATAATTTTTCATTCCATGAAGTGTAATTTGTACTGCTATTTAAACTCACAGTACTCTGAGTTCAGCAGAATTTTATTAAAGGCTTGATGTTCAAGCCAGTCCAGTGTTACCTGAGGAGAAATTCAGTGACCCTCAGTTGGAACAGAAGGATGCCCCGGATGACAGCAGACAGCGATGATGCCCTTGTGAGAACTGTGAAGGTCTTGAGATCCCTGCAGGCTAGCTGCAGGCTGAGAGGTTAGCCGGCCACAGTTTCACAGATGCTGGCAGAAGCTTTTGTTTCAGAGACAGATAATACCTAGTATAGCAAAAAGTATGGACTTCATGTTTGTGGACAGAGATATTCATGAACCCCAGATTTCTTGGGGACATGGTAGAAGGCTTGGGTGGATGGTGCTAATGCGGAAAAGCTGAGCCACAACCAGGTACCCCGAGCTTAGGGACCTCAAATGGACTTCTGCCAATCCCCTTCAAACTTTGCCATAGAATGAGATGTTATACTGTTCAGAAAATTAATCAGTCCCCTGCGCTATTCACCTAGGCTGTCCTCTTTAAAGATTCTTTGAAATGATAGTCTAGAACGAAGGGCATCAGTACATCAGATGTTCCCATAAGAGAACTTTGGAGAATTGTCTCTCAACAGTCCTTAGCAATGATTATGCTTGTGATTTAAACTATTCGTATAATAACTGTTTACCCATTCTACTAATTCTGGTTACCTGAGTTTACCTTTGGGTGTATCTTTTCATATCACCTGTATCATAGGCAATATTGAAGGTTAACTGTAGCTAGGGCATAATGCCTAGACACACAGAGGGAAAAGCAGTTCATCCTACACCACCCCCTTTGATAAAAATGAACTCTGGGAAAGAAAAGTCTAGGAAACTTGTAAAATGTTAACACCATCCCAAATTGGAACTGCCTATTAAAGAAGGTGCTCTGAGAAACAAAGGAAATAAGAAAACATGCCAGAGAAATAAAGACCAGCTATTAAGACAGGACTATTGAAACAACCTCTTTCTTCAGTTGGAGTTAAAGTATGTAGTTAGGATTGGGAGATGCAGAGAAGTGATGAATTACAGGCTATCCTTTCTTTCTTTCTTTTTTTTTTTGTTGTTGCCAGATACTTTATTGCCTGCAGGAAGATGGCTCTTTCAAAGTGAATTTTTGTGTTAACTAATTATATGATTGATGTTCTTAATGCTGCGAATTAATTAGTTTGCCCCTTTCAGATCAATATTACCAACTAGAATTGAGACCCAGGGACTCTGGGAGACTTGCTTCAGGATACTCAAGAGGGTAACCTTCCTGGAGGCATGCCTTCCTGGAGGTCAATTGTTTATTCAACAGCAGCACATTATGTTCAGGTCAAAAGTGAGTCAGACAGAGAGATGGAGACTGATTGATCTCAGCAGGCCTTCAATCTTCTATGTATAGAAAACTTCACTTGTCACTGTAAATACCTGCTCAAATTAGTACTGTATTTGGGAACTTGCCAAAATGTATGAAGGTACATTTCAGTTTATGATTAGAGCTTGGCCCTTGTTTGGAAAATATCAATTTTCTATTCAGAGTAATTTTTAAAAGATGATTGTCTGAGACACAAAAGCAGGATTGTCTTAAGCACAATAAACAATTAAATCAATTATAATTTACCAGTAAAACTTTCAAACATTGAGATATTTGGTGAAAGGCAGTTTAACTACTTTCATGTGTAGCCAGAGGCATTGGCCATACTGAACTAGAAGGAATCGTCCATCTGTTGGAATGATTTCCTTCCCTTTGAGGAGTCCTAAGCTCTTGGAACTCTGAGGCAGGACAGAGAGATCTATTGAGGGTGAAGATCTTCCTCTCTACTTCTTTCTGATAGATACACTCTACTTTCCCCTGTTTCACATTTTGGCCTCTGTTATTTAGAAAACAAACTAAAATAACTCACCCTAACTCTGTTCTTCTTAAACGATTCATTATATTATTTTCAATTTCCTTCATAAATGTTTTATGATTTTCAGAATGTAAGTCTTTCACCTTGTGGGTTACATTTATTCCTAGGAATTTTACTGTTTTTGATATGATTTTAAACAGATTTTTATTTTTGCTTTCTCTTTGTGACAGTTGATTATTAGTGTATAGAAAAGCAACATTGAAGCATGTTAATTGTCATGTGTCTAATCAATCGCCAGCCCAGAATTGATGCTCGGGACTGGTGCAGTGAGATTTCCCGGGGGGGAGGGAGGAGGGAGGGGGGTTCCGGAGGGGAAGCATATGTAAACCCATGGTGATATCATGACAATGTATGGCAAAAACAATAATAATAAAAAAAAAATCTGTTAATGATAAAAAAAAAGAAAAGCAACAGCTGTCTATATATTATTCTTATATTCTATAACCTTTCTGAATTCATGTACTCAAGATTTTTTTTTTTTTTTTTTGCTTGGGGAGAGACTTTAGGATTTATATATAAAGTATCATGTCATCTGCAAATAGTGACAGTTGTACTTCTTCCTTCACAGTTGGGATTCCTTTTCCTTTTCTGATTGTTGTGGCTAGGACTTCTATTATTATGTTAAATAGAAGTGGCCCAAGTGAGGCTCCTGGTCCTGTTCTTGATTTTAGAGGAAAGATTTTCAGCTTCTTATCATTGAGCATTATGTCAGCTATGACTTTGTCATAAATGACCTTTATAATGTTGAGATACCAACTTTGGTGAGTTATTTTTTAATCATGAATGGATGTTGAATTTTGCCAAATGCTTTTTCTATGTCTATTGAAATGATTCTGTGATTTTTATCCTAAATTTTGTTAATGTGGCATAGCACACTGATTGATTTGTGAATATTGGGCCATCTTTGCAAACTTGAAATAAATTTCACTTCACCATGGCGTGATTCTTTACATGTATTGCTAGATTTTCTTAATATTTTGTTGAAAATTTTTCCATCAGTATTTATCAAGTATATTGGCCTGTGATTTTCCTTATTGTAGTGTCTTTGTCTAGTTTTGGTATGAGGATAATGATGGCCCCATACGGTGAATTTGGGACTGTTTCATCTTCAATATTTTGGGGACTGTTTGAGAATATTTTATAACTTAATAGCAGTTTGGATGCATGGATTTTGTGTGTTTTATCACATTTGAATTTTATTTAAAGTACTATAAACAGTTATTAATCTCAATCAGAGCATGCTAAAGAATTTAGGAGAAAATATACTGATGTCTGTGATTTACTTAGAAATACATCAAAAATAAGGTAGGTTGATGGGTTGATATAGGATGGATATACAATGAAGAAAATATAGATAGATGGAAGATATATTTGAATTTTACTGCACATGTAGAAAACTCCCCAATATAGTTTGAATCTCTCATATTTTAAATGAGGGAAGTGAGGTTTAGGGAAAAAGAAATTGAATCATTGATAGAGCAGCAATCAGAACTAAAAAGTCCTCAAAAATTGCTTCTGCAGCTTGTCTTTGCAATCAAATTTGAGCATTTACCCCAAGATTTCTTTATTTAAATGTCAGAAAAAAATCATGAGTATTATAAAAGATGGAAAAAGGATGTTGTATGGGATTATTGAGACTCCTAACGTGGAGAAAATATCCTTTCTCCTCCCTTTTTTATTTTTCATGCAGGTAGCATTGAAGCAATTTTTGTGCTTCTTTTAGTTTAGTACATTAGAATCAATTGTGAATTTATATATTCTATGGTATTTATGGGCCAGTTTTCTGTTCTATTTTATATTCACATACTAATGAATAAAGATGGCATTTCTTGATCAATACCTTCTTTGAAGGTATAGAAGTGAAAGCAATTTCTTTTAAGCTTCATGAACATTACATAGATTCTCCTAATGTCCCTTTTGGGGGGAAAAAAATTGCTTTGCCTCTGGTGGTTGACTGATACAAGTCATAATGAAGGATTGCTTAAAAATGACTTCCCCTTTACTCATACTCTACTAGAACGTTTAGAGTTAAGAATCTCTGAAGTCAAGACTAGCTTAATTTTCATTGTTACATATTTAAATGTGAGATCCTAGGAAAGTTAGTCAAATTTTCTGGGTTTTTTTCCTCAGGTATAAAATAGGGATAATAATTGTACTGTACAGATTATGCTATTTAAAAAAATCTATTGTTACAAGTTTTATTGGTTGCAACCTTAGAATTTTCCAGTAAATGACTTATTCTTAACATTTTATGTTTTTATTTTGTTTTATTTTACTTTTTATTTATAGCTGACATTTACTTTCATGAGAGATTGTTCTTCTGAATGTTTACAGTATTTAAATCTTCATTTGTCATGTCAATAAAACCTGCACACTATAATTCTTATAGCTCTTTACACAGAAACATGAGTCACCTATAAAGCACATTAAGATTGGGTTTACTGATTGCCTAACTCTGTTCTCCTATAAAAGATTTTTGTTTGTTTGCTTTTTAGATTTTAGTGTTAATTACTGCTTTCTATTTTTCCACTTACAATTTCAAAATGTAGGAAATATAGACTAATACAACTCAAAATTTAAAGAATATAGAATTTTAAAAGAGAAATTAAAATGTCAATCATTAGTGTAACTTTTAAAAATTGTAGTGTAAAGGTGCTACTTTTTTCATTTTAAGTGGATAAAAATGTTCTTAATTTTAGTAAGCACCATTTCAGACTAATGAAAATGTTGGCTAGAATATATAAATAAATTTTATTCTAAAATGTAAAGTATTCATCCCAGCATACATATAAGATAATAGTATATCATTTGAAGGAGAAACAAATGTCATAGTTATAGTTATTACAGTTCACTAGTTATATAATGCTTTCTTTGTGTATCATTTCAAATTCTTTTTTTAACACATGATATTTCATAGTTTTCAAGGTGACAAAATCAGTTTATGGTATAGAGTCATAAAATTTGGAGCAATGGGAGGAAGCTTTGAGATCTTCTGAAATTCTAAATTGGTATTTTTTAATCTTTATTTTTCAGGGAGTTTTACAAAATTACTAATGTCAGACTCCAGATGCATTAAATTAGAATCTCTGTGTATTTGGCATGAATAGTCCTAGTTTTCAAAAGCTCCCCTGGTGATTCAACCAAGATGTCAGTGTCAGAATCATCCATCTGTTTCTGTGTTTTGGCTTTTGGCAACATTTAGAAAGGAAACAGAAGTGCTCTAGATCTTGGTGAAGTCATAGAGCTATTGGCCTTCAGAATTGAAAAAGAATCTTGGTCTCCTCCTAAACAAGCTCTTTTCCCACTCCCCCACATTACTTTCCTTTGGTTACTCCAGGTTGTTTTTCTTAATGAGTTTGTGTGGTCCCCAAAATCCTTGGCAGAGACCTATCATGTGTAGCTGGGCCTTGCCCTGATAGATGAGTCTCACGGGTAATATGCATCTGTTATTTTCTGCAACACTGGGGAGTGAGTGAAGGTATTTGCTTAGCCTCTATATACCTGGACTGAACTGGTCAAGCTGCCCCATAAAAAGAAACATCTGTGGCTGGGAAAAAGTGCTGTGCACTTTTAGTTGGTTACTCTGAATTTTACGTGCTACATGTTTATTATACTATGTTTGATTTTATTTAATAATAATGTACTTTATCTGTAATAGACTAATTTTACTAATGGGACATATAAATAAGTTTAAAGATGGTACAATAAAAATAAATGTTTAAAATAATTGTACATATTTTATATTAATTCTTATGATTTTCTTCTCATTTATAGATAATACTATTATTCATATAATATCTATAGTTAATTGGCTCTCTGTGTATTTCAGAATTTTTTAAAATATGGAGTTACAGTATAGTCATGCCTTTAAAGCTACTTCCCAAATGAATCACAATAGAGAAAATCTGTTTATAAATCTTTTATGATATATCCTTTGGAAAAATATAGTTTATTCTGGGTTTTCATCACTATTTTTTGCTGTGGTGGAATGATGTAGCCTTAAGTGACATGCGGCCCAACATGGATGCAAGGATAGTGCCTATGAAGGCCTTGCTTAAAACACTCTGGGATACTACTGTGCTTCTTTACTTCCAGGCTGATCACTCCTCTGAGCAGCATTGGGGCAATGCCTCAGCTGCTTGAGCCCTTGAGGTCCAACAGGAAGCACTTGGAATTCTCATGATGGGTGGTCAGAGTCAGTGTAAGTGACATCCTAACAGAGACAGCTAAATCACTTCAGCGATTTAGGTCTGTATGAAGTCAGCCATATAAAAGATTATTGCCAATGTGTGGTGTTCGTCATCATCATACCCCAAAATCTTGCCTTTGACTTAAAGTAAAACTTTAGAAGTGTTTCTCAAGTACTAATTCTTATGTCTCTTTGCTGAAAGCATTATACAAAGATATAATGTGTTTAATTTTTGTTTTTCTTGGATCATCCATTGATATTTTTCATTCCATGAAAACACTACTTTAAGGAAATTGGAGTTACTTTGAAAATGTTCATCATTGGTAGTTTAGAAAAACTTAGAACATCAAAATCTTTGTAGACTTTAAAGCTGATAATAAATATACTCATAAATACATAAGTGCTTACTTTTGTTTAGTCATGAAGCTGTGTCCAACTCTGTGACCCCATGGACTGCAGGTTGCTAGGCTAGCCTATCCTTCACTATTGCCCAGAGTTTGCTCAAACTCATGTCCACTGAGTCAGTGATGCTATCAAACATCTCATTCTCTGCTGCCACGTTCTCTGCTTGCCCTCAATCTTTCTCGACATCAAGGTCTTTTCCAGTGTGTCGTCTCTTCACATCAGGTGGCCAAAGTATTAGAAATTTGGTTTTAGATCTCTCCTTCCAATAAGTATTCAGGATTGGTTTCCTTTAGGATTGACTGGTTTGATCTCCTTGCTGTCCAAGCAACTCACCAGCACAACAGTTTGAAAGCATCAATTCTTCAGTGTTCAGCCAACTGTCACATCCATACATGACTACTGGAAAAGCCATTGCTCTCACTATACAGAACTTTGGTGCCAAAGTGATGTCTCTGCTTTTTAATATGATGTCTATGTTGTCACAATTTTCTTCCAAGGAGCAAGCATATTTTACTATTGTGGCTGCAGTCACCATCCACGGTGATTTTTGAGCCCAAGTATATAAAGTCTGTCACTGTTTCCACTTTTTCCCCCTCTGTTAGCTATAGCGTGATGGGACTGGATGCTGTGAACTTCATTTTTTGAATGTTGCGTTCTAAGCCCACTTTTTCAGTCTCTTCTTTCACCTTCATCAAGAGGCTGTTTAGTTTCTTTTTGCTTTCTACCATTGCTGCTGCTGCTAAGTCACTTCAGTCGTGTCCGACTCTGTGCGACCCCATAGACAGCAGCCCACCAGACTCCCCTGTCCCTGGGATTCTCCAGGCAAGAACCCTGGAGTGGGTTGCCATTTCCTTCTCCAATGAATGAAAGTGAAAGTGAAGTCATTCACTGGAGTCCAACTCTTCATGACCCCATGGACTGCAGCCTTCCAGGCTCCTCCGTCCATGTGCTTTTGCAGGCAAGAGTACTGGAGTGGGTTGTCATTGCCTTCTCCTTTCTGCCATTAGGGTGGTGTTATATGCATATCTGAGGTTACTGATATTGATATTTCTGTCAGTCTTGATTCCAGCTTGTGGGTCATCCAGCCCAGGTTTCACACTATGTACTCTGTATGTAAGTTAAATAAGCTGAATGAAAATATACAGACTCGATATACTCCTTTCCCAATTTTGAAGCTGTCTGTTGTTCTATGTCTGCTTCTAACTACTGCTTCTTGTCCTGCATACAGATTTCTGAGAAGACAAATAAAGTGGTCTGGTATTTCCATCTCTTTAAGAATTTTCCACAGTTCATTGTGATCCATACAGCCAAAGGCTTTAGCATAGTCAATGAAACAGAAGTAGATTTTTTATATTTTTTAATTTCATTGTTGTTTCTATGATCAGACAGATGTTGACAATTTGATCACTGTCAATTTGTTCCTCTGTCTTTTCTAAATACAGCTCTTACGTTAGGAAGTTCTTGGTTCACTTAATGTTGAAGCCTAGCTTGAAAGATTTTGAGCATTCCCTTGCTAATATGTTAAATGAGTGCACTTTGGCGGTGAACACTCTTTGGCATTGTCCTATTGGGATAGGAATGAAAACTGACCTTTACCAGTCCTGTGGCCACTGCTGACTTTTCCAAATTTGCTGGCATGTTTGGTGCAGCAATTTAACAGCATCATCTTTTAGGATTTGAAATAGCTCAGCTAGAATTCCATCACCTCCACTAGCTTTGTTTGTAGTAATGCTTCCCAAGGCCCACTTAAATTTGCACTCCAGGTTGTCTGGATCGAGGTGAGTGATCACACCATTATGATTATCTGGGTCACTAAGGCCTTTTTTGTATGGTTCTTCTGTGTATTCTTGTCACCTTTTCTAATCTCTTCTATTTTAGTGGTCAAAGCTGGAAAATTTCTGTCTTTGAGAAAAGTTTTAATTTTCTTGTAATTTGAACATTATTGTTAAGCATTGTTGTTCAGGAGAGACATTGCTTTTAAGTGATGTTATTTCATGAAATATCAACCATGTAGGAATTCCCAAAGATACCTGAGTAAATTGTATCAGAAAACACTTGATGTGTACAAATGGGTAATATGAATAGTAGAAATGTGTTCATTTTTGATAAATTACAGGAGACCTGGGTTGGATTTTACTTTTAGGACAAAATTAAGTTGTAATATGATGCTTCTTTGTTTTGTTATTCAGTTATTCAGGCATATCAGAATCTCTGCTACCCCATGGACTGCATGCAGTACACCAGGCTTCCCAGACCTTCACCATCTCCCAGAGATAGCACAAACTCATATCCATTGAGTCAGCAATGCCATCCAACCATATCATCCTCTGTCATCTCTTCTCCTCCTGCCTTCAATCTTGCCCAACATCAGGATCTTTTCTGATGATTCAACTCTTCACATTAGTTGGCCAAAATATTGGAGCTTCAGCTTCAGCATCAGTCCTTCCAATGAATCTTCAGGACTGATTTCCTTTAGAATTGATAGGCTTGATCTCCTTGCAGTCCAAGGGACTCTCAAGAGTTTTCTTCAATACCACAGCTCAAAAACATCAATTCTTCAGCATTCAGCCTGCTTTATGGCCCAAGTCTCACATCCATACATGACTACCAGAAAAACCATAGCTTTGACTATATGGATCAGTGTCAGCAAAGCAGTGTCTCTGCTTTTTAATACACTGTCTAAGTTTGTCACAGCTTTTCTTTCAAAGAGCAAGCATCTTTTAACTTCATGGCTGCAGTCACCATCTGCAGTGATTTTAGAGCCCAGGAAAATAAAGTCTCCCACTGTTTTCATTGTTTCCCCATCTATTCATCATGAAGTGATGGGAGCGGATGCCATGATGTTAGTTTTTAAAGTGTTGAGTTTTAAGCCAACTTTTTCACTCTCCTCTTTCGCTTTCAGTAAGAGGCTTTCTATTTCTTCTTCACTTTCTGCGATTAGGGTAGTGTCATTTGTGTATCTGAGGTTACTGATATTTCTCCTGGCAATCTTGATTCCAGCCTGTGCCTAGCATTTTGCATCAAGTATTCTTTATAGAAGTTAGATAAGCAGAGTGACAATATACAGCCCTGACATTCTCCTTTCCCAGTTGGAAACAGTTTGTTGTCCTATGTCTGCTTTTAACTGTTGCTTCTCGACCTGCCTTTCTCAAGAGGCAGGTAAGGTGATCTGGTATTCCCATCACTTTAAGAATTTTCCACAGTTTGTTGTGATCCACACAGTCAAAGACTTCAGTGTAGTCAATAAAGCAGAAGTAGATGCTTTTCTGGAACTCTCTTGCTTGTTCTGTGATCCATCAGATGTTGGCAATTTGATCTCTGCTTTCTCTGTCTTTTGTAAATCCAGGTTGAACACTTGGAAGTTCATGATTCACGTACTGTTAAAGCCGGGCTTTTTGAATTTTGAATATTATTTTGCTAGTGTGTAAGATGAGTGCAATTGGGTGGTAGTTTGAACATTCTTTGGCACTGCCTTTCTTTGGGATGGAATGAAAACTAACCATTTCCAGTCCTGTGGTCATTGCTGAGTTTTCCAAATTTGCTGGCATACTGAGTGCAGCACTTTCACAGCATCATCTTCTAGCATTTGAAATAGCTTGACTGGAATTCCATCCCCTCTACTAGCTTTGTTCATAGTAATGCTTCCTAAGGCCCACTTGACTTCAGACACCAGGATGTCTGGCTCAGGTGAGTAATCACATCATCATCGTTATCTGTGTCATGATGATCATTTTTGTATAGATCTTTTGTGACACTACTGAAGTGATTTAGCAGCAGCAGCAGCTACTTACCTTCCTGTTGGTCCATAGAATTCCTGTCCTTAATTGAGCCCATCTTTGCATGAAATGTTCCCTTGGTATCTCCAATTTTCTTGAAGAGATTTCTAGTTTTTTTTTCCATTCTATTGTTTTCCTTTATTTCTTTGCATTGATCACTGAGGAAGTCTTTCTTATCTCTCCTTACTATTTTTTTGAACTCCACATTCAAATAGGAATATCTTTTCTTTTCTCCTTTGTCTTCAGCTTCTCTTCTTTTCTCAGCTATTTGTAGGGCTTCCTCAGACAACCATTTTGCCTTTTTGCATTTGTTTTTCTTGGGGATGCTCTTGATCAATGCCTCCTATATGATGTCACGAATCTCTGTCCATAGGTCTTCAGGCACTCTATCAGATCTAATCCCTAGAATCTATTTCTCACTTCCACTGTAGAACTGTAAGGAATTTGATTTAGGTCATACTTAAATAGTCTAACGGTTTCCCCTTCTTTCTTCAGTTTAAATCTGAATTTTGCAGTAATGGTTTCATGATCTGAACCTCAGTCAGCTCCTGGTCTTGTTTTTGCTGATTGTATAGAGCTTCTCCATCATTGACTGCAAAGAATATAATCAATCTGGTTTTGGTATTGGCCATCTGGTAATGTCCATATGTAGAATATTCTCTTGTGTTGTTGGAAGAGGATGTTTGCTATAACCAGTGTGTTTTCTTGGCAAAATTCTGTTAGCCTTTGTCCTTCCTCATTTTGCCCTTCCTAAGGCCCAATTTGCCTGTTACTGCAGGTATCTCTTGACATCCTACTTTTGCATTCCAGTCCCCTATAATGTAAAGTTAATCTTTTTTTTTTTTTGGTTTTAGTTCTAGAAGGTCTTGTAGATGTTCATAGAACTGTTCAACCTCAGATTCTTCAGCATAACTGGTTAGGTCATAAACTTGGATTACTATGATATTGAATGGTTTGCCCTGGGAACAAACAGAGATTATTCTGTTGTTTTGAGGTTGCACCCAAGTACTGCATTTTGGACACTTTTGTTTACTATGAGGGCTATTCAATTTCTTCTAAGGGATTCTTGCTCACGGTAGTAGATATAATGGTCATCTGAATTAAGTTAGCCCAGTCCAATCCATTTTGGTTTACTATTTCCAAAAAAACCATTGATGTTCAGTCTTGATATCTCCTGTTTGACCACTTCAAATTTACCTTGGTTCATGGACCTAACATTCCAGGTTCCTATGCCATAGTGTTATTTACAGCATCAGACTTTACTTCCATCACCAGTCACATCCACCACTGCAGACTGTTTTTGTTTTAGCTCCATCTCTTCATTCTTTCTGGAGTTATTTCTTCTCTCTACTCCTGTAGAATATTGGGCACCTACCGACCTAGGGAGTTTATCTTTCAGTGTTATATGCTTTTGCATTTTCATACTGTTCATGGGGTTCTCCAGGCAAGAACACTGAAGTGGTTTTCCATTGCCTTCTCCAGTGGACCATATTTTTCCAGAATTCTCCACCATACCCCGTCCATCTTGGGTGGCCCTATATGGCCTGGCTCATAGTTTCATTGTGTTAGATAAGGCTCTGGTTCATGTGATCAGTTTGATTAGTTTTCTCTGATTGTGGCTTTTCATTCTGTCTACCCTCTGACAGATAAGTGCCTACTCACCCCTCAAACTGAGCGAGCAACCCTTTCAGCAAGCAGACAGGCAGCAGCAGGCATGCGTGCACCCAGCCAGATACTCCATGGTTACCCCCTTATTATCTAGAAGAGATAGCAAAGTTCTCTGTAAGTAAAGATTCAAATTGTTTTCTAGTTTTTAATCTGAATGCTTGCATCTAAGTCTGATAAACACATTTGAACTGATACCAAAAATTAATGTTATGTGTATTGCTACTTTCTTTCATTGAATCCAATCTATAACATGTTAAAATAGTGAGAACTGTAAAGGCATGGTACCTAAAGCAAAAAGCCCCAAGTGTATCTTAAGTTTCCCATAATCAGTTTAATAGAATCATTTAAGTTCTGTGAGCATCAGATCTGATTCCCTGCCCTGCCTACCCTTCTAGCTTATTGTGAGGACCAAATGAGATGAAATATGTAAAAGTACTATGCTAACTGTAACAGACTGTAGAAAAATCTGTTACTCTTTGGGCAGATGTAGAACAAAATATTTAAAATAATCTGGGTATTTTATCTAGCAACTTTAGAGAAGGTTGCCTTCCTTATACAACTTTTATTTAAAAAGCATTAGAAGGGACTTCCCTGGTGGTCTAATGGTTAAGACTCTGCATTTCTAGTTCAGGAGGTGCAAGTTCCATCTCTGGTTTGGGAACTAAGATCTCTTGTGCCATGAGACATGCCTAAAAAATAAAACTATGAAAAACGTAGTAAACCGTACAGTAATTAATATATAGTGGGCTGAAATACATAGAATAACAACATCAAAATATTTACAAAAAGCAGCTTTAGCTGCCACAGCATATCCTGGAATCAGACTGTCTTTGTCAGCCGTTCATTCTCTCTCTCCCCTGTTTTAACTGCTCCACTTCCTTCTCTTTCTTTCTCCACTGTTTTCTCTCCTAATTTCCAAGGTTGGTACTTTCCCCCTTGTCTCTTGACCTTAAGTTTTATACTCTGTGGACCCTCTTTGTCAGTATTACATCATGTGGACATCCTGGTAGGCTTTGTAGAAAGCTTTTGAGCACCTTTCCTTTGGTGTTCTGTTGATGACAGAGGATGAGATGGTTGTGTGGTATCACTGACTCAATGGACACGAGTTTGAGCAAACTCTGGGAGATGGGAAGGACAAGGAAGCCTGGCGTGCTGCCACCCATGGGGTCACAAAGAGTCGGACATGGGTGAGTGACTGAACAACAGCAACAACAGGTAACATGAGATGGAGTTCTCAACTCTGAACCAGAGAAAAGAGAGCAGTCTTTGGTCCCTGTGAGTGACAAAAGCAGTCAGTGTTGACAAGTGTGAATGGCCTTGCATCAACTGAGACAGTTCTGTGGTTTGACACTTAATTATATCTGTCACTACCATTTGCAACTGAAGAAAAATTTACTGAATCACACCAGGTTTAGAATGAAAACTCAGAGAAGCACAGAACCGGTAAGGTAATGCATAAAAAATAAAGTAAGCTGAATATGGGGAAAATTACAGAGAAACCTGAACTGTATAAACAGAGTAGCAATCAAAGGCGAATGTTTAGTTGGAGATGAGTTCTGGAAGACTCTTGGAGTAGAGAAAGACAGAGAGCTTATTAATTATACTAGGGTTACTGCAGTTTGTCAGGGCTGACTTCAGGAAAGCTGACTGGAGGCCTGAAAGCTGGGGACAGTGCACACCAAGAACACTGAAGGGAGAAAAAAGCTGTATTGCTCTTCATCCTGTTCGTAACACCAACTGTCTTGCTGTTCACACTGTCCTCTTGGCTGAACCCAGGGTAGGCAAGGCACGAGCTAAGAGGCCTGAAGAAGACATGAAGAGCCTTAGGAACTGCAGACAGATCTGTTTTCTTCTGGCTGGCACAGCAGCTGTAGCAGCAGGCGTAGTACAACATAAATGCCCATAAGCTCTCTCCTGGCTGACAGCAGGCATAGCAGTATTCCTGCTGCCTTCTCTCCTCACCTGACTAACCCAATGGACATGGCCACGATGCAGGAGCTCATATCTATGTGTCCCTCACAAAACCCATGGCCGAGTGAGGGCCTCATGATGCTCATGTGGACTGCTGTAAGGATCTCAGCTCTTATCAGAGTCGTCATTGACAAAACATGGGGCAAGAGAGCCTGAACCCGCCATCTTGGTCACTCTGTTCTCTCCTCACACTCCACCCCTTCAGGGTTTCTCACCTCACATTTTATGCTCAGTCTACCTTCGGAGATATTTCCTTGGCAAGTAACACTGACCCTTGGATTTACATCTTGCAGCAGCAGTAGCTAAACAGTTCCATTCCCACTGCACAGCAAAACCCAGCACCAGGTATCATGTGGAACTCATGTTCCAGCCCTTGCCCTCACTGGGCTAGAAGAGCCACCCACTGTGTGTGGAGTGACTTTATCTTCCATGGCCAAGTCCAGGCCACCATCTGTCCTTGCGAGATTGCAGGAAAGCCTCCACAGGGGCAGCTCCACTCCTGCGGAATTTTTATTTAGGACCCTCAAAACCTCTCACAGGCTCTGGGCCCACCCCTTCAGGAAGGAGATTTTTGTGGCATTCACAGTTCACTAACATGTTTACACTTTTCTAAATCTGAGGACACAGACTTCACAGTACACTGTCTACATCATAGGGCAGCCTTCAGAGTACACTCTTCTACTAGATCTCCATCGCAGGACACCATATATGTCACCCCACATTTGCATCCGTGTCACTCAGATGGGGCCTTTACCAGCTCGGGCCCCCTTTGGGGTCTTCACACTTCCAAAATAGCATCTCACATGCTGTCCCTCTACTTCTCTCCATAAAGACTTGCAAAACCTCCACAGGCGCCGGGCCCATCCCTGTGTTCCAAAGTCACAAAAGCCAAGCTGCTGAGGGTTCTCCTTGCGTTTGCCCAAACTCCTTACCCAAGTTGATCAACTCTGCCTGAATATATGGTCAATACGTTGTGATCTCACATTGGCGGCACCCATAATCTGTTTATGCTTCACTTTCTGCTGCACAATAGACCTCACTGCCAAGCAGGAACCCACAGTCTCATAACATTCATCATCTCCATCACTCACTGCCTTGCTGTCAGAGATGCTGGATCCATCAGGGTCACAGGCCTCTTGCTCTAATGCCAATATACATTGTTCTAGTTCTTCCAAGTGTCTCTGCACATTGAGCACTGTGCAGCATCACAGAGAGCACTATCCATATTCTCCTTCAAGGAAGTCAGGATAATCCATCTCATGGTGCCAGGGGAAGTCCGTGCCTCTTTGTTTGGCAAATGGTAACTCATGGCCTGTAATGCCTTTTCATGCCATCCAGCGACCCATCCACTACCTCCCAGTTTCCCATCAGAGCCCACACTGAGAGGATCGTGGCCATATGGCACCACATGCTATCTGGCGGCCACTGGATTCCTCCATCCAGTAAGCCTCAGGCTCCTCCACCCGCTGGGTATCCTGCTGACAACGCCAGTCGTATCACTCTTCATCCTGTTCACAGTGCCAGTTGCCTGGCTGTTCACACTGTCTGCACTGTTCACTGAATCCAGGGTAGGCAAGGCACAAGCTAAGAGGCTGGAAACATAAGAGGAGCCATAGGAGCTGCAGACACATCTATTCTCTTCTGGCTGGCACAGCGGCTGTAACAGCAGACACAAACGTAACACAACACAGCTGCATGCGACCTCTGTCCTGAGGGAGCAGCACCCATAGCAGTACCCTCTCCTGGGTGACACGGCAGCCAGAGCGGCATTCATGCTCTACTCCCTCCTCTCATGGCTGACTCAATGGGTGTAGCTGTGACACAGCAGTACTGCCACTGCTTTTTTAGCGGCAACTCACACAGTCCTTGACCAAGTGAGTACCGTGTAACGTGCGTGCACAGTGCTATAAACGATCTCAGCTGTTACATTATTTACAATTACAAAACATGGGCGAGGGAGCCTGAACACACCATCTTGGCCAATTTGCTCTCTCCCCACAAAAGCCAAAAATGAATGGGTAGCAGGAGGTAAGGAACTCATTTATCTTGGCATTTATAGTTTAGACATCATAAGTTTAAGAAGAGTATCCGTTTTGAAACTATTTAAACTTATTAGCATCAAATATTCTTGTGATTCTTTGTTATTGGCTGTTTCTGAAGCCTGCAATTGAAAGAATAGTTTAAAAAGCTCAATATTTGCATGAACATTGTTTACCATTCTGTAGTTACCTTGAAGCAGAAAATTGGATTGCTTTTTCTCCCTTGTTCTCTTTTCTTCATTTCTTATAGTCATCCTTTCCCTTCCCTGTCTTGATCTGCCTCTTTCTTCCATTGTTTCTGCTTCAGTTCTCCCACCCCAAGATTTTAGAATCATTTCTTTTTTTAAAGATTTATTTATTCGTCTTACTTTTTGGCTGTGCTAGGTCTCTGATGGGGCACATGGGCTTTCTCTAGCTGTGGCGAGTGGGGTCTGCTCTCTAGCTGAGGTGCACAGGCTTCTCACTGTGATGCTTCTCTTGTGGAGCACAGGCTCTAGGGTGTGTGGGCTTCAGTAGCAGCAGGATGTCGGCTCAGTAGTTGTAGCCTGAGGGCTCTAGAGTGCTGGCTCAGTAGTTGTGGTGCATAGAGTAGTTTCTCCATGGCATGTGCGATCTTCCTGGACTGGGGGTTGAACCCATGTCTCTTGCATTGCATTGCATTGTATTGCAAGGTGAATTCTTAACCACCAGACTACCAGGGAAACCCCTAGAATGATTTCTTTAGATTTGTAAGTCATCACTGGACAATGGGCCATCTCACAAGTATTTTTCTCAAACTTATCAACCATGGTGGTGGTGGCGGCTTAGTTGCTAAGTCATGTCCAACTCTTGTGACCCCATGGGCTGTAGCTCACCAGGCTTCTCTGTCCATGGAATTTCCCAGGCAAGAGTACCGGAGTGAGTTGCCATTTCTTTTTCAGAGGATCTTTCTGACCCAGGGATGAAACCATCTCCTGCCTTGAAGGTACATTCTTTACTGCTGAAGTCCTCAGGGGCACTATAAACTCAAAGGAGATTAATGTGCCACAGTGAATTTTTCAATGTTTCCTGTTGCATAAAGAAACTGATGTTGACAGAGACAAAACAGTTTAAGAAGCAGAGCTTTATTTCACTAATCTGGAGTATTTGTTAGCATTGTCTTATGGATTTCAGCATTTCTATCTGTGTTAAAAACTGGAAATTTTGGAATGTGATCTTTAGACAGAGGCTGCTCTTCTCGAAGGGTAGCCAGCACAGGATTTGAAGACTGACCTGTGGTCAACTGACATTCAATTGCCATTCCTTCTTCTGCCTGATTTTCTTTATTTGAAAGGTTCTCTAGCTACTGTAGTGTACCTCTGTAGGTACACAGAATATCATCAGCTAATTTGTCTTTGAATAAACTACAAAGAAGAGTTATCTTCTGAGCAGAATAATTACACAAAGAGACTTTTCCTTTCAAGTGTGACTACCCAGTAGTGCCACGAGAGTCAGGAACTGGAGGCCAGACCCCAGGAACTCCCAGCCATATTACTGAACTGGCCAACTCTGTTGTTTCACTAACTTTGCAATATTGCAACCTTATGACTTATACAATTGAGCAACTACAGTTTTGGACTCTTATTAGATCATATAAGGCTTTATTGCATTAGCTGAATGGAGAATACTAGATTCATGCTATTCTTTTTAAAATCAATTCCAGATTCTTTTTCAAAATAAAAAGTCATAGCTCTGACCATTGACTATTCATGTTTGATATTACAGTTTTGACATGTAAATTTGATGTTATATTACTTTTTTAGAATGGTGGTTCAGATGATAAAGAATCTGCCTGCAATCCAGGAGACCTAGGTTCTATCTCTGGGTTGGGAAAATCCCTTGGAAAAGGAAATGGGTACCCATTCCTGTATTTTTGCCTGGAGAATCCCATGGACAGAGGAGCTTGGTGGTCTACAGTACATGGAGTTGCAAAGAGTCAGACACGACTAAGCGACTAAACACACACAGAGCAGAACTCTAACTACTGAAGCTACCTTTAAAAATTAAAAAAATAAAAAAAACAAGTATTCAAAAATCTCGATTGTAAACTTTTGCTACTATGAGAGAAGCTCTGGTTTTTTGTAAGCTGATATTAAAATCAAAGGAAGTATATTCGCTTACTCTTTCACAAATTTTTACATTCCTTTTATTGCTTAGACTATGTTTTATAGAAATAGTGAATATGTGTTTCTTAGCCAAGCGAAGACTTTTAAGCAAGTTTAAAGTAAAACTAAAATTAAAATGATGACGATTATCTCTAGCACGTGTTAAGTGTGTTTAATTCCCTTTAGGACTGGAAACTTTAGCTAGCTCCCCCCCCTTCTCTAGCTATCGCATTGGTAGCCACAGACTAAGTGACAGCATCATAGTTTTTAATAAAATGAATTAATAAAAATATAAGAGGGTTAAGCATTTTAGATTCTGGCTTCTATGTTTAATATAAAAGTATTGGTTTGAAGCCAATGCATGCTAATTTATTGGCACTTTGCTTGAAGTAATGTAGAAGATTACCCCCTCTGAGATTGTTCAACTGGGGCAGTCATTCTCAGCCAAGGAGCAATTTTGCCCCCAGGGGAATTTGACAATATCCGGAAATATTTTTGGTTGTTACAGTTGGAGAGGTGGGTTGCTATAGGCATCTAATGAGTAGAAGGCAGAGATGCTGCTAACCATTGTACCATGCATAGGACAGCCCCCAGCAAAGGAATAACAAGTCCAAAATTTCAACAGTGTCAAGGTTGAGAAACATGAGTCTAGGAGTGTTTATACTTTGTCTCTCTCCTTATTGCTTTCCTTTTTCCTTTTCCTTATTTCTTTTGTCATTCCTCTTACTTAAATAGGTATGTGTAGCTTGGTGGAGTATGGTAAGTGTTAGTCTGTGTTGTACTAAATGTAATCTTTTAAGAATTATTTCCTAAGTTGTGGCTTGTACAGAGTGAAAAGGGGGTCAGGAGATCTGTACTTGGTTATATGAACTTGGACATGTCACCTACATTCTTTCACTTCTTTCTCTAACAGTCAGAACTGAATGAAATCTAAGGTTTCTTCTAGCCCAACAAAGTCCAAATATTTTGACTAAATCATTTATTCAACCTCACACAAGCACCGCCTTGTGTCAAATGGAGCCCTAAGTGCTGTAAGTGAACTGATACAGAAGATCAAAATATATAGTTTCTGTAGAAGGGAAGCACACTTTTTAAAAAAATTTGGATATGTTGTTTCTGATTCTTCTGCACCACAATTCACAACTTTAACAATGTAACAGAAGATCAGGCGCAAGTTAAGCCAAGTATAGTGGGAGAGAGGCAACACTTCTCCCTCCCTCAAGCTCCTTGGAAATAATTTAGAATTTTAATAACCCCTTTGGGGCAATGGACTTGGGTAATTAAAACAGCTGATTTAATTCACAAATGCAGGCAAGCCAAATGCACTGTCATCCCATTCAACTCTCCTAAAACAGAGAACAAATGACAGAATCAGTGCCAAGATTTCTGGCATACATGGACCACAGTCAGCACTGGTTTTTGGTGTGGTAACCAAACACTGATCAGCAGTGCTGAACTAGTGGTTCTCAGCTTGGTCTAAGCCACTTTCACTTTCAACTTTCTTTTGCAGCTGTGAAAATCAATGTCTTTATAGTATGTCATAAAAGGAAATGAGAGTATTCTGAGAGAAACTGATCTTTTATTGGCTATAAGAAAGTAGACAAATTTTGCATGAGTTTTCACTCAGCAAGTATGACTTTTCTTGGGAGAAAGGACCTTGAGTTGAATAACTCAACTGGCTACTTTCAAAATATTCAGATATAAGAAGAAGTCATATCATAGACAAAGCAGTGATGGAGAGTTTAAGGATCCCGTCTTCTCTTTCCAGCCAAGTAACTGACATTCTGTTACACTTAACTTCTTGATACCTAAGCTTCTTCTAGAAATAAATGTTATAATAGATGCTGCTCATAGCTCAGGTGTATTTGAGAAGAAACGTTTATAGAGTATTTGAAAAGAACAAGATTCGACTTTACAAATATGTATTTTTTCACACTTGATATCAGTTAGTTGCCTATTTGATTAAAATTTAAGTAGTATGATATTTGGCAACCTTTTTTTCTTTCTCATGGGAATGTAAATTCATGATTAGCTGCTCATTATGAATGTTAAATGTTAATAACCTCAGATATGCAAATGACATCATCCTTATGGCAGAAAGTGAAGAGGAACTGAAAAGCTTCTTGATGAAAGTGAAAGAGGAGAGTGAAAAAATTGGCTTAAAGCTCAACATTCAGAAAACTAAGATCATGGCATCTGGTCCCATCACTTCATGGCAAATAGATGGGGAAACAGTGGAAACAGTGTCAGACTTTATTTTGGGGGGGCTCCAAAATCACTGCTGATGGTGATTGCAGCCATGAAATTAAAAGACACTTACTCTTTGGAAGGAAAGTTATGACCAACCTAGATAAAATATTGCCATGCAGAGACATTACTTTGCCAACAAAGTTTCATCTAGTCAAGGCTGTTTTTTCCAGTAGTCATGTATGGATGTGAGAGTTGGACAGTGAAGAATGCTGAGCGCCGAAGAATTGCTGCTTTTTGAACTATGGTGTTGGGAAAGACCCTTGAGAGTCCCTTGGACTGCAAGGAGTTCCAACCAGTCCATCCTAAAGGAGATCAGTCTTGGGTGTTCAATGGAAGGACTGATGTTGAAGCTCAAGCTCCAATACTTTGGCCACCTCATGTGAAGAGTTGACTCATTGGAGAAGACCCTAATGCTGGGAAGGATTGGGGGCAGGAGGAGAAGGGGACAACAGTGGATGAGATGGCTAGATGGCATCACTGACTCAATGGACATGGGTTTGGGTAGACTCCAGGAGTTGGTGATGGACAGGGAGGCCTGGCATGCTGCTATTTATGGGGTTGCAAAGAGTTGGACACGACTGAGCAACTGAACTGAACTGAACTTATGAATGTTACAACTTCAGTTAGACTAGTAAATATCCCAGAAAAGAAGTGACTTGGATAAAGTTGAATGAGTACAACTTTACTAACTGGGTGGCTAAATTAAACCAATACTTAAAAATCTGTATTGATCTAAGTTAGAATGTGCAAAAGGCAAGGCCTGGTGCATTCTACCAGAATCAATGCAGTTCAGCTCTCAATCATGTTGACTAAAGAAGGAGGAGGTACACAGAAGAGGGTCAACATGTCCTCCTTTAATATGTATAGACGGTAGTGGTAATAGCAGAGGGATTATATTGAAGAAGAAGTAGGCAAACCATCCTAAGTGTGTCTTATGAGATTTAAAACATTTGGAGTTCCTAAAGATTATTATGATGACGTCGATGTATGTTTTTTTATGGATTTTATTAGATTTTTAAAATAATAAAATCAAATTATAAATACTTAATAATAGATAATGCAAACTTCTAAAACCAACACCAACAAAAGATGTCCTTTTTAATCATAGAGGACTGGAATGCAAAAGTAGGAAGTCAAGAGATATCTGGAGTAACATGCAAGTTTGGCCTTGAAGTACAAAATGAAAAAAGGCAAGGGCTAAGAGAATTTTTCCAAGAGAACACAGTGGTCATAGCAAATGCCCTCTTCCAACAACACAAGAGGAGACTCTACACATGGACATCACCAACTGGTCAATGCCAAAATCAGACTCATCATGTTCTTTTCAGCCAAAGATGGAGAATCTCTATACAGTCAGTAGAAACAAGATCAGGAGCTGACTCTGGCTCAGATCATGAACTCCTTACTGCAAAATTCAGACTTAAACTGAAGAAAGTAGGGGAAATCACTAGACCATTCAGGTATGACCTAAATCAAATTCCTTACAATTATACAGTGGAAATGACAAAAAGATTCAAGGAATTAGATCATCTGAAAGTGCCTGAAGAACTATGTACAGAGATTCATGACATTATAACATAAACCATTGATCAAGACCATATCCAATAAAAAGAAATGCAAAAAGGCAAAATGGTTGTCTGAGGAGGCCTTACAAATACCTGAGGAAAAAAGACAAGCAAAAGGCAAAGGAGAAAAGGAAAGATATACTCATCTGAATGCAGAGTTCCAAAGAATTCCAAGGAGAGATAAGAAAGCCTTCCTTGGTGATCAATGCAAATAAACAGAGGTTAACAATAGAATGGGAAAGTCTAGAGATCTCTTCAAGAAAATTAGATATACCAAGGGAACATTTCAGGCAAAGATGGACACAATAAAGGACAGAAATGGTATAAACCAAAGAAGCTGAACTTAATAAGAAGATGTTGCAGGAATGCAGAGAAGAACTATACAAAAAGGATTTTAATGACCCAGATAACCGTGATGGTGTGCTCACTCACCTACAGCCAGACATCCTGGAGTTTGAAGTAAAGTGGGCCTTAGGAAGCATCACTACGAGCAAAGCTAGTGGAGGTGATGGAATTCCAGTTGAGCTATTTCAAATCCCAGAAGATGATGCTGTGAAAGTGCTTCACTCAATATGCCAGCAAATTTGGAAAACCCAACAATGAGCACAGGACTGGAAATGGTCAGTTTTCATTCCATCCCAAAGAAAGGCAGTGCCAAAGAATGTTCAAACTACCGCACAATTGCTCTCATCTTACATGCTAGCAAAATAATGCTCAAAAATTCTCTAAGCCAGGCTTTAACAGTATGTGAACCAAGAACTCCCAGATGTTCAAGCTGAATGTAGAAACGGCAGAGGAACCAGAGATCACATTGCCAATATCTGTTGGATCATCGAAAAAGCAAAAGAGTTCCAGAAAAAACACTTTACTTCTGTTTTATTGACTACGCAATAGCCTTTGACTGTGTGGCTCACAACAAACTGTGGAAAATTTCTTCAAGAGATGGAGATACCAGACCACCTTACCTGCCTCCTGAGAAGTCTGTATGCAGGTCAAGAAGCAGCAGTTAGAACTGGACATGGAAGAAACTTGGGAAAGGAGTACGCCTAGGCTGAATATTGTTACCCTGCTTATTTAACTTATATGCAGAGTACATCATGCAAAATTGCAAGATGAAGGAAGCACAAGCTGGAATCAAGATTGCTGGGAGAAGTATCAATAACCTCAGATATGCAGGTGACACCATCCTGATGGCAAAAAGCGAAAAGGAACTGAAGAGCCTCTTGATGAAAGTGAGAGGAGAGTGAAAATGTTGGCTTAAAACTCAAATGTATGGCAAAAACCACCACAATATTGTAAAGTAATTAGCCTCCAATTAAAATAAAAAAATTAAAAAAAAAACCCTCAATATTCAGAAAAAACCAAGATCATGGCATCCAGTCTCATCAATTCATGGCAAATACCAGAAGAAATAATGGAAACACTGCCAGACTTTCTTTTCTTTGGCTCCAAAAATCACTGCAGATGGTGACTGCAGCCTTGAAATCAAAAGACATTTGCACCTTGGAAGAAAAGCTATGACAAACCTAGACAAACTTAGCATATTTAAAAGCAGAGACATTACTTTGCCGATGAAGTTCTGTCTAATCCAAGCTATGGTTTTCCCTGGAGTCATGCAAGAGTTTGACAGGTGGACCATAAAGAAAGTTGATCACCAAAGAATTGATGCTTTTGAGCTGTTTTGGTGCTGGGGAATACTCTTGAGAGTCCCTTGGACTGGAAGGAGATCAAACCATTCAATCCTAAAGGCAATCAGTCCTGAATATTCATTGGAAAGATTGATGCTGAAGCTGAAGCTCCAATACTTTGGCCACCATGGAAGAACTAATTCATTTGCAAAGACCCTGATGCTGAGCAAGATTGAAGGCTTGAGGAGAAGGAGACAACAAAGGATGAGGTGGTTGGATGACATCACCAACTCACTGGACATTAGTTTGAGCAAGCTCCAAGAGTTTGTGATGGACAGGGAAGCCTTGCATGCTGCAGACCATGGGGTCTCAAAGAGTTTGACACAACTGAGTGACTGAACTGCTGCTGCTGCTGCTAAGTCACTTCAGTCGTGTCTGACTCTATGCAGCCCCATAGATGGCAGCCCATCAGGCTCCCCCGTCCCAGGATTCTCCAGACAAGAATGCTGGAGTGGGTTGCCATTTCCTTCTCCAATGCATGAATGTGAAAAGTGAAAGTGAAGTCACTCAGTTGTGTCCAACTCTCTGCGACCCCATGGACTGCAGCCTACCAGGCTCCTCTGTCCATGGGATTTTCCATGCAAGAGTACTGGAGTGGGGTGCCATTGCCTTCTCCAGACTGAACTGAACTGAACTAAATCATCTGCTGCCTGCTTAAGAGATAGTCACACACATTCATTTATATGTAAGCTATGGCTGCTTTTGCATTACAGTCAAGATGAAGTATTGGGTTGGACATAAATTTGGTTCCAGTTTTTCCATAGTATCTTACAGAAAAAAACCATTAGAACATTTTCGCCAACCCAGTCATTGCAACAGAGAATGTATGGCCCATGAAGACTAAAATAAAATATTTATTATCTGTCTCTTTATAGAAAATGTATGCTGACCCTTATTTTCAAGAAATATTTTTTGTAAAGAAAAACTGTAGTAAATTCCCCTAGGCTCCTATTCACCTAAACAAATGAAATGCTTTTCTTTTGAATAAGTGTCAACCCCAAGTCATTTTTTCATGTCATTTCCCTTAGAATACTTGAAAAATTGTTTTAAAATGCAAATATTGAAATGATATATAATGAAAATGTGTTTCTTATGATCTATAAGCATTCCAATGTTCACTTAAAAATGCACAAGATTTGTGAATCAACTTTAATTTGAGGCAGTATGGACTTTTCAGATATTTCTGAGAAACTTCTCTGAAGGGGCAAGGTGCAAGGTCAGTATACATGTGGTTTTGGTGAAGCAGGAGTACATACAGTCCAGCACATATTTTTGCAGAAGGTTTCTGCTAGTTTGGTGAAGTTTTTGCTGTTACAAAGAGCAGTAATCACCATGAAGGATTTTCAGTTCAGCTCAGTTCTGTCACTCCTCTGAATTTTTATGACCCCATGGACTGCAGCACTCCAGGCTTCCCTGTCCATCACCAATCACCGGAGTATTATCAAACTCGTCCATCGAATCGGTGATGCCATCCAACCACCTCATTCTCTGTCATCCCCTTCTCCTTCTGCCTTCAATCTTTCCCAGCATCAGGGTCTTTTTCAATGAGTCACTTCTTCTGTGGTGGCCAAAGTAATATAACTTCAGCTTTGGCCTCAGTCATTCCAATGAATAGTCAAGGTAGACTTCTTTTAAGGTTGCCTGGTTTGATCTCCTTGCATTCCAAGGGACTCTCAAGAGTCTTCTCCAACACCACCGTTCAAAAGCATCAATTCTTTGGTGCTCAGCTTTCTTTATAGTCCAACTCTCACATCCATACATGACTACAGGAAAAAGCATAGAGTTGACTTGATGAACCTTTGTTGGCAAAGTAATTTCTCTGCTTTTTAATATGCTGTCTAGGTTTGTCACAGCGTTTATTCCATGGAGCAAGTGTATTTTAATTTCATGGCTTCAGTCACCATCTGCAGTGATTTTGGAGCCCAAGAAAATAAAGTCTGTCTCTGTTTCCATTGTTTCCCCATCTATTTGCCATGAAGGGATGGGACTGGATGCAGTGATCTTGGTTTTTTGAATGTTGAGTTTTAAGTCAACACTTTTACTCTTCTCTTTCACTTTCATCAATAGGCTCTTTTGTTCCTCTGCGCTTTCTCCCAAAGGGTGGTGCCATCTGCGAATCTGAGGTTTTTTATATTTCTCCCGGCAATCTGGATTACAGTTTGTGCTTCATCTAGCTCAGCTTTTTGCATGACTTACTCTGCATTTAAATTAAATAGTTATGGTGACAATATACAGCCTTTACTTACGCCTTTGCTAATTTGGAACTGGTTCTTTCTTCCATGTTCGGTTCTAACTGTTGCTTCTTGATCTGCATACAGATTTCTCAGGAGGCAGGTAAGGTGGTCTGGTATTCCCATCTCTTGAAGAATTTTCCATAGTTTGTTGTGATCCACACAGTCAAAGTCTTTAGTGTAGTCAGTGATGCAGAAGTAGATATTTTTCTGGAACTCTCTTGCTTTTTCGATGATCCAATGGATGTTGGCAATTTGATCTCTGGTTCCCTCACTTTTGCTAAATCCAGCTTGAACATCTGGAATTTCATGGTTCATGTACTGTTGAAGCCTAATTTGGAGAATTTTGAGTATTATTTTGCTAGTGCATAACATGAATGCAGTTGTGTGGTAGGTTGAACATTCTTTAGCATTATCTTTCTTTGGGATTGAAAGGAAAACTAACTGTTTCCATTCCTGTGGCCACTGCTGAGTTTTCCAAATTTGCTGGCATATTGAGTGCAACACTTTCACAGCATCATCTTCTAGGATTTTAAATAGCTCAACTGGAATTCCATCACCTTCACTAGCTTTGTTCATAGTATTTCCTAAGGCCTCCCTGACTTCAGACTCCAGGATAGTGATCACACTATCGTGGTTATCAGGGTCATTAAAATCATTTTTGTGTAATTCTTCTGTGTATTCTTACCACCTCTTCTTAATATCTTCTGCTTCTGTTAGGTCCATACCGTGTCTATCTTTCATTGTGCCATCTTTGCATGAAATATTCCTTTGGTTTCTGGAGTTTTCTTGAAGAGATCTCTAGTCTTTCCAAGTCTATTGTTTTCTTCTGTTTCTTTGCATGGATCACTGAGGAAGACTTTCTTATCTCTCCTTGCTATTCTTTGGAACTCGGCATTCAGATGGGTATATCTTTCCTTTTTTCCTTTGCCTTTTGCTTTTGTTTTTGTCTCACGTATTTGTAAAGCCTCCTCAGACAACCATTTTGCCTTTTTGCATTTCTTTTTATTGGGCATGGTCTTGAACACATCCTCCTGTACAATATTATGAAGCTCTGTTCGTAGTTCTTCAGGCAGTCTTTCTATCAGATCTAATCACTCGAATATGTTTGTCACCTCCACAGTATAATCATAAGGAATTTGATTTAGGTTATACTTGAACGGTCTAGTGGTTTTCCCTACTTTCTTCAGCTTAAGTCTGAATTTGGCAATAAGAAGTGCATGCTTGGAGCCACAGTCAGCTCCTGGTCTTGTTTTTGCTGACAGTATTAAAGTTCTCCATCTTTGGCTGCAAAGAATATAATCAATCTGATTTTTGTATTGACCATCTGGTGATGTACACGTGTGGAGTCATCTCTTGTGTTGTTGGAAGAGTGTGTTTGCTATGACCGGTGCTTTTTTCTTGGTAACACTCTGTTAGCCTTTACCCTTCCTCATTTTGTTCTCCAAGGCCAAACTTGCCCTGTTACTCCAGGTATCTTTTGATTTCCTACTTTTACATTCCAGTTCCCAGGATGAAAAGGACATCTTTTTTGCTAATAGTTCTAGAAGGTTTTCTTAGTTTTCACAGAACCGTTCAACTTCAGCTTCTTCAACATTAGTGGTTGGGACATCGACTTCAATTATTGTGATGTTGAATGGTTTGCCTTGAAAACAAACAGTGATCATTCTGTCGTTTTTGAGCTTGCATCCAAGTACTGCATTTCAGACTCTTTTGTTGACTATGAGCACTTCTCGATTCCATGGCAACTGTGAGCACCATTCCATGGGGAATCTTGCCCCAGTAGTAGATGTGATGTTTATCTGAGTTAAATTCACCCATTCTCATCCATTTTAGTTCACTGATTCTTAAAATGTCAATGTTCACTCTTGCCATCTCCTATTTGATTACTCTAACTTACCTTCATTAATCTTCCTAACGTTTCAGGTTCCTATGCAATATCGTTCCTGCAGCATCTGACTTTGCTTCCATCACCAGTCACATACACAACTGGGTATTGATTTTGCTTTGTCTCAGCCTCTTTTTTCTTTCCTGAGCTATTTCTTTGCTCTTCTCCAGTAGCATATTTTGCATCTACCCACCTGGGGAGTTCATCTTTCAGTGTCATATCTTTTTGCCTTTTCATACTGTTCATGGGGTCCTCAAGTAGGAATACAGAAGTGGCTTGCCATTCCCTTCCCAGTTAACTATGTTTTGTCAGAATTCTCCACTGTGACTCATCCATCTTTGGTGGCTCACAGTTTCATTAAGTTAGACATTGTGATCAGTTTGATTAGTCTTAACCAATGAGTCATCAGGGAAGTCCCATATGAAAGGTTTTTAGTGTTTTCTGGATATGAAGAGATACATGAGATTTGAGGTTAGGATATTTTACTGATAGACCACTCAATGTGTTGTTATTGGACTACATGTTATCAACAGTAATGAAAGGCCCAAGGACCACCTGTCTTACTTCATCTGTTATGGTCCAGGAGAAATTCCTTCTTGTTGTATCTTCCCATATCTAGAGTTATACCATTATAATCATTGATCTCATAAAATTATATATTTTTGTGGAGGCTCTGTCACATTTGGTAATGCAAGAAAGAGCAATCTTATAAAAGAGGCAAAGTACAAATAACATGGCCAGCAGTATTATTAAAGCCATAAGTAAGAATTAAGCCAAGAACTTACATTAGGTGCAGTCCAATATATCCTCAGGTCACCTGACTTAGCATATCCTGTACCAATTTTTATCCTTCAGGAAAATTACATATGGGTACATAAGGCTTGATACAAAATTACATATTGGTACAAAATTACATATTGGCACATTAAGCTCACAGTCCAATTTCCTAGTGTTAATAGGCTGGTTATCCTTAGTCCAATTTAATTAGTCCCAAGATAAAGGAGGGGGGAGCTTAAATGACATCAGCCTGGTGTTAACTACATAAATTCATTCCATAATTACGGGAGGTTTTATTCTATGGCTGAATTTTTCCTTGTTTCTCTGATTGAGCTTGAGTAACTTTGGAAGAAAATTCTTAATTATGGCCAGGGTCAGAGCAGATGTTGTTAATTGATCAGGTGAGAGGATCCTAGCTAGTAATATCAAGAGTAGCCTGAACAGGACTCAGCTTTCTTTCTTCTAAAATTAATTTCCTAAGGGCCACCCAATTAAAGCCTTGGAGTATAAAACTCCTCCAAGGTAATCTAGAAGTGCTAGATATAGGTAATTGGCCACAAGCTCAACAGTTGGATTGATTTTTAAGCTAGCATAGGATCCTGTAGGTGATAGAATACATTTGACTCATATGCAGAGGCCCAAGAAGTTAAGAAAACATCATAAATAATCATAAGAATCAGGTCCAACATCTTGGGTAAGCTGGCTACTTCTGAGGTCATCTTCTTTTTCTCTTGGCGTAAGTATGGCTTCCTCTGTTTGAGTGTCATTTTAAGGTGGATTGAGGTCAGCAGTCCTCTCTACAAACCAGTCTGGTGTAGGGCCCCTTTTTAAGTGGGAAATATGAATCCAAGGGTCAATTCCCTTTAGTTTTGCTGTACATGAACTAGTTAAGAATACCTGGTGAGAGGCTGTCTATCTGGGTTGTGTGCTGGGTGTGCTAAGTTGCTCCAATCATATGTGACGCTTTGGAACCCCATGGACTATAGGCCACCAGGCTCCTATGTCCATGGGATTCTCCTGGCAAGAATACTGGAGTGGGTTGCCATTCCCCTCTCCAGGGAAGCTTCCCTATGCAGGGATCAAACCCACATCTATTAGGTCTCCTGCATTGGCAGGTAGGTTCTTTACCACTAGCGCAACCTGGGAAGCCCCACCGCCTTTCCAGTATGCATAATCCCCTGGTTGTAGGTCATGGGGCATCTGATTTTCATCCAGAGATATATTTTAAGATAAGCTTCAGAAACAAATGAGTGTCTTTCTAATAATTTGATTAAACCTTACATTAATTCAGACCCAGGAAATGGGTCTTAGTAAATACAAACGTCCTTTAGCAAAACTGGCATTTAATATTCATCGAAAGACAATCTTTCTCTCTCTAAAATTACCCTCATTGTTACACAATATAATCAAATGAAGATTAATCTGCTGCAAAATAAGTTCTGGTCTCAATAAACTTGGCCTGATGATTTTATATAACTGTAAATGATCCTAAAGACTTTTTTCTCTGCTTTGTTGAAATTTTTACAATGAATCTTAGACTGAACTTTTAAAAGACCTCTGAGGGCTTGGAAAGTCATGCCAAGGGCTTATTACAGATTTTGCCTAACAGATCTAGGTGAATCCCTCCCTTTTTAATGTACCCCAAGTTCCTTGAGCTTTCTGTATCTGTTAGTGAGGTAGCCTTCCATGTTCACCAGCTCACTCAGTTTTATGTAACCAATCTATTTTGTTAACATTTTTATGAAGCCATCAGTCTTCCCATTAGAATTCTTTAATTTCTTACCCAATTTAGCATTATGGTCTGAAAGTCAGAAACTTGTATTTATCCAAAAGTCCTTTTTATAAATCTTCCTGAAGAAGATGCATCTTTACAAAAGCATTAGAATAAAACCATAACAGTTTATGACAAAAGACTTAAGATACATTTAAAATCTGATTTCAATGTAATTGATAAATAAACTTGGTTACCTTTGTGACATACAACACTTTAAGATAACGACTAGAATTATGAATAACATTTTACCAGGACATATCAGCGTTTTGGGGCTTCCCAGGTGGCCTTAGTGATAAAAGAGTCAGCCTGCCCATGAAGTAGCGGTAAGAACTATGAGTTTGATCCCTGGGTCACGAAGATCCTCTGGAGGAGGGAATGGCAACCCACTCCAGTATTCTTGTCTGGAAAATCCCATGGACAGAGGAGCCTGGAGGGCTACAGTCTATTAGCATATACACACACCAGATTTTTAGGAATTTTATATAATTTCTAGAATATCTATATTAATAGCATCTCAACAACAACCTACAATATAATCTAAGATTTACTACTCATTTGACAATACTTTGCATGTAATTTAGTATATGAAATAAACTTATTATTTTAATATCTCTCTGTGGGATGTTTCAAGGGCCCTGTGAAGCAACCCAAAGTTAGCTAGAAGTCAAAGGATTCCACTAAGTTTTGATTCAGGAAATTTTGTCAATAACATTAAAAGAGTCTAGACAGTCAGATAGGATCATAGGTCACTGTGAAACATTAGCAATTCACTTAGCCAAAGAAATAATAAAAGATTTAAAAGGCAAATGCCGAACAGATCACTTAAAAGGTAAAGAACTTAAAATCTGTTATCAAAAGCAGTTCAACATCTTAAGAAAAATTGTCCTCTTAACAGAGAGAAAAGCCAAATTCAGTTTTTACCAGCTTATGTTTAAAATTCATTTACTCAATTAAATTTATTTTAAGCTTACTCAGTCCTGACCATGCACAAAACCTTTTTCTTGGGGTCCACTTTCCACAAATCTTCTGCCACTTTCTGTACCATCACTTAATTTTTTTTCCATTCAGAAATAGCCAATTGTAAGTCAGACCCATTTCCTCTTCTGTTAGGAAAATGAAATTCCATTCCTCATGCCTTCTGAGCTGAAATCACATACTACTTTCCTGAAGTAATCATGAACTGTCCTTTATATCAGCACTCTATAGATTGGTAAACATGAATCTAAATACTGATTTTTTTTGAAAAATGCACCTTTGTATAAAAAATATTTCAGTGTGGCACCAAACCTATTTATTGATAGTTCTAAACCTTTTGTTTCCTCTGTAAAAGAAAGTCATTGTTCAGTAATTAATGTTTAGTATCTTATTTTATTTGGAAATCACCTAGCTATTCAATAAACTTCCACCTCTTAATTTAGCACAACTCTAGATATCCAAGTTACCAGAATCTGAAGAGAATATTTTAGACAAAATTATTCTTAATAGAGTTTACCTAAAAGCTCTTATCTCATTTATAGTTTCTTTTCTTAAAAACTTCTTCACATTGTTACTTTCCTTGTGGACAAATTTACAAAGTATATAGCAAGATTTTATTCAACTTATATTAAGCCTAGATGCAATAAAAGTATTATACTTAATGTTGATGACTCCAAATACATGTCTACATTAATTACATCAACAATGTAAACATTAATACCAAGTATTAATTTAATATTGAATATTAAATGAACCTGAAATTCATCTAGCTTAATTTTTCTCATGTTTAAATTGTCTAATTTGTAAAGGCTTACTTTCCTTTAGGCCAATTATATTAGAGCTTAGTTACAAATTAATTTCAGCAATATTATCCAAAGGCAAAGACACATCCTGAGACATACATATATTCAGACAAGATACAATGGAAGATCTAGCTTCAGTTTTCAATTTAGTCATGAATCAGACGTCCCAGCTACAAAGCTTACCAGTTTATAAATAAGAGTGCGTGTTAAGTTGCTTCAGCCGTGTCTGTGTCTGGCAACTTATGGTCTCTGTCCAGGAGGCTCCTCTGTCCATGAGATTCTCCAGCCAAGAACACTGGAGTGGGTTTCTGTGCCCTCCTCCAGAGTGTCTTGCCAATCTGGGGGTTAAACCCACATTTCCTACATCTCCTGCATTATCAGGAGGGTTCTTTACCAGTAATGCTACTTGGGAAGCATAAATAACAGTTTGAATAAGAAAAATTATAAATGGCTTCATTCCTTGTTTTTCTCCCCCAGGATCAGGAATTAGGGATGGCCAAGATAAAATAAGTGATTCTGAGAGCTCTGGTCTCGAGGCATAAAGAAAGAAAAACAGGTTTTCCTAGCAGGACTTATTCCCTCAGGGTAAGAATGCTGAAGTGCTATCTCTCTCTATTTTTTTTTTTTTCCCTTCAAATTAGTTTTCACCAATGACTGGGAATTAAATGGGCATCAATTAACCTTCAGCTGGCATGGTGTACTTAACTGGTAAAATTGAAGGTTTAAATTTTTGTAGATACCCCCTTTCCTTTCTTTTCAATGGTTTTGAAAAGTAGATCAGCTGAAGTAACAAGGGCAATTGTGTTTAATTCTGACAAATCTAGATTGGGTCTTTTGTCTAGAGCAGCCAAATCCTCATCTAAACCACAGAGTTAAGCAAATGATCATTTTGGTGGTTAAAAGAAAGATTCAAGTTTCAAGCCAGATAGTTTCAAGCAATTAATTTTTGGTTTCCTGCAGAGAAGGTTCTATATCCTTTCCTCTGGATATCAATCAAAGGAAGAATTCCATTCAGTCTGTTTGATCTTATGGCTGAATTTTTCTAATGGTAGGCACAAAAATATCAATTTTGGAATATCAGAAGAACCCCCTTTTGGCCATTTTAGGTTGAGATCTCCTTTAGTATAATTTTCCCAATTAAGTAGCTACTTGCAAGTGTGAGTTTTGTTCTTGTACATTTAAAAAAAAAAAAAAGCCACCCTGGCTGGGGTGTTAATTACTGGCTGATATCCTTTGATTGTGTGTTTGAAAGGTTCTGTTTTCCATTTTAAAGTTGACTTTGTCAGATAAAGTTCACTAGTGAAATTGTGAGGTGGATCAGTGTGCTACATGTGAGCTCAAACCCTCTAGGCTTCAGTCCAGAGTCGTTTCAGCCTCTTATATGGCCTGAGTTTCTCCCTTTGGTGGTCTAAGACCACCACGGGTGCTGAGACTGCTGAATGACCAATTCTTATTCATGACTCTGGGACAAGAGTTTTAATTAATGAGTGGGGTTTCTCAATGAGAACCCTGCACAGTATGAAGACTATTTCTGCCACTCCCATAAATTTCCCAGTTGTCTGAGAAAGCCATAATTGGCCAGGAGGAGTCTTGTCCCTTTTCTTTGGAACAAAGTTAACAAGTAATATCTTTTATCCCAACAAATTCTATTAAGACAGCTGAACTGAGGAAAAACATCAAATCAGCCTCTTGCCTAACCACTCATCACAGGCCTCTCAGTCTCCTACAACTAAGCACGATCTAGTATCTTTCAACCAGATCTCCCTTAGTATCTTTCAGTTGGATGGGTTTCCCCCTTATCTTGCAACTGAGTCACTCCTCCAAGTATCTTTCAATTGGGTGGGTATTTCCTGGTATCTTTCAACTGTGTTCCACTCAGTATCTTTCAACTAGGAGGGGACAGATGCCTGCTTTTGTATGCATGCTAAGCTGCTGTGGTTGTGTCCAACTCTTTGCAACCCCACAGACTGTAACCCGCAAGGCTCCTCTCCCCATGGGATTCTCCAGCAAAGAATCCTGGTGTGGGTTGCCATGCCTTCCTCTCAGTTACTTATTCCTGCTGCTGCCTAGTCACTTCAGTTGTGTTTGACTCGTAACCTTAAGGACTGCAGCCTGTCAGGCTCCCCTGTCTATGGGATTCTCTAGGCAAGAATACTAAAGTGGGTTGCCATGCCCTCCTCCAGGGGAGCTTTCCAAATCATGGATTGAACCTGGGTCTTCTGCTTTGCAGGCAGATTCTTTACCACTGAGCCACCAGGAAAGACCCCCAGGTACTTGCTATATATTGCCAAATAAAACTCAGGATAATTAACTAACATGAGAGATCCCAGAACCAGGAGAGATCAAATTTGTCTGGACTTTCCCAGGAGGTGGGTGGGTGGAAGGGGCCTCTGCTGGGGCCAAGGATCCAGTTCCTTGTAGAGCTCAGGCAAAGGAGGGAAATCTGCTCTGGGTCCCTTCTTTTTGGTCACCATAAAATTTTTGACTTAAAAAATATACAATGTGAGAGTTGTGAGTCAAATTTTATTTGGGCCAAAATGAAGATGATAGCCAGGGAGACATTATTTCAGACAGCTCTGAGAAACTGCTCTGAAGAAGTAGGGAGGAAGGTCAGATTTATGTGATTTTGGTGAGGGGGGAATGCATGCTATCAAGCACTTATAATTTTCTTTTTTTGCAGTTTATTGATAGTCATGATGAGCAGATATTACCATGAAGGATGATAATGCTTTTCTAGATATGAGGAGATACAAAAATCTCGGCTCATAAAATTGGCTCCTGAAAATACTTAACTATCTGAATGCCTGTTCTGCCAGTTCCCCAACTACCCTAAGCACAGATTGCCCCATTTCTGCTCTCTGTCCTAAAATCCTTTCCAGGGTGCTAAAAATCAGGAGCTGCAGCAGCACATGATTTAATGTTTGTAGAGGTAAATGGCAAGTGCTAATTTGTAGTTAGCACCAGCAAAAACATATGTGATCTCTAGTAGCCTGTTACCTCGAGCAGAGTTATTTATATTAGGGAATTGAATAAATAATAATAGAAAATATTTATAATGTGCTTATTCTGTGTTAGATACTGTTCTATGTAATTTTAAATTTCTTTCCTTAGTAACCCTTTGAAATAGGATAATTATTATGCCTGTTGTATAGATGACATTGTTCAGTTATGAATACAATTGAATAATTTAACTTATGAGAAAGACAACAAATAAAATACCATTTATAATATATTTCATGACTTTATTGTTACAAAGAATAGTTAAATTTCTGTGAGACTGTAAATCCAAGGCACTAACAGTATTCCATGACAGGAGTATTAAGAATATTGGAGAATAGTTTAAATAACATTGGCAAATTGAATGGCAATTTGATAGTTTGGTTCTGAGCTTAATTTTCTTAAACTTCTAAATTTACTTTTTTATACAGTTAAATTTCTATTCAGTTTATTTTTCTATTCCTTCAAAGTTAACACATTCAAATGAGTGCATATTGGAGTCTGCTTCACGTGACTGGCTTCATACTGCTGAGTTCTCCACTCAGCAGTTCATTCTGAGACACTACATTACTCAAAGAGGGAGTGACTTGAGGCAAAGACAGGTTCTTAGCTGGTGGCTGGATAAATGATAAGCATAGGGTATGATTTCCTGTGTATCTTTGAATAGTAAATCAGAAGCCATACTAACTTGATCATTAAGCATGACAGAGCAGTGACTGTTAAAAATTTGAATGCAAGTAAAAGCACCAAAAGGTACTTAAGGTGCACAAAAGTCAGACAAGGGTTATACACTGTGAAATAGGTCGTGGGATGTCTGCACTACAGTGTTTCATTCCACTTACCTCTATTAACCCTGGAACTTGTCTTCGAGAAGCACAAAAAAAATACAGAAAAGACAGAGACAATTGAGATGAGAAAGTCCCCTATCTGAGAACATACACCATACCTCTTTTTCTTGAACCCTTTGCACAGTCGTTGCAGCTGTTTAGCATGTTGCCATATCCGTTTAACTCTGAAAATGTTATTTAACTTGTTCCTCCTGTCACCATCTCTTCTAGATTGTTAATTTACACTGGAAGATTCTCAGCTGAAATATTTTTGTGGGTAGAAAATGAGTATTCCTAACAAAGTTATTTTTTATCTCTTATTCCTATCTTTATAAAGTTCTATCTGGATAGCTGTTTAGATAAATGGCACATTCATGTCAGAGATAATTTACAAACCTTTCAAATTAGGGACACTCTTCCATGTATGCAATATCCACATATTAACTCAGGAAATAGAATTCAGCCACCGGGTTCAACATGAAGACCATGTACCTGGATGTTCTGACATTCATGATTCAGATTCCCTCCTGTTCTTTAGAGTTTATTTATAATATGTTGTTACTGAACAGATTTAGAATTATTTGTCAGAAAAACATTAATTTTATTTTAATACATTAATAATACTTCTATAATTAAACTTCTGTACTTTATATGTCAATTATAATTATATAATATTTATATAGTCATTAAATTATTAATACATTCACCATATATTTTAAGACCTACAGTGTCAGTAATGTATTCCTTATTCTTTTGACTCTGTTAATGAAATTATTTTGTTTACATTGATTTGAAAATTTAAATTTCCTCTGAGATGATAAGTTTGCCACGCTGTGGAATGAATTATTATGTTGAGCTGTTTTGTGTATGGAAAAGATCTGTGAACCTACAGTGTAAATTTTAGTTAGATGCACTATTGCTCTTATCAGCTGTATGGCATAATACATAACCACTTCTGATTAGAATGTTAAAGCAGGCTAATTACACAAACTTCTTCAAAAAAAGTCTTGTATAAGACATCACAAGTTTTTACTGTACTATATGTGCCCCTCAAATCGCCAAGACAACCAAAAAAAAAAAAAATACCAGGCCTTTTTTCTTTTTCTGTCCTATTTTTCGAGCTTTGTTCCATACAAATGGAAAACAAGCAGACAAATTGGTGAGTACAAATCAGAAACAACAAATCTTGCATCAGCTTTAGAAGCACAACCAGGGAGGAGAAAGCAATGAGAAAGAGACTGACTTGAAAAGAAAAAGCAAAAAACACAGGAATAAATTCCCCAGCTCTGCAGCCATGCGCCTCTTTGGTCTTCCCAGAGCTCCTTCCAGCTATTCCTGGTCACCTCTAGCCAGTCTCCTGTGGTCTCACACTTATGAGGGGCCCCCAGGCATCTGTTACATTTTAATGTGTTTGTCACCATGGCCACAAGATCTCATGATAAAAAGATGTAATAGCAAAAATACTTTAGTGAAAAGCTATGGTATTTCTTATTGGTTCAAAGTTTGTGGAGGCTAGAGTTATTAATATTAATTAAATTCTAACCAAAATTCTGTGTTTTGTTATGGAACAGTCAGTATTTGGGACCTTGTTACTTTGTTAAAGTAAATGTTAGAATTATAAAAGGAATTTCTGTAATCAAAATAAAAGATAGTATTTCTTTAGTATCTTTAAAAGCAACAATGTCAGTAGTTATTCCCATTGTACAAATAAAAAAACTGAAAATCAGAAAGGATAAGTCACAAAACTAAAAAGTAATGGGATTTGGATTGAAATTTAGGACTGTCTGAAGTCAGAACCCATGTCTTGCCAAGTCATTAGGGTTCAGTAAATAGATCATGTTAGAAATACTTCTGTGACAAAAAAAAATCTTATGACAACCAATATTTAGTGCTTAGTTATCATCATGTCATGCAAGTGTATGCTTCTTGGTTTTGTCTCATCACAACAAAGATTTGGAGAGATGGACATTAAAGCCCTTGACGAGTCACAGCTCTCTGGTCTTGGACAGATCCTGTTATAGCTCTCAGATCTTGGACAGACTGTGTTATAGCTCTTAGACAAATCAGTGTTACAGCTCCATGTTACAGCTCTATTTTATTTAGATAATAGCAGGAGAACCATCCTGCTATGGATTGTGAACGCATGTCAACCCAAAGACGCAAAGAGAAGAGTGGCCTGGTGTGCGGGGGAGAGAGAGAGAGAGTGCTTTGGCCCCTCTTTTTATGTCTTTCCCTCTTCCTGGGCCTGTCCTATGTAAATTGGGTTAGCCAGGAGTGTTGTTTGTTTTACCTGAGGTCCTCACTTCAGTCCTCAGACCTTCCTTTGTTCCATTTTTGCCGGCTTTTCCCTTCCTTGTCTTTTAGCCACTGCCGTCCTGGACTCCTGTTTCCTATTCTAACTACCTAACAGTCAGAACGTTCTGGACTCCTGTTTCCTATTCTAACTACCTAACAATCAGAACACTCTGAGCAAGTTATGCCAAAAGAGTCACTGTTACCTGTCTGACATAAGTCTGTTTTGCTGTAACTATATATAAAGTTAATCTACAACGGTACTAACTTAACGCACGTGCTCTATTAATAAGTTTAATCATCTTAGAACTTAGATTACAAATAAAACTCAGATGTAGGAAACCAGAGAAAACAAACATATAGGTTAGGGAATTGTAAGCTGAATACCCTTGTAAGCATTATCCACGTCAAAAACCAGGACATTTCCACAGGCCCCAGAAGCTATCCATGTGCCCAACACCTGTCATAGGCCTGTCTCATTCCTCATGTGTAATCACCTCCCTGATTTTTATAAAAATGACTTTTCCTTTTAGTTTAATCAGGCCCATTTAAATATGTGATATATCTTGTAAGTCTCTTTTAGTCTACAGGTTCACACTCAGTTTCTTTCTTTTCCTTATAATCTACCTGAGGAAGAACGTACACCCTTTAACTGGTACAGCTCATAGTAAAACTATGATTTTGTTGATTTGGAGATGAATGATGCTTTCAACCTGTTCCTCTATCTTCGATATTTCTCTATTGGCAGTTGAATCTAGATGTGTAATCAGACTGGAGTTAGATCTCTCTACTATGGTATGTTCTTTCATTACTGTGCACATTGTGTCTGGTTTTAACTTTTTCAAAATGTTAGCAGCTGTCAATACTTAATGCTCATAATGATTCTCAGTTCCTTGAGAATTACAAAATGATATTATTTTTTATAAAAAAAAATCCTTCCACTCTTCTAATTTTGTTTACCCAGAGAGAGGAATTAGTTCATACAGGAAAGGCAAGGTAAATGTTTGCATGTGAGAGTTGGTTATGTCATGAAGGTACAGCCCTCATGAAGGAGAGTCAGTTCAATTCAGTTCAGTTCAGTCGCTCAGTCATGTCTGACTCTTTGCGATCCCATGAATTGCAGCATGCCAGGCCTCCTTGTCCATCACCAACTCCTAGAGTCCACCAAAACCCATGTCCATCGAGTCAGTGATGCCATCCAGGCATCTCATCCTCTGTCATCCCTTTTTCCTCCTGCCCCCAATCCTTCCCAACATCAGGGTCTTTTCCAATGAGTCAACTCTTCACATGAGGTGGCCAAAGTATTGGAGTTTCAGCTTCAGCATCAGTCCTTCCAATGAACACCCAGGACAGATCTCTTTAGGATGAACTGGTTGGATCTCCTTGCAGTCCAAGGGACTCTCGAGAGCCTTCTCCAACACCACAGTTCAAAAGCATTCTTCGGTGTTCAGCTTTCTTCATAGTTCAACTCTCACATCCATACACGACTACTGGGAAAACCATAGCCTTGACTAGATGGACCTTTGTTGGCAAAGTAATGTCTCTGCTTTTCAAAATGCTATCTAGGTTTGTCATAACTCCAAGGAGTTAGTGTCTTTTAATTTCATGGCTGCAATCACCATCTGCAGTGATTTTGGAGCCCTAAAAACTAAAGTCTGACACTTTTTCCACTGTTTCCCCATCTATTTCCCATAAAGTGATGGGACCAGATGCCATGATCTTAGTTTTCTGAATTTTGAGCTTTAAGCCAACCTTTTCACTTTCCTCTTTCACTTTCATCAAGAGGCTTTTTAGTTCCTCTTCACTTTTGCATAAGGGTGGTGTCATCTGCATATCTGAGGTTATTGATATTTCTCCCGGCAATTGTGAGTCCAGCTTGTGCTTCTTCCAGCCCAGAGTTTATCATGATGTACTCTGCATACAAGTTAAATAAGCAGGGTGACAAGATACAGCCTTGACGTACTCCTTTTCTTATTTGGAACCAGTCTGTTGTTCCATGTCCAGTTCTAACTGTTGCTTCCTGACCCGCATACAGGTTTCTCAAGAGGCAGGTCAGGTGGTCTGCCTTGCCATCTCTTTCAGAATTTTCCAGTTTATTGTGATCCACACAGTCAAAGGCTTTGGCATAGTCAGTAAAGCAGAAATAGATGTTTTTCTGGAACTCTCTTGCTTTTTCAATGATCCAAAAGATGTTCGCAATTTGATCTCTGGTTCCTCTGCCTTTTCTAAAACCAGCTTGAACATCTGGAAGACCACAGTTCATGTATTGCTGAAGCCTGGCTTGATTATAAAATAGGACCCAGAGAACTCCCTTGCCTCTTCTGCTGTGTGATGACACAGCAAAAAATAATGGCTGCCTACAAACCACAAAACAGGCTCTCACCAGCCAGCATCTTGATTTTGGACTTCCCAGCCTCTAAAACCATGAAAAATAAATGTTTGTCATTTATAAATCACTTATAAATGACTGTCACTTATAAACCACTCAGTGTGTGGTAATCTGTTTTAGCAGCACAAAAGAAGTAAGAAATCATTTTTTTGCATTTTTAATAATATAATTTGCATGCAATAAAAGTCTCCCTTTTCTAGTTTAAGCTTCATGAAGTCATTCAGTTGCCACCATGATATCCCAACTTCCGTTGTGCTCCTTTGTCATTGATCCCCTTTCCCTGTTCTAATCTCCTAACAACTGCTTCTCTGTTTTCTATTCTTGGAGATTCCACTTAAAATCTTTGTCTTTTTGTTCTATTTTCTTGTAAACTTCCTGAACTTACAGTTTTTCTTTCTTTTTTTTTATTGTTTTTGCCATACATTGTCATGATATCACCATGGGTTTACATATGCTTCCCCTCCGGAACCCCCCTCCCTCCTCCCTCCCCCCCTGGAAATCTCGCTGCACCAGCCCCGAGCATCAATTCTGGGCTGGCGATTGATTAGACACATGACAATTAACATGCTTCAATGCCCTTCTCCCATATCATCCCACCCTTACCCTCATCCACAAAGTCCACGAGTCTATTCTATACATCTGCGTTCCTTTTGTTGTCTCCCATGTTGGGTTCTCGTTACTGTCTTTCTAAATTCCATATATATGTGTTAATATACTGTATTGTTGTTTTTGCTTCTGGCTTACTTCACTCTGGATAATGGGCTCCAGTTTCGTCCATCTGAGTAGAATTGCTTCAAATGAATTTTTTTTTTAATGCTGAGTAATATTCCATTGTGTATATGTACCACAGCTTTCTTCTCCATTCGTCAGTTGATGGGCATCTAGGTTGCTTCCATGTCTTGGCTATTGTAAACAATGCAGCGATGAACATTGGGGTACACGTGGCTCTTTCAATTCTGGTTTCCTCGGTGTATATGCCCAGCAGTGGGATTGCTGGGTCATATGGCAGGTCTATTTGCAGCTTTTTAAGGAACCTCCACACTGTTTTCCATAGTGGCTGTACTAGTTTGCATTCCCACTAACAGTGTAAGAGGGTTTCCTTTTCCCCACATCCTCTCCAGCATTTATTGCTTGTAGACTTTTGGATGGCAGCCATTCTGACTGGTGTAAAGTGGTACCTCATTGTGGTTTTGATTTGCATTTCTCTGATAATGAGTGATGTTGAGCATCTTTTCATGTGTTTGTTAGCCATTTTTATGTCTTCTTTGGAGAAATGTCTGTTAAGTTCTTTGGCCCACTTTTTGATTGGGTTGTTTATTTTTCTAGAATGGAGCTGCAGGAGTTGTTTGTATATTTTTGAGATTAATTGTTTGTCTGTTGCTTCATTGGCTATTATTTTCTCCCATTCTGAAGGCTGTCTTTTCACCTTGCTTATAGTTTCCTTTGTTGTGCAAAG
>ML663008.1:30699074-30749871 GCA_007570785.1 Antilocapra americana | reverse complement strand
AGAAATACTCCTAAGTATTTTATTCTTTTTGTTTCGATGGTGAATGGAATTGTTTCCTTAATTTCTCTTTCTGATTTGTCACTGTTAGTGTATAGGAATGCCAGGGATTTCTGTGTGTTGATTTTATATCCTGAAACTTTGCTATATTCACTGATTAGCTCTAGTAATTTTCTCGTAGAGTCTTTAGGGTTTTCAATATAGAGGATCTAGACCTAATTGATATCTATAGGTCATTCCACCCCAAAACAAGGAATTTCACCTTTTTCTCAAGTGCACATGGGTCCTTCTCCAGGATAGATCACATCCAGAGTCATAAATCTAACCTTGATAAATTCAAAAATATTGAAATCATCCCAAGCATCTTTTCTGACCACAATGCAGTGAGATTAGATATCAACTACCGGAGAAAACCTTTCAAAACTTCCAACATATGGAGGCTCAACAACACACTGCTGAATAACCAACAAATCACAGAAGAAATTAAAAATGAAATTCAGTTATGCATGGAAACGGTTGAAAATGAAAACACAACAGCCCAAAACCTATGGGACACTGTGAAAGCAATGCTAAGGGGAAAGTTCATAGCAATACAAGCTCACCTCAGGAAACAAGAAAAACATCAAATAAATGACCTTACTTTACACCTAAAGCAACTAGAAAGGGAAGAGATGCAGAAGACCAGGTCTAGTAGAAGGAAAGAAATCTTAAAGATCAGGGCAGAAATAAATGCAAAGGAAACAAAAGAGACCATAGCAAAAATCAACCAAGCCAAAAGCTGGTTCTTTGAGAAGATAAATAAAATTGACAAACCATTAGCCAGACTCACCAAGAAACAAAGGGAGAAGAACCAAATCAACAGAATTAGAAATGAAAACGGAGAGATCACAACAGTTTTTCTAACCACCCTTCTAATAAGAATTTAATTTAAGGTATATTTCAAAGTTTTCTTATCATCTTGTTCTTATTTCATGGCTGCAATGTCATTTTCTCTCTCTGTGGATATTAAGATTTCTTGAAAGTTTTTTCTTCATTTCCTCAGAGTTCCCTTTTCCTATTGATTTTGCTCTTCTTCTTCTTCTTCTTCTTTTTTTCCAAGTTGGATTTATTTCTCAGATGTCTGATGGTTGTTAACTATCCAGTTGAAGTACTGGATAGTGAAGTACTGGAAAGCTGATGGGATTTCCCTGGTCGTCCAGTGGTTAAGACTCTATCCGTCCAAAGCAGGGGCCAGCGATTGAATTCCTGGCTGGGGAACTAAGATCCCCTATATCAGGAAGATCCGCTGGAGGAGGGCATGGCGACCCACTTCAATATTCTTGTCTGGAGAATGCCCTAGACAGAGGAGCCTGGCAGGCTACAGTCCATAGAGTCATGCAGAGTCAGACATGATTGAAGCGACTCAGCACATATGCACTTAAAAGCTGATAGACAGCTCTGTGTGGTTGGGTGGTTTTTGCAGGGTTTGTGGGGCTTCACTGCAGAGTGAATGTGTTCACTCTTAAATCCGACATTATTTGTAAATGTTTTATTTGGTGTGTTTTTCTATCTCCAAAGAATGAACCTGTCATGTCCTTTCTTACTATACTAATCTTACGGATTTGGGGCAGGAAAAGGTATGAAAATATAACTTAATCATTTTGCTTTGAATGCCATATCTCATCTGGGGTTTATTCTTTGTTTGGTGTTCCAAAATCTGGCATATAGTTGGCTTAGTTTTTCCAGAATGTATAAAACGTTTTTTCTGGGTAGCTTGACAGATCTGGATGGGATAGGATTTGGGTTATCCAACTGTGCTTTTACCAGATTTTCAAGTGACTCACCTGTTTTCAGCCCCAGTGTCATCTCAGCCTTCTTGGACCTCTCCATACTTGAACCTTTCTAGGGCTTGCTTCCTCTTCATTATTTCTGTGTGTTTTTCTTTCTTCCATTTTGCTAAGTCACTTGTACGTCCTCTATCTACTTACTATTTAGGTTTAAGATATTTCTTAATTTCATTTAAGATGGTGTTTCAACTTTGCTTTCTTGTTCTATTTATTGTTTATGAGATGTTTTTTCAGAATAGAGGAGTATGGAGATGTCTTTAAAATCCATCTTGAAATGAGAAGTCTATAGTGTATATTTAAATATAGCTATGGCCTTCTCACAAACTGCAGTGTTTTACAGCATTTGATACAACTAATGTACAACTCTTTTTATACTGAAGTATGGTTGATTTACAACTGTTGTATTAGTTTCAGATGTACAACACACAGATTCAGTATTTTTCATATTATACTCCATTACAGGTTATGTGAATTTCATGGTTTTCATTACTTGATTCTCTTGTATCTTCTTTTCTTTGTTTATTCTTATGATGCCACTCTTCCATAATACCTCATGGTTTTATAATTATCACTCTTTTGTCTTTACATCAGTGATCACTTGGGTGATCATATCCAGCTTTAACCAGACTACAATTCTGTATATCCTCCTTCTTGCTGAGTATATTTATTTCTCTGTTATATCCATCTTGGTGAAAGTCAAATAATAAAACAAAGATATCTTTCTAACCAAATGAGCTTCTTTTCTGTTTCCTACTCTAGTACCCTATAGCTTTGCTATGTAATCAGGCTTGACATTTCAGAAGTACCTTTAACTATAGCCTACATTTATAATTGGAAATTAAATCAATTCATTGGATTTTCTTTAGTTTTATGTAATTGCATTCAACATTTTCTTTCCATTGCTGCAGCTTGAATCCAATTTGAGCTATTTTTTCTTTTATTCTAATGAGATATACATTACTATTTGCATAACTAAAGAAATCTGCTCAGTGTAAATTCCATCAAACTGATGTAAGGAAGTTGAAATTCCTAAAAACTGCACAAAACAGTTCTCTTTTTATACACACACACATACACAAGGCATAAAAATATTCAAAGAAATTGGTAATGTTATCATGAACAAATCCGTTGTATGGAGAGGAGAAATTTACTTCTTGCTTTGTTTAAAAAAAGTAAGATTTGTCAATTATATGCACATGTGCAGAGTAGATACTGTTCCAAGCAAAATACTATGAGATTTTTTGTTCTCTTGAATATTCCTGTTATTTTAGGAAAGACATGAAAGAGGATGTGATTTTTATTATATATCATCTGTTTTATTAAAGAGCAGAATGCACATGGCAACCTTTGTTATCTAATTTCCCAACTGAGTACAGTAATGGATAGCACCAGAGTTGCTTGCATTTTGTAAGCATTCACCATGTGTTGGGTTATTTCTTCTTGGTGTTCTATATCCTGCTGCTTAGCCAGAAATGTTATACATTTGCTCAATTGTATCTCTTAGAATTTCTTATTGCATTCTCTATATATAGAATAGCTCAAAATTTAGCATGATTTTGTTGTGTCAGAGACTCCATGATCACTTTACATCATTTAGATCTGAAAATAAGATATATTTTCTATATATTCAGAGCCTTGTAATTGAGTCCAGGTTATATAAAAACTTAAAATGAATGCCTTCTCAGTACACAAGTTTGAAAGACGTGATTTGGTTTTCTGTAACTTTTGTTCTACTGTCTTTACTTCCAAACATAAGGACTTTACAGAATTACTTTACTAGTTTATAGAAGAGAGGGCTTGAGGAAAGACAGCTCCTCTTAGGGCCTGCAGAACAAATTAAGCTTGTTCTAATGATGAGGCAAGAATTAAATTTTAGGAGAAAAGTAGAGATAAATTGAAGAAAAGAGAAATTATTTAAAAATATAAAAAGAATATATACTGTGTGTGTATGAATGAAATGAAGTGCAAACCATTTTAGCTTAACTAATAATTTACGAGGTGGGAAACAGAGGACGCTTAATGAATGATGAGGCTAAGACATATTTTAATAATTCATTGTTGATGGAATATATCAATTAATCTAACTTAGCATTATACCTTAATGAAGACTGAGAATTTTATGGCCCAATACCGACATGAAAATGTATTTAAGTTTGAAGTACATTCATTTGAAAAAAGGACCTAAAATTAAGTTGAAAATAGAAAATAATTGTCTGAAGTACTCCCATATATAAGTAGTAAATGCTGTTACTAATAGCTAATTTTTATTAGCTTTTCTTCTTTCTTTCCTTTCTTCCTATCATTTTTTCTTCCTTCATTTCTCTCTCTCATTTATTTTTCTATTTTTTGAAAAATTTTTCTATATCATAAAACACAGTTCTTATTCAGGCTCTTGTTCCTATTATTTTTCTCTTTCCTTGTCACCTTGACTTTCTTTATGTAAATTCTAGGATTTTAAATGTTTGGGAGCACCCAATTAAAAAATGAGGAAAAACAGCACGTTTAAATTGTGTTGACTTCAGTTAGGGTTAGAATCAATAGCTTTAGAGTTCCTCCAATTTGAGCTTAGGTGTTAGCTAGGATACTTACTGGGCTTCCCAGGTGGTGCTAGTGGTAAAGAACCCACTAGCCAATGCAGGAGTTGGAAGAGACATGGGTTTGATCCCTGTGTTTGGGGAAGAGACTCTGGAGGAAGCATAGCAACCCACTCCAGTATTCTTGTCTGGAGAATCCGATGAACAGTGGAGCCTGGTGGGCTCCAGTCCATAGGAGCTCACAGAGCCAGACACGACTCAAGGGACTAAGCAAGATACTCACTAGCTGTATGATCTAGACCCAGCTAATTTTTTTCTGTTAGCTAATAGTAGCAAAAATTTGAATATGTCCTGTGTTCTAGTCATTCTTTTACATTTCAGTTATTAAGCCATTTAATTCTCACAAAAATTGGAGGGATCATTAACTCATTTTACAGATGAGGAGATGGGAGCACGAAGAACAACTAAGTAGCCTTTCCAAGAAAATATAATTCATTGTTTCTTTATCAGGGACTTCTGCTGATCTTTTTTTCCAGTTACATTTTTGGCCATTTCTCTACCCAAGCCTGTACTTCCAACACCATTGGCATTTGCAATTGCCATTGCACATATGTTTGACTTTGTGATGCACTTATCGTCAAGATTCTTCCCACCACTCTGCCCATTTCTCTTTCTGGATAACTCTTCATCCTCCTCCAAGACTCAGTTTCAGCTTCCACTTCACTTCCAGCAGAAAACCTTCCTTCTCTGACTGTGCATGTGTTAGTCACTCCGTTTTGTCTGACTCTTTGTGACCTCAAGCTCCTGTGTCCATGGAATTCTCCAAGCAAGAATGCTGGAATGGGAAGCTATTCTCAGTGCGTGCGGCCACGACTGAGAATTGGACATGACTGAGCAACTGAACTGACTCCTGCATTGAAGGCAAATGCTTAACTGTCTGAGCTACCAGGGAAGCCCTCTGTTTATCTGTGGCTGAGCTTAAAAAGTGATACTGGACTCCCATGGAATTCTTTGTTTTATCTTTTCACTTTGCTTTGCACTTACTGCTATATTTGTCTATCACCATAATCAAGCTGAGGCAAAAATTACATCCTATCTTTTTATTACTAAGTCTGAGTACTTTTCAGTATGAAAGAGCAATTGAGAGAAGAATATAATCTTTTAAATTATAAGTTGCTATAATTGAATAAGTTACTTCTTTAGGCTTTTGCTTCTTCAGTGGTACAAATGGCTTCCATACTATTTCCACCCTCATAGGATAATTATGAGAGTTGAGATAGCATATGATAAGTGCATACATGCCATGAAAAGCTTATTGCCAGTAAAATGTGCTTTGGATAAAAGATTAAGGATGTGGCTTTACAAAAGATCACAGTTTCGGGTACGTAGCAGAGTCTTTGGAGAAATTAAGGGTCTAATTAAGAGATCCCCTCATTCAAACCAGGGGCTTCTATGAACCTTAAGGATGTCATTCCTCAGTCATCTTAGCAGAAACCAAAGCTAGAGGAGGCATTATCTAGAAAAGACCTATAGAGGGAAGTCTTGTCTAGTGGAGTAAAACTCTGTGGAATTCACAGAAAGCCCACATGGGTTTTGAGATTTTATATGGTAAAAACACTGCCTGTTTGGACAAAGAAGAATAGAGAGTATGAAAGTACATAAGGCTGGCTACTTGACCCCCCAAATTCTAGTGATGGATAAAAGTAATGATAAAACTATTCAGCTGCAAATTAGTGTTACCTTTCAGAGAAAACACACGTTGGGATTGAGCTCCTACGGGGCAGAACCAAGATCCAAACAGAATTTTCCCAACTCTTGAAATTGAATATCCTTTTCCTATCTACATATCAAAACTGCTTTGAAACTGTGGCTACCTTCTATCTCCATCTTCCTCCTCTTAGAACTTCCATATTTGTAGCTGACAGCACGTGTCTGTCTCACTTGTGTATAATTGGGGGCAGAAAATACTTGTCCTTAATTTCATGGGTTCGCAGACGGAGAGAGAGATTATTCCCATGACTTCTATTTAATGGAATACTCACCCACACTTGATTTAAATGAGAAATTTTTGGACTTTTGAGAAGATGAGATTTCTATGAGGTTTTTAAGCTTTGAGTTGATGTTATAATGGAATGAAACCCTTGGTAACTTTGGGAACAGTGCCTTTGGGAGAGACTTGAACCTTTTAGGATCTGAAAGCGAACTGTGGTAGATATAAGATGTTTTCCCATGATTCTACTCTCATGGTTATTTAGTCAAGTTAATCCAGCTACTGCTGTGAAGGGGTATGGCAGTCATAATTAAGCTGTGACCCGCTGATCTTAAGAGTGAGAGTTATCCTGTTTTATTATACTATTTTCCTGTTTTATTATCCTATTTTCCTGTTTTAACAGACTGTTTTATCTGGATTGGCTCCATATAATCACATGAGCTCTTAAAAGCAGAAGAGAAAGGTGAAAAAATGAGAGAGATTCCACAAAAATAGAAGCCAGAGAGATTTAAAGTGAGAAGTTCTGACCTTGAAGGGTAAAGTGATGAGGCATGCAAGTAACATCAAGGAGCTGAGAGACTCCCAGTCAAAAACAATAGTCATCCAAGAAATGGGAACCTCATCTCTACTGCTGCAAAGGACTGAATTCTTCCAACACCTGAAAGAGGTTGGAAGCTCATTCTCTCCCAACGCCGTATTCAATTTCAACCTGGTGAAGCTCTAAATAGAGGAACCATTTGAACCACAATGTGCCTTGACTAGTGGCCTATGGAAACTCTGATATAATTAACGAGAGTTACTTTAAACCACTCTATTTATTCTAATTTGCTACAGCAGTAGTAGAAAACCAATACAACAAAGCATAAGGAATGAATAGAAAAGTAACACTAAAATGACAGACATAAATCCAACCAAATTAATTATTTTAAAACTAAAGAGTCTAACCATAGCATTAAAAGACAGAGATTATGAGATTAGATGTGAAAACAAGGCCCAGCTATATGCTGGCTACCAGGAAACTCACTTGAAACGTGATGAAATTATTGGGTTAAAAATAAAAGGATATAAAAAGATATATCATAAAAACGTGAATAAAACCAAAACAAAACAAAAAGCTAGAGTGGCTAGAGAATATCAGTCAACAAGGGCTTCAGAACAAGGACAAAGAGAAATATTATGTAATGAAAAAGGGTCAACTCACTAAGGCATAAAAATTTATGTACATCTTTTACAAAAAAGCTTCAAAACATGTGAAGAAAAATCTAAAGGAACTGAAAGAGATATCTACAATTATATTTAGAGACTTCAACATTGCTTTCTCATTAGTTGATGTAATAAAAAGAAAATGAGCAAATATCAATATATACAGAAAACTGGAGCAGCATAATAAATTAACCTGATGTGACATTTGTGGAACATTCTATTAATATGTAACAGCAGAGGAATATACATTCTTTTACAGTGTACATGAAACATTCACAAAGATAGACCATATTGTGGGTCATAAATAAGCCTTATTAAATTAAGAAATGAAATTATTAAAGCTGTTTTTTACTAAAAGGGAATTAAAGTAGAAACAGATAACAGATGAATACATGGAAAATTTTCAAATATTTGGAAATACTAAACAATGTAAGTAATAGACCAATAACTAGCCCTCAGGTATCAAAGGAACAATATCAAAACAAAATAAATTAGAACTGAAATAAGATGTTTACAGTGTATGAAAATATCTATGATGCTGCTGAAGCATTTTTAGGGGGAAATTTATAGCACTGAATACTTTCATTAGGGAAAATATCTTCTCAGAAACTTGAACTTCTACTTTCAGAATTTAGAAAAGGAGGAGAAAAAACATAAAGCAAGCAAAAGGAAGGAAATCATAAATATCAGGGCAGAAGTCTGTTAAATTGAAAAGAGACAAACATTAGAGAAACATCAAAGAAACAAAAACCGATTTTTGAAAAAAATAATAATATTGATAAACTACTATATAGCTCAGGGAACTCTATACTCTCTGGTGACCTAAATAGTAAGGAGATCCAAAAAAGAGGGGATATATGTGTATATATAGCTGATTCACTATGCTGTACAGTACAAATTAATACAATATTGTAAAACATCTATACTCAAAGAAAAATTAATTTAAAAAATTAAAAAATAAAGTTCTAGCCAAATTGATGAAGTAAAAAGAGAAAACACACAAGTTACAAACATTAGGACTGAAAGAGGGGATGTAACTCCTCATTCTAGAATTATTGAAATGGACAGCCACAAAAAATTTACGCACATAAATTTGACAGCTTAGATGAAATGGACTGATTCATTGAAAGAGACAGACAATCAAAGATCATCCAAGAAGAAGTGGTAACCCAAGAAGCCTGTGTCTATTAAAGAAATAAAATTCCAGTTATGATTCTTCCAAGAGAGAAAACTTCAGCTACAGGAAGGCTAGAAATTAGGATAAGATGTTGGGACCAGCACAACAATGAGCAAATCAACCTATGGTACAGTGGCCAAACAGATTTATTGCACCAAGGGGAAATCCTAGACCTAACCTGATGGTAGGAATGAGCCACTAACATAAGGACTGCCTTGGACACAAGTGGCTCATAACTTCAGTAGCTACCTACATTCCAGAGGGTATAAGTGGTCTCTGAAGGAGAGAAATCTCAAAAGGAATGTGTCAAGTTAAAAAATGAGGAACTAATTATTTTCATTACCCTAGTGATACTGTGGATATGCAAAGAAGAGTTTTGACTTAATTGTGTCCTAGTGGTACTGGTGGCAAGCACAGTTTTCTTTTAGCATTGGGTTCCTCTGTAAGCTCCCTATTCAGCCATTGTGTTATACACTGAAGTAAATTTTCTTTAGTTGACAAATACAAGCACTTTGTGATACTCCAGAAAGTGTTTTAATTCCATTATTAGTCACTGGTCTATTTCCACCAAGTCAATCTAGTTTCCGGTCCTCATGAATTTTCATTCTTTTTTTTTTTAATTGGTTTTGCCATACAATGACATGAAACCGCCATGGGTTTACATATGCTCCCCCTCCAGAACCCCCCTCCCTCCTCCCTCCCAATTCTCTCCCTCTGAGTCATCTCGGTGCACCAGCCCCGAGCATCAATCCTGGGCTGGCGATTGATTTCACATATGATAATTAACATGTTTCAATGCTATATCATCCCACCCTTGCGCTCATCCACAAAGTCCACGAGTCTGTTCTATACATCTGCGTTCCTTTTGCTGTCTCACATGCAGGGTTCTCGCTGCCGTCTTTCTAAATTCAATATATATATATGCGTTAGTATACTGTATTGTTGTTTTTCCTTCTGGCTTACTTCACTCTGGATAATAGGCTCCAGTTCCGTCCACCTGAGTAGAACTGATTCAAATGAATTTTTTTTAATGTTGAGTAATATTCCATTGTGTATATGTACCACTGCTTTCTTATCCATTTGTCAGTTGATGGGCATCTAGGTTGCTTCCATGTCCTGGCTATTGTAAGCAATGCGGTGATGAACATTAGGGTACACGTGTCTCTTTCAATTCTGGTTTCCTCAGTGTGTATGCCCAAAAGTGGGATTGCTGGATCATATGGCAGTTCTATTTGCAGTGTTTTAAGGAATCTCCACACTGTTTTCCATAGTGGCTGTGATAGTTTGCATTCCCACCAACAGTGTAAGAGAGTTCCCTTTTCTCCACATCCTCTCCAGCATTTATTGCTTGTAGATTTTTGGATTGCAGCCAGTCTGACTGGTGTAAAGTGGTACCTCATTGTGGTTTTGATTTGCATTTCTCTGATAATGAGTGATGTTGAGCATCTTTTCATGTGTTTGTTAGCCATTTTTATGTCTTCTTTGGAGAAATGTCTGTTAAGTTCTTTGGCCCACTTTTTGGTTGGGTTGTTTATTTTTCTAGAATGGAGCTGCAGGAGTTGCTTGTATATTTTTGAGATTAATTGTTTGTCCGTTGCTTCATTGGCTATTATTTTCTCCCATTCTGAAGGCTGTCTTTTCACCTTGCTTATAGTTTCCTTTGTTGTGCAAAAGCTTCTAATTTTAATTAGGTCCCATTTGTTTATTTGTGCTTTTATTTCTGATATTCTGGGAGGTGGGTCATAGAAGACCCTGCTTTGGTTTATGTCAGAGAGTGTTTTGCCTTTGTTATCCTCTAGGAGTTTTATAGTTTCTGGTCTTATGCTTAGATCTTTGATCCATTTTGAGTTTATCTTTGTGTATGGTGTTAGAAAGTGTTCTAGTTTCATTCTTTTACAAGTGGCTGTCCAGTTTTCCCAGCACCACTTGTTAAAGAGGTTGTCTTTTCTCCATTGTATATTCTTGCCTCCTTTGTCAAAGATAAGGTGTCCATAGATGCGTGGATTTATCTCTGGGCTATCTATTTTGTTCCATTGATCTATATCTCTGTCTTTGTGCCAGTACCATACTGTCTTAATGACTGTGGATTTGTAGTATAGCCTAAAGTCAGGTAGGTTGATTCCTCCAGTTCCAATCTTCTTTCTCAAGATTGTTTTGGCTATACGAGGTTTTTTGTATTTCCATACAAATTGTGAAATTATTTGTTCTAGTTCTCTGAAAAAGACCTCTGGTAGCTTGATAGGAATTTCATTGAATCTATAGATTGCTTTGGGTAATATACTCATTTTCACTATATTGATTCTTCCAATCCATGAACACGGCACATTTCTCCATCTATTTGTGTCCTCTTTGATTTCTTTCATCAGTGTTTTATAGTTTTCTATATGTAAGTCTTTTGTTTCTTTAGGTAGAAATACTCCCAAGTATTTTATTCTTTTTGTTTCGATGGTGAATGGAATTGTTTCCTTAATTTTTCTTTCTGTTTTCTCATTGTTATTGTATAGGAATGCCAGGGATTTCTATGTGTTGATTTTTATCCTGAAACTTTACTATATTCACTGATTAGCTCTAGTAATTTTCTGGTAGAGTCTTTAGGGTTTTCAATGTAGAGGATCATGTCATCTGCAAAAAGAGAGAGTTTTACTTCTTCTTTTCCAGTCTGGATCCCTTTAATTTCTTTATCTGCTCTGATTGCTGTGGCCAAGACTTCCAAAACTATGTTGAAAAGTAGTGGTGAGAGTGGGCACCCTTGTCTTGTTCCTGACTTCAGGGGAAATGCTTTCAGTTTTTCACCATTGAGGATAATGTTTGCTGTGGGCTTGTCATATATAGCTTTTATTATGTTGAGGTATGTTCCTTCTATTCCTGCTTTTTGGAGGGTTTTTATCATAAATGGATGTTGAATTTTGTCAAAGGCTTTCTCTGCATCTATTGAGATAATCATGTGGTTTTTATTTTTCAATTTGTTAATGTGGTGTATTACATTGATTGATTTGCGAATATTGAAGAATCCTTGCATCCCTGTGATAAAGCCTACTTGATCATGATGTATGATCTTTTTAATGTGTTGTTGGATTCTATGTGCTAGAATTTTGTTAAGGATTTTTGCATCTATGTTCATCAGTGATATTGGCCTGTAGTTTTCTTTTTTTTTTGTGGCATATTTGTCGGGTTTTGGAATTAGGGTGATGGCGATCTCATAGAATGAGTTTGGAAGTTTAACTTCCTCTTCAATTTTCTGGAAGAGTTTGAGTAGAATAGGTGTTAGCTCTTCTCTAAACTTTTGGTAGAATTCAGCTGTGAAGCCATCTGGTCCTGGGCTTTTGTTTTTTGGAAGATTTCTGATTACGGTTTCAATTTCCATGCTTGTGATGGGTCTATTAATATTATCTATCTCTTCCTGGTTTAGTCTTGGAAAATTGTACTTTTCTAGGAATGTGTCCATTTCATCCAGGTTGTCCAGTTTATTTGCATATAGTTGCTGATAATAGTCTCTTATGATCCTTTGTATCTCTGTGTTTTCTGTTATGATCTCTCCGTTTTCATTTCTAATTCTGTTGATTTGGTTCTTCTCCCTTTGTTTCTTGATGAGTCTGGCTAACGGTTTGTCAATTTTATTTATCTTCTCAAAGAACCAGCTTTTGGATTGGTTGATTTTTGCTATGGTCTCTTTTGTTTCCTTTGCATTTATTTCTGCCCTGATCTTTAAGATGTCTTTCCTTCTACTACTCCTGGGCTTCTGCATTTCTTCCTTTTCTAGTTGCTTTAGGTGTAAAGTTAGGCTATTTATTTGACTTTTTTCTTGTTTCCTGACGTGAGCTTGTATTGCTATGAACTTTCCCCTTGGCACTGCTTTTACTGCGTCCCATAGGTTTTGGGTTGTTGTGTTTTCATTTTCATTCATTTCTATGCATAATTGGATTTTTTTTTTGTTTCTTCTGTGATTCGTTGGTTATTCAGCAGTGTGTTGTTGAGCCTCCATATGTTGGAATTTTTAAATGGTTTTCTCCTGTAGTTGATATCTAATCTCACTGCATTGTGGTCAGAAAAGATGCTTGGAGTGATTTCAATATTTTTGAATTTACCAAGGCTAGATTTATGGCCCAGGATGTGATCTATTCTGGAGAAGGTCCCGTGTGCTCTTGAGAAAAAGGTGAAATTCATTGTTTTGGGGTGGAATGTCCTATAGATATCAATTAGGTCTAACTGGTCTATTGTATCATTTAAAGTTTGAATTTCCTTGTTAATCTTCTGTTTAGTTGATCTATCCATTGGTGTGAGTGGTGTATTAAAGTCTCCCACTATTATTGTGTTATTGTTAATTTCCCCTTTCATACTTGTTTGCATTTGCCTTACATATTGTGATCCTCCTATGTTGGGTGCATAAATATTTATAGTTGTTATTTCTTCTTCTTGGATTGATCCTTTCATCATTATGTAATGTCCATCTTTATCTCTTTTCACAGTCTTTATTTTAAATTCTAATTTATCTGATATGAATATTGCCACTCCTGCTTTCTTTTGGTCTTTATTTGCATGGAATATCTTTTTCCAGCCTTTAACTTTCAGTCTATATGTGTCCCTTGGTTTGAGGTGGGTCTCTTGCAGACAACATATATGGGGGTCTTGTTTCTGTATCCAATCGGCCAATCTTTGTCTTTGGGTTGGGGCATTCATCCCGTTTACATTTAAGGTAATTATTGATAAGTGTGATCCCGTTGCCATTTACTTTATTGTTTTGGGATTGAGATTATATACCGTATCCGTGTTTCCTATCTAGGAAAGATCCTTTAGCATTCGTTGGAGCGCTGGTTTGGTGTTGCTGAATTCTCTCAGGTTTTGCTTGTCTGAAAAGCTTTTGATTTCTCCTTCAAATTTGAATGAGATCCTTGCTGGGTACAGTAATTGGGGTTGTAGATTATTTTCTTTCATGACTCTAACGATGTTCTGCCATTCCCTTCTTGCCTGAAGCATTTCTATTGAGAGACCAGCTGTTATCCTTATGGGATTCCCCTTGCGAGTTATTTGTTGTTTTTCCCTTGCTGCTTTTAATAGTTGCTCTTTGAGTTTGATAGTTGTTAATTTGTTTAATATGTATCTTGGAGTGTTCTGCTTGGGGTTCATCCTATTTGGAACTCTCTGGGTTTCTTGGACTTGAGTGATTATCTGCTTTCCCAATTTAGGGAAGTTTTCAACAATTATCTCCTCAAAAATTTTCTGATGGTCTTTCTTTTTGTCTTCTTCTTCTGGGACTCCTATGATTCGAATATTGGTGCGTTTATCATTGTCCCAGAGGTCTCTGAGGTTGTCCTCATTTCTTTTAATTCTTTTTTCATTTTTCCTTTGTGATTCATTTATTTCTGCCATTCTGTCTTCTACCTCACTTATCCTGTCTTCTATCTCTGTTATTCTACTCTTAGTTCCCTCCAGGGTGTTTTTGATCTCATTTATTGCATTATTCATTGTATTTTGACTCTTTTTCATTTCTTCTAAGTCCCTGTTAAAGCTTACCTGCATCTTCTCAATCCTTGCCTGCAGGTTATTGAACTGCAACTCCAATTTATTTTCCAGATTTTGGATCATTTTCACTATCATTATTCGGAATTCTTTGTCAGGTAGACATCCTATCTCTTCGTCTTTTGTTTGGTCTGGAGGACATTTATCCTATTCCTTTACCTGCTGGGTATTTCTCTGCCTTTTCATCTTGTTTATCTTGCTGTGTTGTCCCTTTATTGTGGGGGTTCCTCACTGTGGGCGGGGTTGGATGTGTGGTTTGTCAAAGTTTCCTGGTTGGGAAAGTTTGTGTGGTGTTCTGGTGGGTGGATCTGGTTTTCCTCACTCTAACGAGCAATGAAGTGTCCAGTAAAGAGTTTTGAGATGTCGGTGGACTTGGTGTGACCTTGGGCAATCTTTGTATTTAAGCTCCAGGCTATGTTCCTGTGTTGCTGGAGAATTTGCTTGGTATATCTTACTCTGGAGCTTGTTGGCCTTTGGGGGGTGCTTGGTTTCAGTTTAGATATGGAGGAGTTTGATGAGCTCCTATCGATTAATTAACTCCTGGATCCAGGAGTTCTCTGGAATTCTCAGGATCTGGGCTTAGTCTCCTGTCTTCCAGTAGCCTCAGGACTCCTTCATCTAATGATGGTAGAACGTCTAGTTTAATGATGAGAAGTTTCTCCACAGTGAGGGACACCCAGACAGGTACACAGAGTTACATGGCATGGACCAGAAGGAGAAGAGAGGAATCAGATGGTGAGAGAGTGAAGTGGCCAGTGATCACTTCCCTGTGTGCTCTCCACAGCCTGGATCCCTAGGCGATGTTCACAGATTTATACCAAAAGGAGAAGAGGGAGTATGGAGACAGAAGTGATCAGAGAGAGAAAAGAGGGAGTCAGATGGACAGAGACAGATCCAGCCAGTGATCAGTTATCTCAGTGTTCTTTATAACTCGTAACACTCAAACAGATTCCCAGAGTTGGGTAGAGGAGATAAGGGGGAGGGGGTTGATAGAGGTGACTTGGTGGGGGGCGGGGGGAAAAAAAGGAGAGTCAAGAATGGGTAGAGTGCAGTCAAGCCAGTGATCTCACTCCCAAGTAACAATGGGTACTGAAGCTTGGATTCTTAAAGATACAAAGTCGATACCAAATACTAATAAGCAAAGATTAAAAATCTAGTGTAAAGATTGGATTCTCAAAAATACTTTTACAAAAAAAAAGAATGAAAGAAAGAAAAATAAAGAATTAAATAAAATAAGAAATAAAAAAATTCAATTAAAAATTAAAAAGGGAAAAAGAGGAGATATAAAAGGAAAGAAAAGAAATAAAATGGAAAATAAAATAAGGGAGAATGAGGAGATTAAAAAAAGAAAATAAAAATAAACAAAAAATAAATAACAGGGTTATAGGGGACTTAAAAATTCCAAAAATAAAAATATAAAAGTAAAAATTAAAAAATAGTATAAAAAAGTTTTAAAAATTTAAAAGATGGTCCTAGTAAAATTAGGTCTAAGGCTTTCTCTGGTGCTGTTGCGTACAGTGAGGTGTCAGTTCATTTTCAGAAAGTTCCTTGGTCCGGCTTGTACTTCTCATGGTCTATAGACTCCTTTCTGTGCAGTCTGTGCCAACTGCAGGGATTTAATCTGTTGCTCCCGTCTGTTCCAAAGCGGTTCCCTCTGCTTATGTTAGCGTCTTCTGTTTGCTGGTCTCTTCAGTGTCTATTCAGCGCTCTGGAGTTTGCCCCCTGCTCGTGGCGAGTACACTTTCTCCACCCCCTCTGCTCAGGCTCTAGGTCGCCCGCCCGGCACGGGTGGGGGCCATGACTTCTCCCCTCCCCCGGCCTAGCTGCTTGGTTTTCTTGGCGTGCAGCTGGGCGCGCCTTCTCAGGTGTGTGGAGCGCTGATCTCTGGCAGCTTCCGTCCAGAATCCCCAGAAGTCTTGGTCAGCACCCAATTCTGCCCACGGTTTGGCAGCGGAAGCCTGGCCAGGGCCGCGTTGTGCCTGCCACTCTCCGGCGGGGGCTGGGCCAGTCCGCAGCCCGCAGCCAGCCGGCCCGCCTCTCGGACTGACTCCCCACCGCCCTTTGTTCTGTGCGCGGGCCTGGCAGGGGCTCTTCCTTGGGAAAGCTACCCAGCAGTCTATCTCCGGTTATGACCCTCAGTCTGCCCCAGGCATTCAGTCCCAGTCCTCTCCCAAAGCGCGCAGCCCGCCCCTCCCTGAGCAGTCCCTGCTGGCTAGTGGGGGATGGGACACCCAGGCCGCAGCTCCGCTGGGAGTTGCAGTTAGAGACGTACTCTGGGGGGCTTAATTATTTATCTGTTTTTACTCCTGGTTATGTTGCCCTCTGAGATTCGCCACAGATCGGCTGGGGAGAATGTTTCCTGGTGTTCGGAAACGTCTCTCTTTTTTGAGACTCCCTTCCCTGGACGGATCTCCATCCCTAACTCTTTGCCTCTCTTTTTACTTTTTTTTTTTTCTTGTCCTACCTTCTTTCATTGGCAATGGGCTGCCTTTCCAGATGCCTGATGTCCTCTGTCAGCATTCAGATGTTGTTTTATGGAGTGTGCTCGGTTTTTAAATGTTCTTTTGGTGTATTTATTGGGGAGAGAGTGGACTCCGCATCCTATTCCTCTGCCATCTTAGTTCCCCCTGAATTTTCATTCTTTTTAGGCAGTGTGATTGATCCTAAAGAGTGCAATGTTAGAACACTGCTAATCTACTTTGTAATATTTTGTGTATCATTTTGCTTATTTTATACTTTTTTTTAAATAAATCTGAACATCTACTCTATTGTATTTTATAAACAAGTAGAAATAAAAGGTTGACGTTTTACAGGTACAAATAGTACCTATTATAAAATATTTCTCACATTGTTCAAAATGGAGAATTTCTTGCTCATCAAATTATTCCAATAAACTCCACGATTTTGGCCAAGTCAAGGAAAATGTAAAATGATGCTCTTCTAAATATGAAACATAGCAAAAGATTATACTAAATTTCTATAATGTTTCATTGTTACTTTGTTCATAGTGTTGTTATTGTTGTTTAGTCACTCAGTTGTGCCCAACTCTTAGTGACCCCATGGACAGCAGCACACCAAGCTTCCTTGTCCATCACTGTCTCCCAGAGTTTGCTCAGACTCATGTCTGCTGTGTCGGTGATGCCAACCAATCACTTCATCTTCTGTCTCCTTCTCCTCCTGCCCTCAGTCTTTCTCAATATCAGGGTCTTTTCCAAGGAGTCAACTGTTCACATCAGGTGGCCAAAGTATTGGAGCTTCAGCTTCAATATCAGTCCTTCCAATGAATATTTGGGGTTAATTTCTTTTAGGATGGACTGGTTGGATCTCCTTGATATCCAAGGGACTCTCAAGAGTTTTCTCCAGTACCACAGTTTGAAAGCATCAATGTTTCAGTGCTCAGCCCTCTTTATGGTCCTACTCTCACATCTGTACATGACTACTCTAAAAACCATAGCTTTGACTAGACAGATCTTTGTCAACAAATGGTGTCTCTGCTTTTTAATATGCTGTCTAGGTTTGTCATAGCTTTTTTCCCAAGGAACAAGCATCTTAATTTCATGGCTGCAATCACCATCCATAGTGTTTTTGAAGTCCAAAAAAATAGTCTGTCACTGTTTCCATTTTTTCCACATCTATATGCCAGGAAGTAGTGGGCCCAGATGCCATCACCTTAGTTTTATAAATGTTGAGTTTTAAGCCAGCTTTTTCACTCGCCTCTTTTGCCTTCATCAAGAGGCTCTTTGGTTTCTCTTTGGTTTTTGCCACAAGGGTAATATCATCTGCATATCTGAGGTTATTGATATTTCTCCCAGCAATCTTGATTCAAGTTTGTGCTTTACCCAGCCTGGTATTTCCCATGATGTACTCTGCATATAACTTAAATATGCAGGGTGACAACATACAGCCTTGATATACTCCTTTCCCAATTTTGAACCAGTCATCATTCCATGTCCAGTTCTAACTGGTGCTTCTTCATCTGCATACAGATTTCTTAGGAGACAAGTAAGGTGGTCTGACATTCCCTTCTCTTTAAGGATTTCTACAGTTTGTTGTGATCCACACAATCAAAGTCTTTACCGTAGTCAATGAAGGAGAAGTAGATGTTTTTCTGGAATTCTCTTGTTTATCCTATGACCAAACAGCATTTGACAATTTGATCTCTGGTTCCTCCACTTTTTCTAAATCCGGCTTTTACATCTGGAAGTTCTCAGTTCATTATTGTTGAAGCCTTTTTGAGCATTACCTTTATAGCATGTGAAAAGAGGACAGTTGTGCAGTAGTTTGAACATTCTTTGCCACTGCCTTTCTTTGGGATTGGAATGAAAACTGATCTTTTCCAGTCGTGTACCTTAAGAGGATTCATACTGTACCTTATTAAAATTATGAAATCTTATGAATCAGATATAACAAAATTTTTGTACAATCTCGAGAAAACATTTGAGACCTTGAATAATTCTATATTCTGGTTTTAAAGAAAATTTGTTTCAGGGTAAATTTTGAATTGTGCATTTCCTTGACTATTTTAAACAGATATTTGAATAATGATAAAATGAAATGGGGGGATCACTTGGGCAAGGATTTAAAAGCATGAATTAGATTTTGCTCCTTATTTTGTGACCTGGGACCCTTTACTTAATTGTTGCTTTTTCATCTTATAGATTTCTTATGAAGATTGGTGAAAATGAGTGGATTTACTTGTACTTGAAAATATGGTAAATAAATAAATGAAGGACTGTAGAATATGTACAGGACAGAGTTCCTTCCAAGAACATACAGAATTACTGTTTTCATGGTTATAATATAGTAATAATCAATGAAAGGCACAATGGTCATCTATCTGCCCAAATAACCTATGTTAATTCCCCAATTCATATTGAGTGGGGAGAAAACAATATTTTCAAAAGACAGATAGATGGAATAATTTAAAGGAAATGGGTCTTTTTTTTCCTTCCAAATTATACTGGAAAAATCCCATGCTAAAGAGCAAGAATGAGCTTAGAAAGAAAAAGGAAACCTGAGAGGTTATATAGATTTTATTGCTTAATTTCCAACTTAACCTATGTATAAAATTGTAATCCTAGTAGATTCTCCTTTTCTGCCAGTCTTCCAAACAGACTTTGACATGTCTAAAGATTTAAAGTCAAAATGAAAGTCAAAACTAGACGTTAAAACAGTTGATGTCTTGTCATGGCGTAGTAGTACAAGTGTGAGGTTTGACGTGGTGACTACCGCTGTCATGCCGAAACAAGGAGTATGTCTACATTTTGACGATAACCATGGCTTTGAGAAACAGAGACAAATCCGAGTGAGTGTGTTTGGTACTTGTCCTTTGTTTTCATTGTCATTGCTGAAGTTCTCACCCAACCTGCAGTTTTCATGGACCGTGAGGGGCTGCCAGATGGACAGCCGGTGCTTCTCCAGTACCTGCCTCCCCCAGCTTCCCTTCTCCATCTGGAGTCTGGTTAACTGCGCCAGTGCTGCAGCCCCAGGAGCTACCTTCTACCTGCCTTTCCGCTGCTGTGTTCTCTCTATGCAGCGTCTGTTTATATATCACCTCATGCTGCAGCACCCAGCTGGTTTTCTTGTTGCTGCTTTCCATTTGCGGAGACATTAACTGCGAAGGGTTTATTTGTCATTAAAAACACTCTTGAGATAGATCATCCATTCCTTCTTTGTCTTATTTTTGGTGCAAATGAAGAGAGTGAATTTCACCCAGTTTATTCAAGGGCACAATGCCTTTCTCTTTATTTAACCATAGAGCGTATTTTCCTTTAAATCTCTTTTCATAACTTAATTAGAGGGAAGATGTTTTTGAATCAGAATAAGAATCTTTGTGAGTTTCTAGGTCTAAGAAAGACTCTTGTGACAGAATTGCTTATAATAATTATAATATTTCCTTGAATTTTCACTTTCCTTGAACTGATTTTTGTAGTTAAACACATATGCTCACCTAATTTATCTATTTTAAACTGATGATGAGAATTCTTACTTTGGATACTATCTTGAAGTTTTTACTTTTAAACTTAAAATTTATTTTTAGTATATCTCACTTTGGATCATTATTACTTTAATTCTTCAAATGATTACTAGCTTCTTTCCAATATTCATTAATTAGATTTGTATAAGAATGTTGCAAAGGGCCACATAACATTACCCCGAAACAGTGGGAGGTGCCAAGTGTATGGAGAGAGAAGGATTTTAAGAATGTTTGAGTAAGATTGACTATGTATTGACTTGTCTGAAATACTCAGAATACCTAAGTACTGAAAGGGGTAAATCGGTTAGAGGGAGCATGTGGATTCTTCGAAAGGAAGATATTTTAAGAATTTGGAAAATATTAGTGGACTTACAAAAAATAAATGGAAAAAAATTTGACCACGAAGTTAATAATAGTACTGAGGGGGAAAAATAGTTACTTAGCCAAACAGAATATTGCAATATGATAACAAAATAAAGACAGAATTCTGAGACCATAAGTTTATAGGATTTAGTATTGCAAAGATGTTTAAATAAGCACATATTTCAGTTAATTTCTTTTCATAATGGTCTTATCACTATTCTGTATTTGCCATATATCATATTTTCTTTCTTTGTTTGGATAAATCTCCTTGAGGCTCAGGGAAGGTTGCATTTTGATTCTGTAGTTGTAAGGTTTTTATAGTGAGGATTGAAGAATATTAGGCAAAGATAATTCAGAAGACAGGAGAAATGCATAATATTACTAGAAGACTGGAAGGATTGCAGTTGTCTATAGTTTTTCATAAACTGTGGGGAGTAAGGATGAAAACTCAATAGATAAGAGTCTCTATCTGCATCTAGTAGAAGAGGATGAGTCTCCATGGTGATGACTTTGAGCTTTGCAAGTTCACAGCTCCTGTGAAATCAGCATGAAAATGGATTAAGTGAAAAAGTAAGGCTGGGAGAAATGGAAGGAAATACCAGTGCAATAGAACCTATCCCTGATTAATCAAATAACATGAGTTATGTGACATCTTTGCTGGAATTGTGTTATCATTAATACTTAATGAGAAACTTCTATATTCCAGAACTTCAAGATTTTAAGCTAAATATGGCAGAATCCCATTAAGATTTTATAACCTACTGGGGAGACATATCTTGGCATATATATTTAAATGAGTTAGGTGCTATAAAAGAAAGACAGTAGAAATGTAATTGTAGTTAAATCTTAGGGTTTTGGAATCAGGCTGTCTGGGTTTGAACCTCTTTGATGATTTGCTGGCTGGATTTCTCTAAGGTTTAGTTTCTTCATCAGGTTTTTTCAGATCTGAGGAAAATAAATGGACTACTTGATAAGTTGTGTGCCTAGTCACTCACTCTTGTTTGACCCTTTGAGACCTCATGGACTGTAGCCCATCAGGTTCCTCTGTCAGGGATTCTCCAGGCAAGAATATAAAAGTGAGTTGCCATGCCCTCCTCCAAGGGATCCTCCCAAACAGAATCAAACCCACCTCCTTCACATTGTAGGTGAATTCTTTACTGTCTGAGACACCAGAGAAGCCCACTTGATAAGTTATTGTATATCAAAATTGCAATATGCTATCTTTAGTGCTTGTTATACGAAGTCAGTTAAAGAATAATTATGAATAAAATGATATGAAGCATCAAAAATCTCTGTATGACTGAGAGTGTCTGTAAGTTTGTATTGTTTGGCAAGTTGCTCCTGGGAGCTCTGGCTGTAAAGTTGTCACACAGAGGTAAACTCCACTTCTCACCTTGATGCTGATGATGCTGAGGATTCCTTGCATCTTGCTTATCTTTAGTCTCTCATATGTTGTAATTCCTGCCTCAGAGGCTTGTGGTATGGGTATTTAAGAGGTTCTCTGAAAGTTAATCAAATATAAATAAATCCGTCCATCTCAATTACCATTGCATAATATGTGGCATTTTTAATTTGTGAAACTGTCTTGATTGATGTTACTTAGTTGTTATGTTCAGATCAAAAGGTGTCTAAAATTACATTTTTATTCTTTCCTTTACTTTATTATTGTGTTAAATTAAAATAATGAAAATCAAAATGCAAATACATGGTGTTGGGATACAGCCTCAAAAAAGAAAAGAAAAAGAAAATGAAAATGACTCTTTTTCAGAAAAGAAAATGAAAATGTTTCTTTGTAGAAACGTTTGGATAATTTTCACCTTTACTATAAGGCACTTTACATATTAAAGCCAGTTACAAAAGATTTTATTGACACCCATTTATTCTAAATATTAGACCTTTTTTCAATCGTAGAGAGCAGACCTTTGAATCTAGTAGTAGATGAGGACTCCTACATGCAAGACAATGCTGACACAAAGCTCTTTGTTAGTTGGACACTTTATTTCATGAAATTTTTATCAGAGCTTTCTTAATTTAATAGGCTTAATTATCAGCTTCTACTCAGTTCAGTTCTGTTGCTCAGTCATGTCCGACTGTTTGCAATCCCATGAACCACAGCATGCCAGGCCTCCCTGTCCATCACCAACTTCCGGAGTCTACACACACCCATGTCCTTCGAGTCAGTGATGCCATCCAGCCATCTCATCCTCTGTCATCCCTTTCTCCTCTGCCCCCAATCCTTCCAAACATCAGGGTCTTTTCCAGTGAGTCAACTCTTCACATGAGGTGGCCAAAGTATTGGAGTTTCAGCTTCAGCATCAGTCCTTCCAATGAACACCCAAGACTGATCTCCTTTATGATGGACTGATTGTATGTTCTTGCAGTCCAAGAAACTCTCAAGAGCATTCCAACACTATAGTTCAAAAGCATCAGTTCTTCGGAGCTCAGCTTTCTTTACCGTCCAACTATCACATCCATACATGACTACTGGAAAAACCATAGCCTTGACTACATGGACCTTTGTTGGCAAAGTAATGTCTCTGCTTTTCAATATGCTATCTAGGTTTGCCATAACTTTCCTTCCAAGGAGTTAGTATCTTTTAATTTCATGGCTGCAATCACCATCATCAGTGATTTTGGAGCCCCCCCCAAAATAAAGTCTGACACTGTTTCCACTGGTTCTCCATCTATTTGCCATGAAGTGATGGGACCAGATGCCATGATCTTAGTTTTCTGAATGTTGAGCTTTAAGCCAATTTTTTCACTCTCCTCTTTCACTTTCATCAAGAGGCTCTTTAGTTCTTCTTTACTTTCTGCCATAAGGGTGGTGTCATCTGCATATCTGAGGTTATTGATATTTCTCCTGATAATCTTGATTCCAGCTTGTGCTTCCTCCAGCCCAGCATTTCTCATGATGTACTCTGCATATAAGATAAATAAGCAGGATGACAGTATACAGCCTTGATGTACTCCTTTTCCTATTTGGAACCAGTCTGTTGTTCTATATCCAGTTCTAATTGTTGCTTCCTGACCTGCATACAGATTTCTCAAGAGACAAGTCAGGTGGCCTGGTATTCCTATCTCTTTCAGAGTTTTCCACAGTTTATTGTGATCCACACAGTCAAAGGCTTTGGCATAGTCAATAAAGCAGAAATAGATGTTTTTCTGGAACTCTCTTGCTTTTTCTGTGATCCAGTGGATGTTGACAGTTTGACCTCTGGTTCCTCTGCCTTTTCTAAAAGCAGCTTGAACATCTGAACGTTCACAGTTCACATATTGCTGAAGCCTGTCTTGGAGAATTTTGAGCAGTACTTTACTAGCTTGCGAGATGAGTGCAAGTGTGTGGTAGTTTGAGCAATCTTTGGCATTGCCTTTCTGTGAGACTGAAATGAAAACTGACCTTTTCCAGTCCATTTGCCACTGCTGAGTTTTCCAAATTTGTTGGCATATTGAGTGCAGCACTTTCACACCATCATCTTTCAGGATTTGAAACAGTTCAACTGGAATTCCATCACCTCCACTATCTTTGTCTGTAGTAAAACAGTAAACTTATCAGCTTACTGAATTGCATTATATTGAATCTGAGAAGTCAAAGAATACAGAGCAAAGCTTTTGGAAATAAGAATACCAATAGCTGGGAATGTGACACCATACAACCTGGGGAGGACTCGACGACCTTAATGTCAGCATGAAGGTATATTTCTACAATTCCCAATAACCTGTAAGCATAATGCCTACCATGAATCACTGAAAAAATTGTCAGCTCTACATAAAAGATAGGTATATGTGTATTATATTTTATTATTTGGCCATCTAAAAATTTGTTGTGGAATGTCTACTTGCTGAGAATACTAAGATGCTTTACAACATTTAGAGGGGCAGAATGAAAGATATGGATTCAAAATTAGAAAGTACAAGCATGAGAGGAGAAGGAGCAATAGAAAATAGTGTGAATGAAGACAAAGAGGCAGAACAAAGCCTGAGGTCATGAAACAATAAAGAGGCTGAACAGCCTGGAGCAAAGAATGAAACCAGACTCTGATGGGTGGGGATGCTCAACTTGAGTGCTTAAAAGACTTAAATGTGTTAGTTTAATGCACATTTAGGGTCCTATCTTCAGATAACAGTCTTTTTTTTTTTTTTTCAATTTTGACCCCTCACTAATTCTAAGGTGCACAATCCGAAGGTCACACTGAGAAATGGTACCAGGAAAGATGGAGCCATTGAAGGTTTTGCACAAGAAAGCAATGTTGAAAGTGTTCTAGAAAGATTAATCTGGTAGAGTGGTATGCCAGAAGCCAGTATGAAAGTAACTAAGTAGTTCAGCCTGGAGATGAGAGCCTAACCTGGCATGCTGGTTAGGCTAACCAACATTTCTAACTTAAAACATTAGAAAAGACAGCAAAGTCACTAGGGGGTTTATTGAGGGTGAGGTCAACAGAATGTGATGATCCGTATTCAGTACAGAGTAGACAGGAGAGAGAGGCAACTAACAAAGCAATGCACTATCACTGGAAAGGAAATCTATTTTAAAAGCAGTTGTTGGGTTTATCCTTTATACAACTATAATTAACCCAGCTTCAATTTGTTTGTAAGTTAATATAACATAGCAATAATATGCCTGAGTTTGAATTTTATTCCGTAGTCAAGTTTGTTTACTTCACTTAATTGAATTTCAGCTGTCTTATCTGTAAAAGAGTACTAACTTCACAGAGTTGTTATTAGAAGTGTGTAGGTGCCTGCATAGGGAAATGGCAACCCATTCCAGGTTTTTTTGGCTGAAAAAGCCCATGGACAGAGGAGCCTGGTGGGGTATAGTTCATTGGGTCGCAAAGAGTCAGACATGACTGAGCGACTGAGCCCGCAGCACTTTTGCATCCCTTCTCTGATTTGTGACCATCAGGGAAGAGCTGTCTATGAGTACTTTACTTGTTTTTGGTCTCACTCAAAACTCTGCAGATCAAGAATTTTATTTGTACACATCATCTTTTCTTTCACAACACAGAATTTCTAAACAAGAAATATGTATTTAAATTTCTGAGTTTGGGGGGCTGTTTTTGAAGAAATATTACATTAGTGGCCATCATATACTATACCTAAAGGACTCATGTGATTCTAATAGTAAACAAACTACTTCTAGGCCGAAGGATTTTAAAGCATACTTTTTTTGAGCCCATTTTCAATTCTGAATTCTTCCTGCCAGTTGCTCTGTCAGTTCTTTGCCTGGGAAGATAGAGAGTAAGTAAATGGTGAAACATTGGCTTTTCACTGTTCTTTAGGGAAGAGTTTATCAATCTCAGGCTCAGCTCTTACTCTTTTTGGATATGCTGTGTTAGAGGACCATTATTTCTCAAAAGAGTTGTATTAAAGACATGATTATTAAAATAAACATGGAGATGTTGGCTTTCTCTCAGAGAAAATAGAACCCAGTTTAGACACACTGATAGCCTAAAAAAGAGAGATGGGTTTTCTGTAGATTTTATTAAATGATTCAATCTGTAATATTTTCTACCAAAATATTATTTTTTTCAACCCTTGAGATCAGGATTGTTTTAGTAGTTCATTTTTTAAACTAAAAGTCAGAGCTTTTCTTTCCATATGACTGTAGCAATAGTTAGAATGAGCCACATCAGGGGCTGTGACACCTCAGGTCAAAGAAATATCAGCTATTGTTTTGGAAAGCTACTTTCCAGAGGAAAGAATATAAATGTGTATATGTTGATCTTTGAAGAACCTGGAAGTGTTTTGAACTTGGCAAAATTAAATTTCACATTGAGATGTTTTATGTTTAGCAAAACAAAATATTTATGAGAATTGCTTTCTCTTTAAGATTTCATAACTGGATATTTTAGGCACTATTTTAGTTTCTAATTTATTCTAATATTTTATGAGAAATTTCTGTTAACCATGGGGGCCTTCTTATTTGAACTTGGACATTTTATCTTATCAATGGTAAACTGTATTCTAGACTGGGTTCAATTAAAAATTTTAATCTGTGCCTTGATGGTTGGCCAGATAGCTTCAGTCATTCCCACTATATTTGTATTTATTTATATTTAAATGCTTAGTCTAGCCTATCATTGCATATGTAATTTTACCTTTATTATTGTGTTCAGAAGACATTCATTTAGAAAAGGTTCAGGACCCTAAGCCATTAAGCACCAAGATTATCTATAACTCTATTTACTAGAGTTGGAGTATATAACATGCAAATAGTGTTATGTACACACATTTTTTTTAAAACTGTGTATATATGCTGTGTGTTTTCAAATGGGCTGCAAATTCTAGCTCTAACCCAAATTCTGAGAAAAATATATGGAAAATATCTTCAAATGAACACAACTTATGATAGCAGAGAGTACTATAAATTGATCATTTTTTATCATTATTTAGAGATGACCTAACAGAATTTACTCAGGGTCTGCTTTTCTCTTCCTTTCATGAATGTCTGGCATTCTTGCTATTGTGAAAATAAATGATAGAGCACAGGCTCAGAATTATTAATCACTGTACTTAGAAGAACTCTTTCATATTAAAATGTTGAAAGCACTAACATCCTTTGAAGGATTTTGTTTGCTTGTGTTAAGTTGTTATTCCTAGAGTTTTAGTGTATGTAATGTTGTATGTATAATTTTGGGTTTCATAGAAGACAGTTTTTCCATGGACCAGGATAGTGGTGCATATTTGGGGATGATTCAAACACATTTATTGTGAAGTTTATTTCTATTACTACTGCATTGTGATACTTAGTGAAATAGTTATATAATTCATCATAATTCATAATCAGTGGGAGCCCCTGAGCTTGTTTTCCTGCAACTAGATGGTCTCATCCAGGGGTGATGAGAAACAGTGACATCTGAAGTGTGCTGCTTATGTCCAATCCACTCCATTATTTCAGTTTGGTTGCTGTCACTGCAGAAAACTCTGTTTCACAAAGATAGGATGTCAGAAATGGAAGCAGGCTTTTCCGTGCTTTTGTGACAATCTCCGGATATCTCTCTTTGACTGTAACTAAAGGTATGGAGATGTGAAGTTGTCTCATACTTTTAAACCCACCATCATTTTCAGTCTCAAGCATTCGATCCTCTTCTAGCATAGACAAAGTTGATTCACCTGGCTTATTCACAAATGAGTTGTGGATCCATTCCTTCCCAGTTTTGGGGTCTTTTGTGGTTGGGAAGTGATGCTCACTCTTTAGAAAAATGAGATTGGTGGTCATACACCAGCTGGGAGCAAGCAGGCGCTGGCTCAGTCTCTTTCAAAATCTCTGCTAATGTTTCAAACATGTCACAAATCCCAGTGTTCACCCGTCACCCCATAATTCCAGTTTGGCTTTGAAGGCAGCCACTTTATCTGTTGACTGGAGCACAGTGGTTATTTCCCATGAAGTGATAGATTGAGTTTGCTGAGCAGGTTGAATATTTTTGTGACCCATTCTGTGTCACTGAAGTATGTGGCCAGTGGTGGCTTTTCCTAAAAGAAGTCTCTGGGGCTTCTCTTGTAACTCAAAACCTCTGGCCAGACATCAAGCTTTAGAAAGCCATCTCACTTCTCTGTATAAGAGAAGACATGTATGCTCTGCATCCATCTCCTCACAGAGGAGCAAGAACAAATGTGAGTTAAGGGCATGTATTTTAATGTGGTTGATAGTTTTAATTACATTCTGCAAAATATTGGTAAGTTCAGGTGACATTTGTCAGTTAGCCAGCATTTCTCTATTGATGACACAGTACACAGACTGACATTCAGGAGTGACCTCTTTGACCCAAGTAGTAAAACCAGGAAACCACTGAGTCATGGCAGCCACTCCGTCCACCTATATACTAACATAAAATGATCAGTTCACTTTTTTTGATATGTAATCATTCAAAGACTTGAACAGTTCTGCAGTTGTGGTGTTGGTTGGCAACAAAAGTCCACATAATGCATCCTCACGCACATCCTCCAAAAAATCTATTGCACACAAACAAGCATTTTTGCATTGCTGTCAACCTCAGTAGACTTGTCAACCTGTATTTTCATGCCATGGTGACTCATTAATCCTAACAATTGTGCCTCAGTATCCTCTGCTGTTTCATCAATTCATCTAGTTATAGTGCTAGCTGAAAGAGGAACATGTACCACCTTTTGAACTGCAGCCTATCCTAAAAGTTCATGACAAAGGTCCTTAGCAGCAGGCAGGATCAACTCCTCACCAATAGCAAAGGGCTTCTTAGCTTTAGCAGTGTGGTTAGCCACTAAGCATGATGCCCTCAGTGCAGACACATTTGATGAAGGGATGACCTTCAATAATTTTTTTTTTTTTGCATTCATGAGTTTTCTTTGAACAAATTCAAAGGCTTATCTTTTAATGCAGGGTGTGTGGTCTCCATGTATTGGAGCAGTTTTGAAGCGTTCATGGTTTTGTTGGATATCTAGTCACCATGTATTACACAAAGCAGGCTTGGAGAATGTGAATCATATCTTGTAATGAACCTGAAATTTAACTAGGACTCTTGATATTTTCTTTTAAATGCAGCTTTCTTTTTGTTGGCAGTCTTAAAGGCTTCTGTTCTCTCATCTTTGAGTCTTTTCTCTTTTTCAAAGAAGCTCTCCAGCGACATTTCTTTTTTACTCATTTTGGCTTGTGTTAGCTTGTGGGCTTACCAAACTGTGATTGAAACAAGTGAGCAATGCAGGAAATAGGCACAGATGGAAACGGTAAATAACATAATGAGTGGGCCGCACGCAGACTAAAATGTTGGATTCTGTCTTAAAGCCTGCCACCAGATGCAGCTTGATTGTCACTTGCCACTCACTGATAGGGTTTTGATATGAGTCTGCAAGCAGTTGATTTATTATTGTTCCTGCTGTCAAACCTCTCTGCTAATGCTAATGTGCATTTGTAGTCACTTCCCAGTGCAAGCATCACCGTCTCAGCATCTCCTCAGATCGCCAGCCATTAGATTCTCATAAGGAATTTACAACTTATAGCCCTCTCATTTGCTGTTCACAGTAGGGTTCATGCTCCTTTGAGAATCTGTTGCTGCCACTGATCTGACAGGAGGTGAAGCTCAGGCAGTAATGGGGGTGATGGGGAGTGGCTGTAAATACAGAGGACATCTCACTAGCTGGCCTGCATCTCACCTCCTGCTGTGCCGCCCAGTTCCCAACAGACCACAGACCAATACCATTTAGTGGCCCAGGGTTGAAAACTCCTGATATAGGGTATAACTTTGTTGCTACACTCCATGGGGTCACAAAGAGTTGGACAAACAACTGAGCACGCGTTCATGCAACATTCCATTGTGTGTGAGTGTGTGTGTGTGTGTGTGTGTGTGTGTGTGTGTGTGTGCATGTGTGTATGACATCTTCTTAAGTCAGAGATCTGTTGATGGACTCTTAGGTTGCTTCCATGCCTTGGCTACTGTAAATAATGCTGCTATGGACATTGGAGTGCAAGTATCTTTTTGAATTAGTGTTTTTATATGTTTAGATATTCACCTAGGAGTAGGATTACTGGACCATATGGTGGCTCTCTGTTTTTAGTTTTTTGAAGAACCGTCATACTGTCGTCCATAGTGGCTGTATCAGTTTACATTCCCATGAACAGGATCCAGCATTTATTATTTGTAGACTTTTTGATATAGCCATTCTGACAAGTTGTCTGAGGAGGCTTTACAAATAGCTGAGAAAAAAAGAGAAGTGAAAAGTAAAGGAGAAATGGAAAGATATACACAACTAAATGCCAAGGTCCAGAGAATAGCAAGGAGAGGTAAGAAAGCCTTAGGTAAACAAAGAAAAGAAATAGAGGAAAACAATACAATGGGAAAGATTAGAGATCTCATCAACAAAATTAGCTATACCAAGCAAACACTTTATGCAAAATAATCACAATAAAGAAGAGAAAAGGCAAGGACCTAAAAGAAGCAGAAGAGATTAAGAACAGGTGGCAAGAACACTAGAAGAACTGTCCAATAAAAGTCTTAATGACTTGGATAACCAAGCCAGACCTCTTGGAGTGTGAGTCAAGTGGACCTTAGGAAAGCATTACTATGGAGCTAGTGGAGATGATAGAATTCCAGCTGAACTATTTCAAATCCTAAAAATGATCCTGTTGGAGTGCTGCACTCAATATGCCAGCAAATATGGAAAGCTCAGCCATAGCCACAGGATTGCAAAAAGACAGTTTTCATTCCAATCCCAAAGAAGGATAATACCAAAGAATGTTCAAACCACTATACAGTTGTGCTGATTTCATGTACTAGCAAAGTAATGCTCAAAATCTTTCAAGCTTGGCTTCAACAGTACATAAACTGAGAATTTCCAGATGTATAAGCTGGATTTAGAAAAGGCAAATGAAGAAGAGATAGTTAGCTCAAATGATAAAGAATCTATCTGAAGTGTGGGAGACCTGGGTTCGATCCCTGAGTTGGGAAGATCCTTGGAAGAAAGGAATGACAAACCACTCCAGTATTCTTGCCTAGAGAATTCCATGAATTGTAGCCCTCCAGGCTCCTCTGTCCATGAGGCTACAAAGAATCTCACATGACTGAGTGACTAACACTTTCACTTTCTTTCACTGGATCATAGAAAAAGCAAAGGAATTTTGCTGAAACATCCACTTCTGTTCCATTGACTATGCAAAAGCCTTTGACTGTGTGGATCACAACAACCTGTGGAAAATTCTTAAAGAGATGGGAATACCAGATCACCTTATCTGCCTCCTGAAAAACCTGTATGCAAGTCAAGAAGCAACAGTTAGAACAGGACATGGAACAACAAACTGGGTTCATATTGGGAATGGAATACATCAAGACTGTATATTGTCACTCTCCTTATTTAACTTCTGTGCAGCATATATTATGGGAAATGCCACGCTGGATGAATCATAAACTGGAATACAGATTGCCAGGAGAATGTTTGGCAGAAATCAATGCAATACTGTAAAACAATTATTTTTCAATTAAAAATAAAAATACTTAATTATAAAAAACAAAAGATATCCAGGAGACATAACAACAACCTCAGATATGCAGATGACACCATCCTAATCACAGTAAGCAAAGAGGAACTAAAGAGCCTCTTGATGAAGGTGAAAAAGGAGAGTGAAAAAGCTGGCTTAAAACACAACATTCAAAAAACTAAGAACATGGCATTCAGTCCCGTCACTGCATGGCTAATAGACGGAGAAAAAATGGAAATAGTGGCAGATTTTATTTTCTTGGGCTCCAAAATCACTGTAGACAGTGACTTCAGCCATAAAATTAAAAAACGCTTTATCCTTGGAAGAAAGTTGAGTTCAGTTTAGTTCAGTCGCTCAGTAATTTCCGACTCTTTGCTACCCCATGAACCACAGCATGCCAGGCCTTCCTGTCCATCACTAACTCCTGGAGTTATGTCCATTGAGTCGGTGATGTTATCCAACCATCTTATCCTCTGTCGTCCCCTTCTCCTCCTGCCCTCAATCTTTCCAAATACCAGGGTCTTTACAAACGAGTCAGCTCTTCGCATCAAGTGGTCAAAGTATTGGAGTTTGAGCTTCAATATCAGTCATTCCAATGAACACCCAGGACCGATCTCCTTTAGGATGGACTGGTTGGATTTCCTTACAGTCCAAGGGACTCTTAAGAGTCTTCTCCAACACCACAGTTCAAAAACATCAGTTCTTTGGCGCTCAGTTTTCTTAATAGTCCAATGCTCACAGCTGTACATGACTACTGGAAAAACTATAGCCTTGACTAGACGGACCTTTGCTGACAACTAATGTCTCTGCTTTTTAATATGCCGTCTAGGTTAGTCATAAGTTTCCTTCCAAGGAGTAAGTGTCTTTTAATTTCATGGCTGCAATCACCATCTGCAGTGATTTTGGAGCCCCAAAAAATAATCTGACACTGTTTCCACTGTTTCCCCATCTATTTGCCATGAAGTGATGGGACCAGATGTCATGATCTTAGTTTTCTGAATGTTGAACTTTAAGCCAACTTTTTCACTTGCCTCTTTCACGTTCATCAACAGGCTCTTCACTTTCTGCCATAAAGGTAGTGTCATCTGCATATCTGAGGTTATTGATATTTCTCCCGGCAATCTTGTGCTTCTTCCAGCCCAGCATTTCTCATGATGTACTCTGCATATAAGTTAAATAAGCAGGGTGACAATATACAGGCTTGACTTACTCCTTTTCCTATTTGGAAACTGTCTGTTGTTCCATGTCCAGTTCTAGCTATTGCTTCCTGAACTGCATATAGGTTTCTCAAGAGACAGGTCAGATGGTCTGGTATTCCCATCTTTTTCAGAATTTTCCACAGTTTATTGTGATCCACACAGTCAAAAGCTTTGGCATAGTCAATAAAGCAGAAATAGATGTTTTTCTGGAACTCTCTTGCTTTTTCAATGGTCCAGGGATGTTGGCAATTTGATCTCTGTTTCCTTTGCCTATTCTAAAACCAGCTTCAACGTCTGCAATTTCATGGTTCATGTATTGCTGAAGCCTCGCTTGGAGAATTTTGAGCAATAGTTTACGAGCATGTGAGATGAGTGCAATTGTGCGGTAGTTTGAGCATTGTCTGGCATTGCCTTTCTTTGAGATTGGAATGAAAACTGACTTTTTCCAGTCCATTTGCCACTGCTGAGTTTTCCAAATTTGTTGGCATATTGAGTGCAACACTTTCACAGCATCATCTTTTAGGATTTGAAACAGTTCAACTGGAATTCCATCACCTCCACTAGCTTTGTTTGTAGTAACGCTTCTTAAGGCCTACTTGACTTCACATTCCAGGATGTCTGGCTCTAGGTGAGTGATTACACCATCGTGAATATCTGGGTCGTGAAGATCTTTTTTGTATAGTTCTTCTATGTATTCTTGCCACCTCTTCTTAATATCTCTGTCTCCATTAGGTCCGTACCATTTCTGTCCTTTATTGAGCCCATCTTTGCCTGAAATGTTCCCTTGGTATCTCTAATTTTTTTGAAGAGATCTCTAGTCTCTCTTATTGTATTGTTTTCCTCTATTTCCTTGCACTGATCACTGAGAAAGGCTTTCTTATCTCTCCTTGCTATTTGAAATTCTGCATTCAGATGGGTATATCTTTCCTTTTCCCCTTTGGTTTTCACTTCTCTTCTTTACACAGCTATTTGTAAGGCCTCCTCATGTAGCCATTTTGCCTTTTTGCATTTCTTTTTCTTGGGGATGGTCTTGATCCCTTTCTCCTGTACAATGTCATGAACCTCCGTCTATAGTTCATCAGGCACTCTGTCTATCAGATCTAGTCCCTTAAATCTATTTCTCACTTCTGCTGTATAATCATAAGGGATTTGATTTAGATCATACCTGAATGGTCTAGTGGTTTTCCCCACTTTCTTCAATTTAAATCTGAATTTGGCAGTAGAAATTGATGATCTGAGCCGCAATCAGCTCCAAGTCTTGTTTTTGCTGGCTGTGTAGAGCTCTCCATCTTTGGCTTTCAGTGTCCTATCTTTTTGCCTTTTCATTCTGTTCATCGAGTTCTCAAGGCAAGAGTACTGAAGTGGTTTGCCATTCCCTTCTCCAGTGGATCACATTCTGTCATACCTCTTCACCATGACCTGTCCATCTTGGGTGGCCCCACATGGCATGGCTTAGTTTCACTGAGTTAGGCGAGGCTGTGGTCCATGTAATCAGATTGGCTAGTTTCTGTACCTTGGAAGAAAAGCTGTGACAAACTTAGATAGCATATTAAAAAGCAGAGACATCACATTGCCAACAAAGGTCCATAGAGGCAAAGCTATGGTTTTTCTAGTAATCGTGTATGGATATGACTACAGCTTTGCCATGAATTATGATGATTGCTTCCATCTAGCTTATAGTAATTGTTATATTTATTTAGTTTTATCCTATGACTATTTTGGGGGATCCTATCATAGCCATTATTTTCAGAAAGCCCAGCTTGTCTATACCATCTTCTGCCATCAGTCTTGGATTGCAGAGCATTATCGTTTCTTTCTTATATTTGCCCTTTCATCGCTATGGTCCTTATAGCTTTGGTAAATAATGTATCTTCAGGGTCCTTCTATGTAGTATAGTCATCTGGTGGGTTTTATGACTGAACATAGTATGCCCATTCATGCATACTTACTTCTCTGAGCCTTTTAATCCCTCTGGCACTACAGTTCTGCCATCTCTGTTTTACTTAAGGTAGGTCCGTGCTAATAGCATGTTTGTTTCATCTTCTGACATCCTTTCAAAGGTATTAAAACCTGTATCCCCAGAGAGCACTTTAAATGAATAAACTCTCTTATATGGTTCCATGTTCCATCTGAGTCTTTGTGTACTCTCAGCTCCTCCAGTTACAAGTCAGCTATGTTCTGTAGATCCTTTTGGATACAGTCTCTTGCCTTTAATTTTAGGCCCAACTCATCCTGATTATTTTGTGATTTAACTACAGTTATTATTAATTTAGTAGCAAGAAAGGGAGGTGAGGGCAGATCTTGAGGGGTGTGTTTTATCTCTCAAAGTAGAGTCACTGTATCATCTTTAAATAAGGGAAGAACACTAGTACTTCTAGAATCAAGTAGCTTACTTCTTCAGACTCAAAGATTTCAGAGAAGCTCAAGATTTTTAGGTGTATCAACTTACATTTCTTCATTTTGTGCCAGGATACCATTTTTTTTTTGCCCAAGAAGAACCTGACTTTGTTATAGCTGACCTGTTGAGAATAGGAGGATAGCCCTTCCTTACAGCTATGTAACTCTTGGTACTTGGTCCTGGATCTCATCTTTAATTTTCTGTGCCCTCAGCCTATGAGACAAGAGCATATTTATATGTTACTAAGAAAACTTTCTGGCTATCACCCATCGCTTGCAGTTACTAATCAATTGTTCTCAGTCTTCTGTTAAATTTTAACAAACATCAGGGGTGTTTAAGACCTAATTTGTTGTCCTTAGAGTTACTACTTCCCCTATGTTGCATAAAACATGATACATTTCACTAGCATTCCCTCATCACTGCAGGAGAAGTTAACATAATTAACTGTTATGCTAGGCTACTTGTATTTTACCTACAATCCGTGATGAAGCTCTCATTGTCAGCCGAAAATCTCCATCGCCAAGATCTCATTATAACATCTCCTTATGTGTACCAATATTGGCACTAAGTGTCACAGGTTGAGTTGCTCAGGAAGCAGATTTGGCGATGGACATTAACACGTAGGGGTTTATCAGGGGTAATTCCTGTGGGATGTATCACCTGTGAAAGGAAAGGGAAGGAAAAAAGATGGATAAAGGAAGGTATTGGGCTATAATGTCGTCCAGTGGAAGTCCAGACAGATTTAGAGTTATGTTGCTAGGAAGACTCATCAGAGATGTCCCAAGTTGGGCCAGAGTGGGGCCACACCATTATGTACTCTACTCTATCACTTATCTGATGCTGGCTACTGACACAAAGTGGGTCTGGCTACAGATGGGGCAAGTCTTCAGTCAGCAGGACTGGTAGCTGAAGTCTTTCGGTCAAAAACCTTTCCAGGATTTGGGAATGAACTCTTCAAACAGGAGGAGGGATCCCAGCAACCCAACAAGCATCCTAGAAGCAATACCATAGACATAGCAGCATTATGTACAATAGCCAAGATATGGGGGAAAAAAACCTAAGTGTTTATCAACAGATGAATGGATAAAGATACTTTATATGCATGTATATCTATGTGTGTGACACACACAGTAAAATAATAAAGAATAAACTTCTGCCATTTGCAACAATATGGATGGACCTGGGGACCATTATGCTTAATGAATGTCAGACATTAAGAGATAAATACTATATATTTTCAATTATGTGTGGAATCTAAAATGCAAACAAATGAACAAAATGGAAACAGGCTCACAGATACAGAATAAACTACTGGAGAGAGATGGGAGGAGGAACCAAATAGATGAAATGCTCAAGAAGTACAGACTACTACTTACAAAATACTTAAGTCACTGGGATGTGATATACAGCACAGAATACAGTAAATATTTTATAGTAATTTGGGGTGTAATTTGTGAAAATGTCAAATTACTATATCATATACCTGAAAGTAACATGTCAATAAATTATTTTAAAAACATGGAAAAAACTCTAGAAGTGGTACCCAGCTCCCATCCCACTCCATATTTATAGGGGCTGTGGAGTTAGGAAACATCTAGGCTACTGTTGAGAGATGTGTGTGTGTGTGTGTGTGTGTGTGTGTGTATATATATATATATATAATGTATTATTTATGCTCAGTCACAGGTACAAATCATTTCTGCCAACTATTTAAGGAATAAATAATCCCACTTTTATAACAAGTTGTCTGAGTAACTTGAAAAGAAATAGTGTTTGCAACTCATTTTATGAGGTTACTACTACTTTGATTTTAAAACTAAACAACTGAAAATAAGAGAAAAATATAAATCAAAATGCTAAATTTCAAAATAGGAACATAAGGGAGGGTTTGACATAATAAAATATCTGCTATAATCATCTAGCTAAAAGTGTGTGTGTGTGTGTGTTAAATAGCTTCAGTTGTGTCTGATCCTTTGCAGCCCTATGGAACACAGCCTGCCAGGCTCTACTGTCCATGGGATTCTTCATGCGTGAATAACTGGAGTGGGCTGCCATGCTCTCCTCCAGGGGATCTTCTCGACCCAGGGACCCAACCACACCTCTTACCTCCCCTGTACTGACAGGGAGATTCTTTACCACTAGCACCACCACTCAGTCACGTCTGACTCTTGGCAACACTGTGGACTCTGGGCCCCTCCAGGCTCCTTATTCCATGGAATTCTTCAGGCAAGAACCCTGGAGTGGGTTGCCATTTCCAAGGCTTCTCTTTAGAAATTCTTAAGATGGTAGAGGAGTAGGAGGAAGTAGAGTTCATCTCTCCTCACAAACCCATCAACAACACACCTACAAATGGGACCATTCTCACACAGCATCTGCTGAACACTAGCAGGGAACCTCAGACATCTAAAGGACAGGAAAGATCCTTTTTGAGGGTCTTAATTGGGTAGGATAAAAGAAAGAAGGAAAAAGGAAGAGGATAGGAAGCAAGATGGGACCTGCACCATTGGTGGGGAGCTGAAGGAGATGAGAGGTTCCCACTTTGGGGCTGCAAAGAGTTGGATATGACTTAAATATTGAGCAACAACAAATAAGAGATATTTCATAGCATATCTGGGGAAATCCCCTTGCTATTAGGGTGATCAGCTGGGACAGAAGAGGAGGTTCGGGGGCTTGGAGGAGAGTGCATCTGTAGTAGATGCAACAAAGTGAACTCTACACAGATGATCCATGCCACAGTCCTGCATGCTCCAGCCTGAGAAGGGTGTCTGCCAACTTGCACAGGGGCTGGGTGCGGGAATGTGGGGTAAGGAGGGCAGGCACAAAGAGGGGACTGCTGTTGGCTGTGAGGGGACAGCAGTGAGGACCTCTGCAACGGGAAATGCTCATGGAAGGAACCCAGACCATCACAGAAGCAAAGTGCCATTTTTGAGTGTCATCTCCCCTCACACACCAGATCCTGCTTCTGCAGGCACTAGAGAGGACTCCCACTCGGAGTGGCTTGCATGTCCTTACAAGAACCTCCTCTGCCAGCCACCTCCCATCTAGGTGACTCTATCTCTTTGACCTCAGCCTCGGCTCCTTCCTGCCTGACAGGTGTGCTCATTCTAATCACTATATAGTAATGTGTATATGTCAGTCACAATCTCCCAAATTCTTCCTCTCCCCTTTTCCCTCTGGTAATCATACATTTGAGTTCTATATATGTAACTCTATTTCTGTCAAATTTATCTGTATCCTAATTTTTAAGGTCATGCCATCTGGTCCCATCACTTCATGGCAAATAGATGGGGAAACAATGGAAACAGTAAGAGATTTTAGTTTTGGGTCTCCAAAATCACTGCAGATGGTGGCTGCAGCCATGAAATTAAAAGATGCTTGCTCCTTGGAAGAAAAGCTATTACAAACCTAGACAGTATATTCGAACGCAGAGACATCACTTTGCTGACAAAATTCTGTATGGTCACTGTATATGATTTTTCCAATAGTCATATACAGATCTGAGAGTTGGACCATAAAGAAGGTTGAGCATTGAAGAACTAATGCTTTCAAACTGTGGTGCTGCAGAAGACTCTGGAGAATCGCTTGGACTACAAGGAGACCAAACCAATCAATCCTAAAGGAAATAAACCATGAAAAGCTGTTGAAGGACTGATGCTGAAGCTGAAGCTCCAATACTTTGGCCACCTGATGCAAAGAATTGACTCATTGGAAAAGACCCTGATACTGGGAAAGATTGATTGCAGAAAGAGAAGTGGGTGGCAGAGGATGAGATGGTTAGATAGCATCATCAATTCAGTGGACATAAATTTGAGCAAATTTCAGGAGATAGTGGAGGACAGAAGAGCCTAGTGTGCTACAGTCCATGGAGTTACAGTTTCTAGAGAGTTTGTATCATAAATGGGTGTTAAATGATGTCAAAAGCTTTTTTTGCACCTTTTGCAATGATTATATTGTTCTATTCTTCAATTGGTTAATATGGCATATCATATGAATTAATTTGCCTTATTGAAGAATATAGTATATATTGCCTATATTAAAGTTCCATTTTGATAGTGTTGCATTTGGTTTGTTAGTATTTTATTCAGGATTTTTGTATCTACATTAATGAGTGATATTGGCCTTTACTTTTGTTTTTTTGTGATTTCTTAGTCTGGTTTTGATATCAAGATGATGATGATATCATAGAATGAGCTTGAGGAATGTTCCTTCCTGTGAAATTTTTGGAAGAGTTTCAGAAGTATAGGTTTTAACTGTTCCCTAATTGTTTGATAGAAATCGCTATGAAGCCATTTGGTCCTGGCCTTTTCTTTGTTGAAAGTTTTTAAATCACATTTCAATTTCAATACTTGTGATTGGTCTGTTTATATTTTCTGGGTCTTCCTGGTTCAGTCTTGGAAGGTTGTATCTTTGTAAGAATTTGTCCATATCTTCCAGGTTGTCCATTTTATTGGCATATAGTTGCTTGTAGTAGACTTTTATGATACTTATTTTTTATTTGGCATCCATTGTAACTTCTACTTTTTTATTTCTAATTTTATTGATTTGAGTCTTCTCCTTTATTTCTTAATGAGTGTGGCTAAATGTTTATTGTCAATTTTCTTTATCTTCTCAAAGAATTAGCTTTTAATTTCATGATATTTGCTACTGTTTTCTTCCTTTCTATTTATTTCTGCTCTGATCTTTTTTTATTTCTTTCCTTCTACTAACTTTGAGTTTTGTTTGTTCTTCTCTAATTGCTTTACATGTAAGGTTAGTTTTTTTTTTAATTTGAGATTTTCCTTATTTCCTATAAACTTATATTGCTATATAAGTTTAGATTATATGGCAGTAAGATTATATTGCTATAAACTTCTCTCTTAGAACTGTTTTTGCTGCATCCTGAAAGTTTTGAGCAATTGTGGTTTCTTTGTAATTTGTTTCTAGGGTTTTTTTGTTTTTTCCTCTTTCATTTCTTCTGTGATTCATTGGTTATTTAGTAATATATTTAGCCTCCATATATGTGGGTATTTTCAGTTTTTTCCCATGATTGATTTCTAATTTCATGGTGTTGTGGTTGGAAAAGATGCTTAATACAATTTCAAACTTCTTAAATTCCTTGAGGCTTAATCTATGGTCCAAGATGAGATCTATCTTAGAGACTGTTCCATGTGCACTTGAGAAGAAAGTGTCTTCTGCTGCTTTGGAATGGATTATCCTATAAATATCAAGTAAATCTATCTGGTCTAATGTGTCATTTAAGCCTTGTGATTCCTTCTTACTTTTCTGTCTGGATAATCTGTCCATTGGTGTAAGTGTGGTATTAATGTCCCCCCTTATGATTATGTTACTATTGAGTCCCCATTTTATGACTGTTAGCATTTGCCTTATATATTGAGGTCCTCTTGTGTTAAGTACATATATATTTACAATTGTTCTACCTTTTCTTAGATTGATTCCTTGATCATTCTGTAGTATCTCTCTTGTCACCTGTTACAGTCTATTTTATTTTTTTTCAAGTTATACATTTTATTTATTTTTTTAATTTCATTTTTTGGCCACATGGTATGTGGGATCTAGTTCCCTGACCAGAAATCAAATCCATGCCCCCTTCATTGAAAATGCAGAGTCTTAGCCACTGGACCACCAGGGAAGTCCCTACAGTTTCTATTTTAATGTCTATATTGTATGACATGAATATTGCTACTCCAGCTTTCTTTTGATTTCTATTTGCATGGAATATCTTTTTCTATCCCCTCATTTTCAATCCGTATGTGTCCCTAGATCTGAAGTGTGTCTTGTATACAGGATGATTATGGGTCTTGTTTTTATATCCATTCAGCCAGCCTCTGTCTTTTATTTAGAGCATATATTCCATTTACATTGAAGGTAGTTATCGGTATGTATGTTCCTACTGCCATTATTTTTATTGTTTAGGGTTTGTTTTTAAAGGCCTTTTTTTCTTCTCTTCCTCATGTGTTCCCTGGGAACACATACATACATGTTGTGTTTTCGTTGCTTTTTCTTTTGTGGGTGTATTTATCTGTTGTAATTTTGGTGTTTGCATTACCCATGAGGTTTTGATAAGGCAGGTATATATTGTTGTTTAGTCGCTGAGTTGTATTTGACTCTTGCAACCACATGGACTGTGTAGCCTGCCAGGCTCCTGTGTCCATGGGATTTCCCAGGCAAGAATACTGGATTGAGTTGCCATTTTCTCCTCCAGGGGATCTTCCTGACTTAGGGTCAAACCTGCATCTTTGCTCTGGCAGGCAGATTCTTTACCATGGAGCTACCTAAGAAGCCCATTAGTATGTATATGTGAGCTAAATCAGTCAATCACGTCTGACTCTTTGCAACTCCATGGACTGCAACCTGCTAGACTCCTCTGTCCATGGGATTCTCCATGCTAGACTACTAGAGTGGGTTGCCATGCCCTTCCCCAGAGGATCTTTCAACCCAGGGATTGAACCTAAGTCTCTTATGTTTTCTGCTTTGACAGGTAGGTTCTTTAACACCAGTGCCACCTGGAAGCCCATATATATGTATATGTATGTGTATGTGTATGTATACGAGGCTGTTTTAAATTGCTGGTCTCTTAATTTCAAATGCAACTTGTTTCCTGCATTTGTATTCTCCTCACTGTTGCTGGTGTTAATATCATTTGTGTATGGATGATTTCCTGCATTTACTGTATGTTTGTCTTTATCAATGAGCTTTTCCATTTGTGATTTTCTTGCTTCTAGTTGTAGGATTTTCTTGTTTCTTTTTTCTCCCTACCTTGAAAAATTTCTTTAGTATTTGTTGTAAGGCTGGTTTGATGATTGTGAATTCTGTTAGCTTTTGCTTGTACACAAAACTTTTATTGTCTCCATCAAATCTGAATGAAAGCATTGCTGGTTAGAGTATTCTTGACTGTAGGGTCTTTTCTTCCATCACTTTAAATATGTCATGTCTTGTCCAACTGGCATGAGGTGCTTTTGATGAAAAATCAGCTCCTAACCTCATGGGGATTCCCTTGTATGTTATTTGTTGCTTTTCCCATGTTACTTTTCATATGGTTTCTTTGTGTTTAATTTTTGTTCTTGATAAAGATGAAAGAGCAGAGTGAAAAATTGGCCTAAAACCCAACATTCAAAAAACTAAGATCATGACATCCCATCCCTTCATGGCAAATAGATGGGGAAACAATGGGAACAATCAAAGATTTTACTTTGTTTGGCTCCAGAATCACTGCAGATGGTGATTGCAGGCATGAAATTAATAGATGTTTGTTCTTTGCAAGAAAAGCTATGATGAATCTAGACAGCATATTAAAAAGCAGAGACATCACTTTGCCAACAAAGTTCCGTCTAGTCAAAGTTATGGTTTTTCCAGTAGTCATGAATGGATGTGATATACATAAAGAAGGCTGAGCACTGAAGAATTGATGCTTTAAAACTGTAGTGTTGGAGAAGACTCTTTAGAGTCCCTTGGACTGCAAGGAGATCAAACCAGTCAATCCTAAAGGAAATCAATCCCAAATATTCATTGGAAGAACTGATGCTGAAACTGAAGCTACTATACTTTGGCCACCTGATGAAAAGAGGCAATTCATTGGAAAAGACCCTGTTACTGAGGGCAAGAGGAGAAGGGGGAGACAGAGGACTAGATGGCTGGATGACACGTGCCCACTGACTCAATGGGCATGAGTTTGAGCAAGCTCCAGGAGGTTTTGAAGGACAGGGAAGCCTCAAGTGCTGCAGTCAATGGGGTTACAAAGAGTCAGACATGACTGAGTGACTGAACAACAAGAATATTTTTTCTACAGGTTGCCGGATTGTTGTTCCTCTTTCTTCTATTGTTTGCCTCTGGTGAGTGAGGTTGGTCCAGCGACTTTTGCCATTATCCCCTTAATAGTGGGTTTAACTGCTGTTGTGGTGACCAGGACCTGCCAGGAATATGACCCTTTGCTCTGTGCTTGTCACTTCTCTGAGAGCATCAGGGTCTTCCCTCTACTTGTTTAAGTATTGTTATTGTTGTTCAGTCACTCAGTCATGTCCAACTCTTTGGGACCCTAAGAACTACAGCATGCCAAGCTGCTCTGTCCTTCACTATCTCCTGGAGTTTGCTCAAATTCATGTTCAATGAGTTGGTGATGCCATCCAAACATCTCATCCTCTGTCATCCCCTTCTCCTCTTGCCCTCAATCTTTCCCAGCATCAGAGTTTTTTCCAGTGAGTCAGTTCTTCGCATCAGGTGGCCAAAGTATTGGAGCTTCAGCTTCAGCATAGGTCCTTTCAATGAATATCCAGAGTTGATTTCCTTTAGGATTGACTGGTTTGATCTCCTTGTAATCCAAGGGAGTCTCAAGAGCCTTCTCCAGCACCACAGTTCAAAAGCATCAGTTCATCGATGCTCAGTCTTCTTTATGATCCAACTCTCACATCCATACATGACTACTAGAAAAACTATAGCTTTGGCTATACAGACCTTTGTCAGCAAAATGGTGTCTCTGCTTTGTAACATGCTGTCTAGGTTTGTTGTTGCTTTTCTTCCAAGGAAGCAGTGTCTTTTAATTTCATGGCTGCAGTCATCATCTGTGAGTATAGGTCCCTCCATTTTTTCCTTAGCTGTATTTCTGATGTGTAGTGCAAGCTAGCAGGATTGAAACACTCCCACTGGGAGAGAACTCACTGGGTATTCCTCAGCTGAAGTTGCTCACCTGTGAACATGCTCTGTTGTGTGCCCTTTAGCCTATGGTATGGGCTCACAAAGTACACTGCTGTTGGCATCGGTCTCAGCCCCAGTATAACTGTGGGTATGCCGTCTGTTGGCCCAGGTGGGGCTTGAGTGTTGTTATTACCAGGCCACTAGCTCATACCCATTGACTTCAGGTCTCAGGACTGCAGTAGTCATTCACCTGGGCCTGCTGTGGGAGCTGGAGCCAGCTCAGAGTTTGGCCTGGCTCAACCTTGGTGCATATGTACCCACACGGCCCACAGCTGCTAAAGCAGACCCATCCCAGCTGCAGGAGCATTTGCTGTCCTTTTGGTGGTTTGCAGGTGATGAATTTAGCAAGCCACCAGCAGAGATGTAACTCTGCAGTTCACACACCTTCTAGGAGAGATTTCAGCTCTTCTTCCCTAGTTACACAGCCCCTAGGGCTTAGCTGTGGTTTCGGCCCCACCTCTGCATGTGTTCCTCCCAGCGGAGTCTGCTCTAGAGGTTGCCAGAGCACCCTGTCCCATCAGGCAGGAAGGAGACAAGGCGAAGAACAGGACGAGCAGGCCACCCAGGTGAGAGAGTCCTGGAGTAGCAATTGGAACATCTGAACTTCTCAGGGAGCACTGGGGCAAACCGGTTACCCAAGTAGGCAGGGGAAGGAGGCAAAGGCAAGGGCTCATGAGCTGGCCCCAGTGGGAGCCCTCTTTAGTGCCTGTGGAGACAAGGGTCAGAGCACCCGGAGAGAGGCTGTGACGGCAGCCCCGCCCTTTGCACGTCCCTTTGCCTCTGGGCTTTGCCTCTGCAGTGGTCCCCGCTTCCCTCCATAAGCGTCCCCTGCCGCAGAGCTCCTCAGTCCTGTCCCCCACGCTGTTTTCACTGCCGCTGTCAACCTGCTTCCTGGGCTGGCTCTCCAAACTGCAGACCAGCACCCAGACCCCGTGTGCCCATCTCAGGCTGGGGCACACTGTGCAGTGGCATGGACCACCTATGCAGATCTCACTCTGTCCTGTCTGCCACAGGCCAAGTGCTGTATGCTTTTTCCCAAGCCCCTGAAACACCCCTTCTGTCTCAGCTGGTCTTACTTGTGAAGGGACTTCTCCAGATGTGAAAACACTCTCCTTACTTTCAGCTCCCTTCCAGAAGCATAGACCTCATCCTGCCTCGTCTCCTCTTCCTTTTCCCTTTTTTCTTTCATCCTGCCTGGTTATATGGGAATCATTCATTTCCTTTTATGTGTCTGAAGTCCTCTGCTAGTATTTAGCAGGTGCTCTGTGAGAATTTTTCCGTTTTTGATGTATTCTTGATGTATCTGTGGGGAGAAATGAACTCCATGTTCTCCTGCCCCTCTACTCTTGGAAAGTCTGTATTGATTTTTTTCTCTATTTTATTTATATTTTCTGTAATCTTTTATTTCCTTCTTTTTGCTCACTTTAGATTTTGTTTGTTCTTCTTTCTCTAATGATTTTAAGCTGTGGATTAGATTATTTATTTGAGATCTTTCTTGTTTTTTAAAGAAGGACTGTATTGCTATGAACTTCTCTGAAATAACTGCCTTTGTTCATCCCATAGATTTTGCATGATTGTGTGTTCTTTGTTATTTGGCTCAAGGTGTTTTTAAATTTCCTCTTCGATTTTGTCATTGATCCATCATTGTTAGAGTAACATGTTATTTAGTCTCCATGTAATCATGTATGTGCTTACTTTATGTTGAAATAAAATATGAACATTGCAGAAAAGAAAAACCTCATTATTTGAAATAAATATATGGCAAATATAGCATATTATCTACTTTTAAAGCTAAAAGGAAAATTAAAGACAAAAGTAATGAAATCATTTATCCACAATAAGCAGTTTAGGGATACACTTAAACAAAATGATGTAAAATATGATGTCAAAGAAATATAGCATGTGAGAATAGTAAAAACGCAGATGTATTTATGAACTTCCTTTGCATTTTTCAGTCATTTGTTTTATAAGATGGTAATGACTTTATTAAAGTTAATAAATGTATTTCAACTGGATTCTTTTTCTCAAAATTAAATATATAATTTTTGCTCATGATACACAATTGTAGTTTATTTACATTATAAGTTATTCTCTTAATAAAAAGAGAAATTGAAGGATTTAATGGCCAGTTTCCCAATTTATATCTATTAGCTAAGACTTATGCCAGTTCCAAATACCTAAATTGAAACAATTTAGCTATTTATTTATTTATTGTCATAGTTATTTAACATTTAAATTTAAATAATGATTTCTTTTGGCCTTGATAAAGATTTTATTTATCTAATATGCATGTATTTTGTTTTACATTTCCTCATCTATTTCCTTCAAACTTTTTATCTAAAATAAGACTTGAAACATTACTGACAGATTATTCAGTAATAACAAAGTTACAGTTAGATATTAAGCAGAGTCTCGGGTGGTTTTTTCCTTCCAACATGCAAGCTATAATTAACTCTTCTTTTTTTCCCCAGTAGTTCTGTACTACTTCTTGTGTAGATCATTTCCATTTGTGAATAAAGCACATCATCTCCTATGCCAATTCAGGCCATCCTTGTTTCTCCATATCTGAAAAGAAAAACCCTGCCTATCTCTTCATTTGCTATATGAGACCCTACTGTGGTTCACATGGGTCACCAGCATTACCTCAAATTGAAATTTTTAGACAGACAGTGCTTCTCACTTAGAATCTTTTATTTCTAAAAGATTACCTAAAGTTAGTGCCAATAACTACCAAATCAAGTAAAGGGAGATAGTATAAAATGATGGGCAATAAGAGATGGTAAGTTTTTAAAAAAAAAAAAATGTAAATTTTATCAACAGGCTAGTAGTGTGAATCTATATCCTAGAATATTTTAAGGCTCAATTGGAATAGTATTGATGAGGGTGCTTTATTAACATTAAACACTGTACATTTAATATCAATATAAGATGATGATGCATTCTGGAAGGTTAATAATGTTTGAAATAATGTTGACTAGGGATATTTCACAGAGAAGTCACGCTTTTGCTTGTTTTGGTGTGAATAAAGTTCTCTTTAATTATCCTTTCAATTGTTGAAGATCTCTGAGATTATGAATAGAAGAAATAGAAATCAGTATGTGGAGTCAAGTATTTAGGATATCAATGAGCTTTTAAATTTTGTAAAGGTTTTTCACTGAGCCCATGTTGACTGAAGGGCTGTGAAATGGCATAAATTAAGCAAAGAAAAAAGGCTCCAACCTTTAACTTGTACCCTGCAGGGTATCTTTTACAAAGATGAATAATACCTGGAAAGGTTGTAATGCAACAGTTTTCTCTCTTAATCTATTATAATGATGAAAGTGAAAAGTGAAAGTTGTGTCTGACTCTTCAGGAATTCTCCAGGCCAGAATACTGAAGTGGGTAGTCTTTCCCTTCTCCAGGAAAATGAAAGTGAAGTCGCTCAGTTCAACTCTTTGAGACCCCATGGACTATACAGCCCACCAGGCTCCTCCATCCATGGGATTCTCCAGGCAAGAGTACTGGAGTGGGGTGCCATTTCCTTCTCCAGGGATCTTCCTAACTCAGGGATCAAACCCAGGTCTCCCACATTGCAGGCAGATGCTTTAACCTCTGAACCACCAGGGAAGTCCTTGTTCCCTTCTCCAGGGAATCTTCCCAAAGCAGAGACTGAGCTCAAGTCTCCTGCATTGCAGGAAGATTCTTTACCAGCTGAGCCACAAGGAAAGTCTACCATTATAATAATGATAGACTAATAACAATTGGAAAAGTGAGAAAAAAAATGCTATTTTTGTGAAAAAGTAACCAGCCAGTGAGTAAAACATAGTTAGAACATAGAAAATATCATTTTCATCAATGGTCTTACTAGCAGGAAGGCGTCAAAATTTATTCAAAGAGCTAAGGTCAATATTTGGAAAATAAACCATATTTACTTAAAATTTTAAATGAATTTAAAAAGAAGCATCAATGTGACTCCTAGACTACCACAAGTATAGACAATCATAAGCCTAAGGGAAGAAAACACAGATTTTAACTCTATTGTTATAAGATGGAGGACTTGGGAAATAGAAATCAACCAAATCTTAGTAATGGTTGATTATAAATATAATCATTATTTGTTTAGTATGATAATGACAGTTTTTTTAAAATAAGCTACAATAATCCATTTTTAAAGCTTATGACAGAAAACATTAGGCCATACAATAGTTTCAACATTTTTTTTTATATTTCTTGATCAAAATACTCTTCTGTCTGTTTTTTCTTTTGAGTCAAAACCTTCAGAATGAGTATTTGTGGTGTGGGTGACATTTAAAAAATTTCCTGAGAAACCCTATCCGTGGGCATTGTGGGCTATAAACACAGATTGACATGGTATTTTGATGGATCTTTTGCTGTGGGAAAAATTTTGCTTTCTGACTTAAAAAAGAAGATATATTTATTTTCAAATTTAGCATTAATCATATCCATATTGTAAAATGGCATTTAAACAATTTTTAAAATAGTTTGAAAAAGAAAAATATTTTAAAAAGATTAATTGCTATTTCTCTTCTGTGTTCAGATTCTATTAATTAATCTAGATTCATTATGAAAATCATTAATATCTTGAAAAATGACATGATTAACAAACATCTCCATATTCTGGAGGAATATTCTTTGCATGTTATGTGTATGTGTGTATACATATGTATGTATACATGTATATGTATATGCTTATTTGTTTTACATTTCAGATTTTGTGTTTAGATTTTATTTGATTTTGTGCTTAGATTGTAGTTTTTTCCCTGATTCAAGAAACAATTGAACTTTGTGTTTAACTATAGCAGCAGTTTTGTGTTCTTTAAAGTAACCCCTAAATTAGGAGTATGTTTGGACAACTTTTTTTTTTTTTTAATAGTGACCCAAACAGTTAGCTTTTTATATTGTATGACACCCTAGGCCTCCAAAAAATCTGTTTTGGTCTATCTTGTTTTAAGGTGGCAAATTAGAATTATGTTATACAAAAGCACCTTTAAATCCAGTTTATCAGAGAAGGGTGAGTAAACCATTTTATATAACTCAGCATTTGTACTTCATTACATCACCCTTTTTGTAGATTGGATGACTTTTTCAGTTTATGTGATAGTATATGATATAAGTTAAAATGCAGATCTTGGTAAATAATCCTTATATTTTAAATAAAGTAACATATATGATTTCTTATAAATTGTCACTAAAGTAACTGGACTATAAATACTTTTTTATTATTAGAAACTTAAAAAATGTACTATGTGAAAAATTTCTTTTTCTTATTTTTTGAAGATCATTTCTAAGTCTACATAAAAATATATCTTTATTTTTATATTGTATCAATAGCTTTAAAAATGTTAGATAATTGCTTCCCAAACTTGGAACTTAAATTAAATTTCATGTTTGTCATTTTGGGTAACATTTTTATTCTGTGCATATGAAGTACCACCAGAAAGTCATTTTCTTTTGTGACTAATGTAACATTGTCTCCAAAATGTATATATTGGAACTTTTGCCAAGTCTTACTTTTCCTTGGGAATTTGCTTAATGGCTGTCAATCATGTAAAAATAGTTGACTTTTAAGCCTTCACTGTTGCCCTTGTCTGAGGAAATTTTCACTAGGCTTTTATTTTAGCCTAGAGCAGCCAAAGCAGTTTTGTCAGGCAGTTTTGTTTTGCCAGTTTTCACATGATATCATTCTTCCTTCCTAAATCCAATATCAATGACAACATAAAGTTTAAACTGATAAAGCATAATAAGCACTCCTCTTGGCTTTGTTGAATCTTTAAACAATCTCTCCAAATCCTATATGTCTCAGGATAACTGATCTGCTAGTTCAGTCATGTATTTCCTGAACATGCAAGTGTGGTGTTTAGAAAAAAAACCAATACATTTCCCATAACTGCATTTAATAATATATACTACTGAAATAAAAAAGAAAGGCGGCTGCCTTTTTTTTTCTTCTTTGAATTATAAAACAGTAATTCACTCTGGATTGAAAGGATTTTAAATATTCTTTGGAATAGTTGAATATCTAGCATTTTGGGTCATAAGGCAAATTTGTGAGCTATGCCACATTCCTTGCCTCATTTTTGTTATGTACAACTATACCCCAACCCACACATTTATTCACATCTTTTGTGCCTCCACACACATACTGAGGACCTACTTCATGACAGGCTGGCTCTGAGTATTTAAAGATGAGCAACAGTGCTTCCTGTGGTGTTTCAAACTTAAATTGATGAATCTGGCAATTAAAACCATGCTATAAAGCCTTGTGTGTTGCAAGGTAAGCAGGACATGGGAGCAGATGAAACACCCAGTGGGGTTAGGTAGGGAGGGGGGGGTTCTGGGAGAACTTTCTGTAAGCAATGTCGGAGGATACTCTGCTATCTCATGTGCTACAGTGTACTCCCAAGCACTAATCAGCTATCAAGAAAATATGTTCATTTTCTTTAGGCCATTTGGCTTGCAAGTATTTTCTCCCGGGTGCACTGAAAGGCTTGGCTTTTGGCTAAAGTACTGGCTCTTAAACAACAGCAACAAGTGATTCTTTACCTTGCGTGATCTCTTTCGACAATCTGCTGTGAACCTCGTCTCTGAAAAACATGCGGCGGCTGTGTTTATGAACTCTTCCATGTTTTTTTGCATACAGCTTTTAGGAAATCACAGCCTTAAAGCCTCCTTAAAGCTGGTCCCTGGACCTTAGCTTCAGAATTGAGGGACTATAGCTCACTGGGGAATCAGAAAGCTGGTAAAAGAAACAACATTTAAAATTAGAGTATAGGGGTCTAGTAGAAGGAAAGACATCTTAAAGATCAGGGCAGAAATTAATGCAAAGGAATCAAAAGTGACCATAGCAAAAATCAACCAAGCCAAAAGCTGGTTCTTTGAGAAGATAAATAAAATTGACAAACCGTTAGCCAGACTCATCAAGAAACAAAGGGAGAAGAAGCAAATCAACAGAATTAGAAATGAAAACGGAGAGATCACAACAGAAA
>ML663008.1:30647090-30698674 GCA_007570785.1 Antilocapra americana | reverse complement strand
AATAATAAAAAAAAAAAAAGAAAAAAAAAAGAAATAAAAAAAATAAAATTAGAGTATAGGGAATCACAACATTGGATTGCTTATTCTCACCATATATTCCTTTATAAAATGTGTTTACTCTGTGTACTGTAGTAAAAGTACTTTTTTTTTTTTTGGTCTCTGATTAAAAAATGTTTGTAGTACAGTGAATGCAAACAGTCTTCAGGGGAAAAGCAAAACCTGTGGTTTTCGATGTAATGTCAAAATTGTAATTTTCGACATTTTATTTTGGCCTATTGGTTAGCTACAACCCAATTTTTTTACCTTAAGAATCTAAGCAGAATTCCAGATAATAAATATTCTAATTGCACTATTTCCTTAATATCACAATTTATAATCAGTTTTTATATTGATTTCTGTACCTGATATCACTGAACAGAAATCACTGTGTTAAATGGGCTAATGATTGGTAATTTATAATTTTAAAATGTTTCTCCTGAATTTTTGTTTTTTAGATATAAAATAAATAGAAAATACCATAGAAAGAAAAACAAAAGGCTCCAAAGTATACTTGCAAATTACAAATATCTTGGAGTCTATGATTACAATGCAAATTGTAATGTTATTGTCATTGATATAAATTGTCATCACTCAGTTCACTATGCCAATGCATAATAAATATTTAACATAAAATAAGACACATAGGGGCTCCCCAGGTGGCACTAATGGTAACAAACCCACCTGTGAGTGCAGAAAACGTAAGAGACGTGGGTTTGATCCCTGAGTCTGGAAGATTCTCCTGGAAGAGGGCACAGCAACCCATTCCAGTATTCTTGCCTCCAGAATCCAAAGTACAAGAGCCTAGCAGGTTACAGTCCATAGGGTTGCAAAGAGTCAGACATGACTGAATTGATTTAGCACCCATGCCTGCACAAGACATAGACTGAAGTGGAAAGTAAATTAAGGAAACCTTCAAATGTGTGCCAAAAAAGCAAGAAATTGTGCATCTTAAACTAAGTGATAGATTCAAAATTCTAAGATGTCCATTTTTTGTTGCTTGATAATATCAAGATTTAAAGATATATATGGTTGTATGGTCTATTGTATATCAAGTCTACACATAAATGAATAGGCTTATTACTCACTATTGCTTGTTCTCAAAAAAATAATTATTCTCTTCTGAATCCATTCACCACATATTCAGAACTGGAAAGCTCCCGAAGATATTAGTTCAGAAAAAAAAGCAATCAATTAAAAATGGGCTTATCTATTCCAGAGCAGCTTTGTCTCCTTTTGAAAATCCTCTGGTTTATACTTTTCTCCCTCCATGGTTGGGGTTTAGTTGCTCAGTCCCGTCTGACCTTTGCGACCCCGTGGACTATAACTCATCAGGCTCCTTTGTCCGTTGCATTCTCTTGGGAAGAATACTGGAGTGGGTAGCCATCTCCTTCTCCAGGGGATCTTCCCGACCCAGGGATCGAACCTGGGCAGGCAGATTCTCTACTGACTGAGCCACCAGGGAAGTTTTTTCTTCTCTGTTGTGCTATATCAACTTGGACTGCTGACCTTTGTTTGATATAATCGGTCAAGACATGAATCCTATTGCATGTGAAAAGTCAGTCCAAAAAAATAAAAATCTAAAACATTTGAGTTTTATTTTATTATTGCTCTTATTATATAAATGTGGTACAGACAAAATGCATTTTACTTGGTTGAATGTTTATGCTCTCAAGTAAACCGGTTGGTTCAGAGGAATAAAATTTATACTTGCAGAAAAAATAATACTAATAAAGAAAAAGAATGTGATAATTACTTGTGATAGTGGGAGCTTGTTAAAAACATAGATATGAGAAGAAATGGAGGGGCCCTCATAGTCAACAAAAGAGTCCAAAATGCAGTACTTGGGTGCAATCTCAAAAATGATGGAATAATCTATGTTCATTTCCAAGGCAAACCATTCAATATCATGATAATCTAAACCTATGGCCCAATCTATGCTGAAGAACCTGAAGTTGAATGGTTCTATGAAGACCTATGGCACCTTCTACAGCTAACACCCAAAAAGATGTCCTTTTCATTATAGAGGACTGGAATGCAAAAGTAGGAAGTCAAGCAATACCTGGAGTAACAGGCAAATTTGGCCTTGGAGGACAGAATGAAGCTGGGAAAAGGCTAAGGGAGTTTTGCCAAGAGAGCTCACTGGTCATAGCAAACACCCTCTTCCAACAACACAAGAGAAGACTCTACACATGGACATCAACAGATGGTCAACACCAAAATCAAATTGATTATATTCTTTGCAGCCAAAGATAGAGAAGCTCTATACAGTCAGCAAAAACAAGACTGGGAGCAGACTGTGGTCCAGATCATGAACTTCTTATTGACAAATTCAGACTTAAATTGAAGACAGTAGGGAAAACCACCAGACCATTCAGGTATGACCTAAATCAAGTCCCTTATGGTTACACAGAAGAAACTGACAAATAGATTCAAGGGACTAGATCTGATAGACAGAGTGCCTGAATAACTATGAACAGAGGTTTGTGACATTGTACAGGAAGCACAGGAGTGATCAAGATCATCCCCAAGAAAAACAAATGCTAAAACACAAAATGGTTGTCTGAAGAGGCCTAAAAAATAGCTGAGAAAAGGAGAGGAGTGGAAGGCAAAGGAGAAAAGGAAAGATATACCCATTTGAATGCAGAGTTCCAAAGAACAGCAAGGAGAGATAAGAAAGCCTTCCTCAGAGATCAATACAAAGAAACAGAGGAAAACAATACAATGGGAAAGATTAGGGATCTCTTCAAGAAAATTAGAGATACCAAGGGAACATTTCATGCAAAGATGAACACAATAAATGACAGAAATGGTATGGACCTAACAGAAGCAGAAGATATTAAGAAGAGGTAGCAAGAATACATGGAAGAACTATACAAAAACAATCTTCATGACCCAGATAACCACGATGGTATGCTCACTCACCTAGATCCAGACATCCTGGAATCTGAAGTCAGATGGGCCTGAGGAAGCATCACTATGAACAAGACTTGTGGAGGTGATGGAATTCCAGTTGAGCTATTTCAAATCCTTATAGATGATGCTGTGAAAGTGCCAGCAATTTTGGAGAACTCAGCAGTGGCTACAGGACAGGAAAATGTCAGTTTTCATTCCAATCCCAAAGAGATGCAATGCCAAAGAATGTTCAAACTATTGCACTATTGAACTCATCTCACACACTAGCAAAGTAATGCTTGAAAATTTCCAAGCCAAGCTTCAAAAGTACATCAACCCAGAACTTCCAAATGTTCAATCTGGATTTAGAAAAGGCAGAGGAACCAGAGATCATGTTGCCAAAATCAGTTGGCTCATAGAAAAAGCAAGAGAGTTCCAGGAAAACATCTACTCCTGCTTTATTGATTACACCAAAGCCTCTAACTGTGTAGATCACAGAAAACTGTGGAAAATTCTTGAAGAGATGGGAATATCAGACCACTTTACCTGCCTCCTGAAAAATCTGTATGCAGGTTAAGAAGTAACCATTAGAACTGGACATGGAATAACAGACTGGTTCCAAATTTGGAAAGGAATATATCAAGGCTGTATATTGTCACCCTGCTTATTTAACTTCTATTCAGAGTACATCATGTGAAATGCCAGACTGGATGAATCACAAGCTGGAATCAAGATTTCTGGGGAAAATATCCATACCCTCAGATACTCAGAGGACACCTTCCTTATGGTAGAAAGTGAAAAGGAACTAAAGAGCCTCTTGATGTAAATGAAAGAAGAGAGAGAAAATGTTGGCTTAAAACTCAGCATTCAAAAAACTAAGATGATGGCATCTGGTCCCATCACTTCATGGCAAATAGATGGGGAAACAATGACAGACTTTATTTTCTTCTGTTCCAAAATCACTGTAGATGGTGAATACAGCCATGAAATTAAAATATGCTTACTCCTTGAAAGAAAAGCTATGACCAACCCAGACAACATCTTAAAAAGCAGAGACATTACTTTGCGGACAAATGTCCGTCTAGTCAAAGCTATGGTTTTTCCAGTATGGATGTGAGAATTGGACTGAAAAGAAAGCTGAGTGCCAAAGAATTGATGCTTTTGAGCTGTGTTGTTGGAGAAGACTCTTGAGATTCCCTTGGACTGCAAGATGATCCAACCAGTCCATCCTAAAGGAGATCAGTCCTGAGTGTATATTGGAAAGACTGATGCTGAAGCTAAATTTCCAGTACTTTGGCCACCTGATGCAAAGAACTGACTCATTGAAAAAGATCCTGATGCTGGGAAAGATGGAGGGCAGGAGGAGAAGGGGACAACAGAGGATGAGAAGGTCAGATGCCATCACTGGCTTGATGAACATGAGTTTGAGCAAGCTCCAGGAGTTTTGATGGACAAGGAAGCCTGGTGTGCTACAGTCCTTGGGCTCACAGAGCATTGGACACAACTGAGCAATTGAACTGAACTGAATGAAAGATCACTCCCCAGAGGTACTTAATCAGACCCTGCATTTTAACCAGATTTTCTGTGATTTCTGGGCAAAACAAAATGTTAGAGAAGCACTTTTTTAGTGTCTCTAGTTTTCTGCCAGCACTCAGAAAGAAATAGGGAGACTGAGAGAACCATTCAGTGTCTCCAACTATGTGCCTAGTAAATACACGTGATGGATGACTTAAATAACTAGCAAACTTTTATTTACTTAGGATAGTGAAAAATCTTGAAAAAAAAGTGCAAATTTTATTTTTTAAAAAGAACAAGTTTCATATAACTCCAAAATTTTTCATTTAGGTAGGCCATCTCTTGTTAGGATGTCTGGCTTTAGGGATGATGATGAAGACTCAGACATTAATGCTGCATGTGTATGAATCTGGATTCAATTTCAGGCATCAAGACCAACTTCTTAGAACTATTAAATCTTCTACAGACTTCTTTGTCTCCGTGATGTTAAAAGACAGTAAGCATCACTTTGGGCTTTCCATTTGGCACTAGTAGTAAAGAACCCACTTTCCAACAAAGGGGAAGTAAGAGAAAGTGGTTTGATCCTTGGGTGGGGGAAGAGGCCCTGGAGGCGGGCTTGGTAACCCACACCAGTATTCTTGTCTGGAGAATCCCATGGACAGAGAAATCTGGTGGACTACAGTCCATGGGGTCATAAAGAGTCGGACTTGACTGAAGCGAATTAGCAGGCACATAGGCAAGCATCCCTTTACTTCTGCAAACTGCTATTTCATTGACAGTAGGGCCATGATGAAAGAAGATGATGAAAGAAGACAGGGTTTGATGAGAGAATTATTTTTAATTAATTAATTAGTTTTAATTGAAGAACAAATTGCAATATTGTGTGGTTTCTGCCATACATCAACATGAATCACATATATACCTGTAGCTGATTCATGTTGATGAGAGAATTCTAATTCTAATAAAGGTTTTTTTCATATATGGAACTGATAACCCACCTTGAACTAATTTCTTTTTTCTTTCTTTCTAGATTTGCAAATAAACAAACCCCTTATCTCATGTCAGTTTTGTATAAGTGAACTAAACTAAGTACACAGTTTTATATCATAAACCTTTAATCAAAGCCTGAAGCAATATATAGCTTTCAGGACTAAAGTTTAATTTTATGAATTAACTAATTTTATTAAATAGCTTTTATAGCTAAAATTCATATATATTTAGGTTTGAATTTAATAAAAGTGATTTGAGATGGATTTTGTCATTTTCTAAATTATTATTTTTTAAAATTAAAGTATGGTTTATTTGCAATATTGTGTAAATTTCAGGTGTAAATCATGGTGAATTAGATATATATAATTTTTAAGATTCATTGCCCTTATAGGTTATTACAAAATATTGAGTAGGACTCCTTCTATAATTTTTAATGTAATTTCCTCTTTTCCTTTTTGGTGTTGTAGAAGAAAAATCTGAAGAAAAAATTTTAAATATCCCAGAATTTCCAAGGCATCTGTCAGTTCTTTACTATTTCATGATTAATTTATCCTCTCATAAATTTGCTTCATTTCCTAAAGTTATTATATTTTGATATCTGATATTACAAAGGGATCGATTAATCTACTTTTGGGCTCAAATAAACAAGGGTGTTGTTTTTTGTTATGCAAATGTATATTTCTAACCTTAAAAAAATAATTGTTTACTAGTTGTAAATTCATTCACAATGGTTTATAGAGCTTTCTTTATTAAGTAGCCTAAACTTCTGGGTACAAAAGAGTATTTCTGAGATTAGAGTAATGTTTTTGAAGCTCCTGAAAATAAAAACAAATGTCTTATTTTTTATTAATGATGAAAGGCCAACATCTAATCTTTGCCTAATAAATGTTGACTTGATCTGTATATTTTATAGATACTCAAGCAACACCATCTTCAGAGAAGGTACTTTACCACTTTATCAAAATGTAATGAATGACTTGCTTAATAGCATTATATTCTTTTGACTCAATTGCACCTCACTTTATAAAAGTACACAGTAGCACGTGGTTTAACTGCTACTACCTCTTCTTCTATCTGTCAGTGAAGAACTGCTTCTCTTGCATCAACTGTAAACGTCAGCAGTCTTTTTCACTCATTTGCAAATAAGCCACGGTGGCTGAATTCTCTTCCCTTAAGTTCAGGTCAGTTCATTCACTCGGTTATGTCTAACTCTTGGGACCCCGTGAACTACAGCACTCCGTGCTTCCCTGTCCATCACCAACACCTTTAAGAACCAACCGCCCCTGCCCCCGACAAATCTGAGGCCACCTCACTCAAAGAAATGGCTTTCTCCCTTTTCCCTAAAACATCGAAGTAAGAAAAGTGGATCCCATCCTTTCACAGATGGCTCACATCACACTGAAACAGGTCCAGTATGTTCAGGTATACTTATTTTCTGAAATATCTCTATAGCTATAAGGACCACATTTCCATATTTTTAGCAGTCTTTTTTTCTAATTAGCTTTGTTCGCATTGTTTTTTGCTCTTAAACAATTTGTATTTTAATTGAAATTTTCTTTTTTAGCTGTATTTTGGGGTGACATTGCCTTAGATGATGAAGATTTAAATGTCTTTCAAATTGATAGGACAATTGACCTTACACAGAACCCCTTTGGAAAATTTGGACACACCACAGGTACGTTTGATTATTTGATTTGGTTTGCATTTATTTAGAAGAAAATAAACCCTTGAAATGCTACAATACAATTTGGATCATTTTTAATGTTCTGGTGATCAGATTGGATTTCCTTGATACAAATTAGTCTATTTATAAATTTAAGTTTTATTAATAAATTCATAATTTTAACTTTATTATGTAATGTATATAACAAAGATGTTGTAGTGTTCACCATGTACAAGGCCTGGCTTAAGTACTTTGCAGGTGTTAACTCTTTGAATACTCATAATGACCCCGTTATGAGTACCTGCTGTTTTTATTGTGATTTATGAGGAGGACATTTATAAGGTTATGTACTTTTCTTGGAGCTTCCCCAGTGGTTCAGTGGTAAAGACTGCCTGCAATGCTGGAAATGGGGGTTCAGTCCCTGGGTCAAGAAGATCCCCTGGAGGAAGGCATGGCCACTCATTCCAGTATCCTTGTCTGGAGAATCCCAAAAACAAAGGAGCCTGGTGGCCTACAGCCCATAGGGTCACAAAGAGCCAGATATGATGAAAGTGACTGAACATGCCTGCATAGTTTTCTTATTGTCACACAGCCAGGAAATGACCGAGTCAGGACCAGAATTCACTTCTGAGAAAGGTTAAATTTCTTACTCTCGAACATTATATTCAATTGCCTCCCATTTGGATATTGAGATGCACAAGGTAAATTATTCTTGAGTGATTGCACACAAATATATTTAGAAAAAATTATTTATCTATTTTTATAACTTTTATGAAAACCTGGAAGATGATTTCAATTTTAGCTGTTTGCACATGTTTGAATTATGCCTATATGTGACTTGTAATATTTCAAAGATATTTGGGTTTTCATATTAAAATAATTTAATTAAAATTTTAAAATTATTTTATATTATCTTGATACAATTTTTATTCTGTATTTTACTTTGGAGAAAAATTGAAAGGTTACAAATGTAAAGTTTCTTTTTGTATATATAGCTAAAGCATTTATTCAGTCATGCTTTTCGATTTCATGGATCTCTCCTGCTAATGCTGTTTTTGTTTCCTTCTTGTATTCCATGGGAAATATATAGTCCCTTTGTGGTATCTAGCAGACAAATATATTTTAGTTTTAAGACTCTTTACTGTGAATTAACAAATCTCTTTTCCCAATTATCTTTTCCACAACTTTTTATTATGACAAGCTTCCAAAATATAGTGAAGTTGATAGGATGATGCAGGCAACACCCATACACCTCAAAGATTCAACAATTGTTAAGTTTACTATATTTGCTCTGTGTATGTGGGTGTGTGCATGCACGCATAAGTATGTATAAAATACTTTGAAGTTAATTGCAGACAACTTGGGCTTCTCAGGTAGCACCAGTGGTAGAGAATCCACTTGCCAACGCAGGAGCCCAGGAGATGCAGGTTCGATCCCTGAGTCAGGAAAATCTTCTGGAGTAGGAAATGGCAAGTGCTCTTGCCTGGAACATTCCATAGACAGAGGAGCCTGGCGGGATACAGTCCATAGGGCAGCAAAGAGTAGGACACGATTGAGTAACTGACCACATATGCACACAGGCACACAGAATACTTTTTCAAAGTGAAGCAGGTTAGCATGCCCTTTTAAGGATAAAGACATTATTGTACATAATCAAAATACAGATGTTACATATGAGAAATTTATGTAAGGTAATAAAACTTCAGGAATTTATTTAGAAGAATATGGTATTTAAAAATAATAAGCTTTAGTCTTTGCTATATACAGAGTATTTTCTGAAACATACACCAAATATATGAGGAAACTGCTTTGCAGTGTAGTCACAGATAGTGCATTCTCATAAGATATGTTTATTGACAGACCCCAAAGACTGTCATTGTCCAACGACAGTGGATTTGGAAGAAGAGCAATGAGGCAACTCAGCAGAATCTTACACTTATCACATTACATTCTCAGTTTTGATATACACTTTTGTTAGATTTATGCTTTATTAAGGTCATTTCTTTAGCCTATTGTCCTCTCTTTGTACTAGAGGTGTTCATTTTCTGTGATTTAGAAAATTAATACTATTGGGTTGGCCAGAAAGTTTGTTCACATTTTTCAGGCATTCAGGTTTTTTTTATTTTATATATTGGTCAACCCAACATATAATTTTGTTGTCATTTCATTTATAGTTAAGCTCTGAAATGCTAATATTTGGAAGTAAATTATTATTTAGAAAAAAAGCATAAAACAGAATCATACTGTCATAAAGACATATTCTAAATATATATGTGAAAAGTACATGTTTCAAAGTAATTTGCACTATTCAGCTGAATTTCCAACATCATAAAAGAATTCCATAGTTCTTTTTACTCTTATCTTTTTCCTTTCTTGTTAGTTTGTGCTGCATTGACTATATTTCTTATTTTCTTATTTGAAAATATATTGTCTTTTTCTTAAATATTTGTTTTATATAATTAATTTTTAGAATTTCTAAAATATGAGAAATAAGCACATATTATGAATTTTGTTTTCTTATTTCAATGAGCTATCTATGTGTAATTTTATTTATATTGCTATAAAAATTTTCAAACTTGCTAAATTATTTAAATATTTTTGACTTTGATAGTCTTGAAATGTTTTTTCTAGTCTATAATATTCTTATGCTTATAGTTTACCTTAATATTAACTAAGACATTTATTTTTTCCTCATAATTAGCCTCCTTCTATATCTACATCTATGTGTTTCAGGCCTATCTAATATACCATATAATTGTTATGCAATGGTCATTTCAAATACATTTTCATCATCCTTTAAAAATGTTTGCTATAACTGCTTAGAAATGAATATATTTAAGTATTACCTCATCTTCCTAAAATGAAAAATATTTCAAAAATTTTTCTCAAGGAGCATAGCAAGAATGTGACCATGTAATTCAAATAATTAAGCAGATTGTTATTCAGTGAACAAGCATTCTAACTTATCTGCCTTATATGGACTTAATTGATATTTCCTAAAAGATGCTTATATGTTAACAATATTTATTATTTTTATTAGCTTTAATCTAGGTAATTATGTTTTAGAATTCATTTTAAACGGAAAGGATATATTGGAAGGAAATAGTTCAAAATGCAAGAACATATTGTTATTTGCATGAATTTCTGGTACTCTTTCATTGTCTTAGTCCACAGGCTCATGAACCGCTTGCTCTGATACCATTAGTGATCATATTAGTTGTTTGCTCAGTGATACCTCTTTGCATTTGTCTATCAGAATTCAAGGAGAAGGCAAACTAGGTGATAAAATTAAGAGAGCATTTTGTTAAAGACCTGGAATGAGGATCAGAAGACTTGGATTTTCATCAAATGTTCTGCTTTATGATTATGACTTTGTTCTTTAAGCTGCAAGAACATTTATTTCCTTGTCCCCAAACCCCTCCTCTACATTGTGAGCTATAACATTCTTTGTATCTTTTTTATAGAGATTGTAAATTGCACAACATAATAGAAGGTATTTTGCAGCTGGGCATCCTTTCAGATTCATACCTTGTGACTTTTTAAAAAAAAACTATGTTACTGGTTTTTATAAATTATAGAAACTAATTTTCAAAATTTATTTGAATGCATTCTATTCATTATACATGCTATTAGAAATGTCTCAAACTTGATCCAAGCTTTGGAGCAAATATTTACACTATACACTTGCTCTTTTCTTTTTCCAGTTTCACTGAAAAAAAATTGACATACCTCATGCTCTTTTAGTGTTTTGATTTTCATTTGCTGATTTGCATTCTGAAAGTATTTAGTTTGCATTGGGGAAATAGCTGGAATGCAATCAACACGGCAGAACAATTTGGTGTCTTCCTATATAATACTATGTGTTGTAAAGTTCACAGTGAGAAAACATGTTTCAAATTGTCAATAGATGACTCAATTGCTATGATGTCCAAATAAAGTCATTTAGATTGCTCTCTGATTTTCTCGTACCTCTTTAGTTTTAGTTGCAAATTTTTTTTAAATTGATGGATAATTGCTTTACAGTATTTCATTGGTTCCTACCAAGCATATTATAGAAGTTTTACCTTCTTCCAAGATCAATGGATATTATTACTTTAATGCAATTATATAAGAGCACATAAACAGAGATGTCCAAGGAGAAATCAATGTAACATGTTACTATTGCTTACTTACAAGAACTTTAATTTACAGTGAGTTTAACGTAACTATTTTCCTTTACTCTTTAAGGTGGATTTGGAGACCATGGTATCTCAAAGAAACGAGGAGCCCTCTACCAGCTTATAGAGAGAATAAGAAGAATTGGCTCTGGTATATCAATGTTTAAAGTTACAGACTCTTGAGTTGCTGTACAGTAAATATTATACTTATAGCAGTTCAGTTTGCCATTAAGATGCAAAGTATGGAAAGGATATATGCTAAGAGAGAGTCCTTTATTCATTTTTATTAGTTGATATGTGATGGAAGATTTTGGAACTTAGTTGGGGACATTTAAAATATTTTAACTTATTTTCAGCTTCTCCTTAATAAAAAATGCATTAGGTGTTTATTTTATTGTTGATATTTATTTCCAAAGAAATGGTGTCACAGTAAGGTGTTTTGATCAAGCATGGAGCTACATCAGTTTTTATCAAATGAAAAAATATGAATGCTTATTTTGAAACAAAATCCACTTAAAGTAAATTGGCAAACCGATAAATTAGACTAAAAAACAATTTAAAATATTTTTAACTCTTCCAAAACTATGTATAAGAAAAGATTCAGGGAAACTGCTTTCTGGATGAATGATTAGTTAATATTTAAAATGTTGAATCTATTAATCACTATTTGTGGATTTTAGAGTTTCTTTTTAAAGTCTCCTGCTCAAAGTTCTTATCCTAACTTTGCTTTAGTTGATGGATACTAATTAATTATGCCAAGAATTAAATTGTCCAAGCAAAGATGCTTTGCTCTAGGAAATTAAATAATTAGATATGTTAGAGACACAGAAATCAGGGGCACACATTCAATGTTCATTGTGTTTGAAGTGTAATGGAAGCTGTAACCCATTTGTATTAACAATGATGTATCAATAAGAAAAGTAAATATGAAAGTATAGGAAAAATAACACAGTAACAAAAAATTGTGAAAGGCTACCGAGAAACATTCATGATTGCAGACCTGAAAGCTAGTCCATGGCAGACTGCATTTCATGCTGGCCTGCTCACCTGTGCACTGGTCTCTAAATCACACTGCTGTCTGGGTATGGATCCCTAGGAAAGTGGGATAGACATAGCCCATTGTCCCAGAATCAGACCATATCTGTATTAGCCTTATTTCATTTACTATCTCTATTGTGTGATATTCACAGTTTTTATCTGTACTACAGAATATCAGTTCTGATTTAAAGGATTAGAGATTTAGCAGGAATAAGAAAGGTTTTGGAAAAATTAAGACTTTTTAAAAATGTCTTTTAAATTCTATTGGTGAATTTCTTAGTTATCTAGTAAAGTAGAATACATAAAAGAATTTTTCTGTGCCTTCCAAAGTTTACTTGACTTCTATCCACTGTAAGCAGTTGTATGGAAAGTCATCAAAATTTGCTTATAGAGAGAGCATTAGGAAATAGTAGTTTTTTTAACTACTTAAATATTTTCACACTTTATTCAAGTATATAATATAAATGAAGTTTTCTTTAATACATTTTGATTTCAGGCATATTTATATAAATATGTAAATAAGACATTTTAACTTGTCCTTTAAGAGGTAACTGATTCTCTGACCGAGGACTTCTGTTTCACAGAATGTTTTAAATGTCACTGCAGGCTTGGAGCAAAACAACACAGTTAAAGAAAAATTACCACTAAAATTCTCAGGGCAAAGTGAGAAAAATAGAGTTCCCAGGGCTGCTACATCAAGGACTGAAAGAGTGTGGCCTGGAGGTGTTATTCCTTACGTCATAGGAGGCAACTTCACTGGTAAGATACTCCCAGAGGGTCTATTTTGATAATGAAATAATGATTATTATATAGATTAAGTATATATTTTTATAGACTACTAATACATAAAATATAGTATTAACTCAAATATGAGAAAGATTCCGTTCACCTCAGTTGTCAGTATACCTTGAAATTTAAAAACATATATATAGTCTTGAGTTCTAAAAATGTAAAGAACTATTCTGGTTTTTAAAAGGAGTTTCAAATGTGCCCATTAAATCTAGAAGCTGTTTTCTTTTCAGCTGACAAGAACAATACATATCTTGTTCATGGAGCCTTGTACACACATACTTGTCGAGACAGCAAGCTCACGCCTACTGATTCTGAAGACAGTGTCCACTCTCAGCGATGGCTCACTGGGGTGCTTGGCGCTAGTATTCTTCGGTTTGATTATAGTGGTGGCATCTAATCCGCGCAGCCAGACTTGGGAGAGAGGAGCCACATGCAGACTTGTCTCTGGAGCAGGCACTGTTTTATTAATGTCATGCAATTTTTCCAGGCAGCCAGCGAGCCATGTTCAAGCAGGCCATGAGGCACTGGGAAAAACATACGTGTGTGACTTTCATTGAAAGAGGGGACGAAGAGAGTTACATTGTATTCACGTATAGGCCTTGTGGGTAAGTAAAACCAGGGAATGAGTTAAATAAACATAGAACAGAAAAAGATCCATAGGTAAGATTCACTTTTTAAATATTTTAAATATTTTGCCCATAAGAAAGCATGAATAAGTGAAATAAAATATTTCATTTATAAAATACATTTTAATATATATAATAAATCTGTATAAAATAAATACATTTTAAATGAATGTACTCAGTGACCACAGACCTCTGCGCACCCTCCACCACCGCAGCTGCCCTCCTTTCTGTTCCAAATACACGCTAGCGCTGCCCGCTACCCTGAGTTAGAGACCTCAGTTTTGCTTTCAGTGGTTTTCAGTTTTCAACACATTGCTTCTGTTGATGTCCACTATGTCTTTTGGTTTCTACTTTTATTCCATGTCAGTCCTCTTGTCCAGTCATGCCTTTGTCCTCTCACACCTGGTCTACTTCAACTGCTCTCCTGGCTTAACTCATCAACTCACTGCCATTAGAATTATCTTCAAAAAATACCAATTAGAGCAAAATGCTATACGTTTTGAGATTCTGCAGTGTTTATAACAACCTACAGTGGTGTTTTCTAGATTTGCTTCTTACAGGATAATAACAATATTCTCTTCCAAACAACTCTCCTGTAAGTTGTGATAATGCTGTGTTAAATCTCAGTAGGTATTCCTACAAGTGGTGTGCTAAACCTTGCTAATATTCAGCCAATTTAAAGGAATATAGGATGCAGTGTCCCCTAAACTTATTTTAAAATGGGAACAGCCATCTCATCCTTCTAATAGTGAGGTATGTGAACAGTATTCCAGAATACATTTTGGGAAATGCCAGCCTGAGAATAAAATCTAGATTCTTGGGTACAACATTTAAAGAATCCCATGAATTTACCACAACTTTCATCTACTGCTTCTTCTGCCACCACCTCTCTCCACAAATCCCATAATCTAGCCAAGTTATAGTAATAGCAATCCTCCAAGCAATTCTGTATAGTGTAAGAAAGACTTTTCATTGTGAAAATTTTCACTTTTCCCCCTGTGAAAAGCATAAGTGAAGTCGCTCAGTTGAGTCCAACTCTTTGCGACCCCATGGACCGTAGCTTACCAGGCTCCTCCCTTCATGGAATTTTCCAATCCAGGCAAGAGTACTAGAGTGGAATGCCATTTCCTTCTCCAGGGGATCAAACTTAGGTCTCCTGCATTGCAGGCAGATGCTTTTACTGTCTGAGCCACCAGGGAAACCCATTCCCCCCATATTTCCAGTTAATTGGAACTTATATTTAAATATTTGAGTATTTAAATTGTTCCCATTTTTGTTTGTTTGCTGAGATTAGTTGATAGGGCATGCTGTCTACTTTACAGTACATCACGTCAAGAGGCACGTGTTCCTGCACCTACCACTTTAGTGATGCTGAGATTTATCAGTGGATTCAAGTAGTGGCAGCCAGGTCCCTCAATTTTAAGTCCCCATCACTCGAAAATAGTCATTTTCACATGTTGTTTTCTTTTATTTTTTCTACATTTAGCTGAAATTCTTCTATAAAAAGGCATTACGTCTAATCAGCTATAGCTATTTGATACCTTCTATTATTTCATATGAGGAGTTTAAATAAACTGCTTAAATCCTTTGGAGGAAATAATTCTTGCCCTAATGACACATATCTTGGGGATGGGAAAAATATATATTTCACTAGGTATTGGGGCACTACATCATCTGGCTTAGTCCCATCATATTTTCCTAGAACATTTAAACTAACTTAAAAAGTAATGAGTTTTAATTTTGGTCCTATTAATTGACTTTAAGAAAAAAGATACATTTTTATTTTTCTATTTATTTTGGATAGTGCCATAATTTTTTTAGCTATAAATTATTTACGCAGTGTTTTACTCTAAATTACTTTATTTACTCTGAATAAGTTTTCATTACATTACTCTTCTAATTCTTTATATATGATGGTTTAGTCAGTAAGTTGTGTCCAACTCTTGCAACCCCATGGATTGTAGCCTGCCAGGTTCCTCTGTCCATGGGGATTCTCCAGGCAAGAATACTGGAGTGGGTGGCTATCTCCTTCCCCAGTGGATCTTCCCAACCCAGGAATTGATCCCGGGTCTCCTGCATTGCAGACACATTCTTTACTGACTGAGCTACAAGGGAATAAAGGTCTAAGTCTAGACTATCCTTCCTTCCTCCTGGTTATCTAATAGGAGTGGATATAGCTCAGGTTACATATTTCTAAATATACAACATATTAAGATCAGTACATTTTTCTTTACCCACCCTTCAATTCTGTAAAATAAATACATCCAAAGTACCACTTAATTATTTTATTGCTCAATTTCTGTTTGTAACAAATTCATATATATACTCATTTTGTTTTATTAGTTTGGCTCTTTTCAAAGTTTTCTGTTTTACCCTGCTAAGCTATTTTATTTCATATATTTCATTCTCACCCATTTTTGAGCTATCCTCAGTGGTACTTTGCTCTACAACAGCTATCATAACTCCATTTCCACTGCTGGCTCAGATGTCTGCCTTCACCAATGATGAGGGCAGGGGACTTAACCTGTGTCCCTCATGACACCCAGCACACTGCTTTAGAGGCAGGCTACCAGGCAAGTATCAGCAATTTATGTGTCAGCTAAAGTTCATTGTGTGTAATCCTAAAATAAAACAATGTAAGAATTTAAAGGGGGTTTGAAAAACATGTATATTCAAGAACTTAGGGATTTGAAAACTGAAGTTACGACTTTCCCCAGGATACTTAAACCTGTAGTTACATTCCTGAGATTAGACCCCTGAGTTTACTTGTTACTGTTAGAGTAGTAACGTTACATTTTGGTGTTTGTTTTGGTGCTAATTTTCCAGTTCAAAGTTTTTACCATACTGTTGTTTTCAATGATAGGAAGGATGATGCTTTTTATTGAACTTGATCAGGGCCTACTAATCATTCTAATCATTTTGTGACTTCTAAAGTTTATTTGAAATTACCATTATTGACCAAAATCTCATGAAATAGTTATCTTTTGCCATGCTGCTGCTGCCTTTATAGCTCACAAAAATTAATTTAAATTATCAAAGAGTTTGACAGTTGATATTGCACAATATAGTGACAGACATCTAAAATAAAATGTATTTTGAGTCAAACACTGAACACTCTACTGGACGCAGTAATGAGTCTTTTTTCTCATAAGAGGTGTGGCATAGAATGTGTCACATTTAACAATACCTAGTATTGTTGAATGTGAAGAACCTGTAAAGTGGTGCCATTTATATGAATGGCAACATTTGTCTGCTCTGTTTCTAACTTTAACTTGGAAGGTAAATGCATCTTATTACTTCTTATTATCATCACTTTGACTGAGTTTACTTAGTAAGTCAGACAACTTGTGACTCTTGCAAGCTTTAAAAATAAAAGCTGAAATAATCTCCATACTGGAGTGGGTGGCCATTTCCTCCTCTAGGGGATCTTCCCAACCAGAGAAGTTAGGAGTTGAGGAGTTATTAAATATTTGTCTGTGCTTGCGCTCATTCATGTCCAACTCTGCGACACTTTGGACTGTAGCCCACTAGGCTCCTCTGTCCATGAGATTTTCAAGGCAAGAATACTGGAATGGGTTGCCATTTCCTCCTCTAGGGGATCATCCTGACCCAGGGCTTGAAGCCACAGCTCATGTGTCTTCTGCATTGCAGGCATATTCTTTACCCACTGAGCCATCACGGAAGTCCATTATTAAATATGGAATTACCTATATAATTTAGAGCATAAATTTCCCTTAGTATTCTCCAGTATTCTTTCCAGGATAATTCCATGAACAAGAGCAGGTCAGGCTACAGTTCGGTGTCTCAGACAGTTGGGCATGACTGGAGTGACTGAACAGACACGTAAGGGGTTCTCCACGCTAGGGAGTCATAGTGGGCAGAGGAAGTATGCTAGCCATGACTCTTGTTCTCAAACAATGAAGACTGGCCAACTTAAACAGAAAACAATAGGAGCAACTTTACTATTATTTATATAAGGAAATTATTTTTTTTAATTTGGAAGGAATTTATAGAATTAGACCAATAGAAAAAGTAAGAGAGAAACTGAAGGAGGAATCTCAGCAAGAGCCTATTGAATTATTCACCTTGAGTATTTCCATAATTTCTAAGGATGCTTGCTCCTAACTACTGGAGTCTTAGCTCTGTCCTGCACTTCGGGGCTCTGTTCTTTCAATATATATATATATATATATATATATATATATATTTTATTTTTTCCAGTTGTATTGAGATATGTTACTAATTAACATATAATATATTGTTTGACATGTATAACATGCTTTTAGATTTGTGTATATTGTGAAATGATCATCACAATATTTAACATCCACCACTATATATAGTTACACATTTTGTTGTTGTTGTTGTTGTTGTTGTTGTTGTGATGAGAACTTTTAAGATCCACTCTCTTAGCAACTTTTAAATATATGATACAGTATTGTCAACTTTAGTCACCATGCTGTACGTTACATCCTCGGGAGTAGCTGAAGTATGTACCTCTGACTACTTTTCACCCATTTCACCCACCCTCAGCTCTTGCCTCTGGCATCCAACAATCTGTTCTCTGTATCTATTGAGTTCTATTATGTGCCAGGCTGTATTCTAGGAGCTGGCATTTTGGCAGTGACCAAAACAGTGAACAAAATAGGTTTTCTGCCCACGAAAAGCTTACATTTTTTGTACGCGGGCAAAAAACCTGTGAACATAAATGAAATATGAAATATATTAATAGACAATAAATTCTAGGACCAAAAGAAAAGTAGTGAAAGTGGGATGGAAAGGTATTTGCATAGAATTTGAAAAAGTGGAGGAAAAAAGCCATATGGATGTCTGAGAAACAGCTGCTGTAAAAGGACTCTGAAGTAAGAGGAAATCTGCATGCTCAGGACACAGCAAGGAAATGTCATGGCTCAAGTGGAGTGACAGGGATGCTAATAAGAGATGAGATATAGATGATAAGAAAATCCCTTGGACAGCAAGGAGAGCAAACCAGTCAATCCTAAAGGAAATCAATCCTGAATATTCATTGGATGGACTGATGCTGAAGCTGAAGCTCTAATACTTTGGCCACCTGATGGGAAGAACTGACTCACTGGAAAAGACCCTGATGCTGGGAAAGATTGAAGGCGGGAGAAGAAGGAGACGACAGAGGATGAGATGGTTGGATGGCATCACAAACTCAATTGGCATGAGTTTGAGCAAGATCCGGGAGATGGTGAAGGACAGGGAAGCCTGGTGTGCTGCATTTCACTGGGTTTCAAAGAGTCAGATACTTGTGAGTGACTAAACAACAATATATATAGCAAGATATTTATGTGTGAAGACTGTGTAGTATCCCATAGTTTTTTTTTTTTTATATATATAAGTACTTTAGATTTCCCTCTGAGCAAAATAGAGAGCCTGTATCAGTCAGCTTAGGCAATTTATGATGTGATGAAAGTGAAAACTGAAAGTGTTAGAGGCTCAGTCGTATCCAACTCTTTGCGACACCATGGACTGTAGCTCACCGGGCTCCTCTGTCCCTGGAATTCTCCAGGCAAAAATACTGGAGTGTGTTGCCATTCCCTTCTCCAGGGGATCTTCCTGACTCAAGGATTGAGCCCGAGTCTCCTGCATTGACAGGCGGATTCTGTACCATCTGAGCCAGCAGGTAAGCCCTTATGATGAGTTAACAGCTCTCAAATCTCAGTGACTAGAGCAAATAACACTCAATCCTTACTTTTACTGTGTATCTGCCACTGTCTACCGGTAGCTCACTCCAGAGGAGTTAATACAGTATCCAGTCTGATGGAGAAGCCTCTTTCTGGAACACTGCAGTTGTAGCAGAAGGAATAGAAACAATTTAGTCAGCCATGTTTGCTCTTAAAAATTCTCTCTGGAGATAGACCCAAAGAGTTGGTGCTCACATGACATTGGCCAGAGCAAGTCACATGACTAGGCCCAGTCAGTGGGGTAGAGATGTGTAATTATCTCCTAGAGAGGGGTAATAGTCAATAATTTTTAAATATTGACACAATTTAAAATACACTCATTGGATAATATTCAGTACAAAAGTAATCTGACTGGACACTTAAAAATTATATCTATGCCAAAAAAAAGACTGCTTTGAGGAAGGCATTAAGCTTGTAGAGAACTTTATTTGTGCTTATTGACTTTGCTCCACCAGTCTGAGGTCAAAGTAGAGAATAGTGGGTTTTGAGTTACCTTCTTACTTTCTATGGCTTAGTGGGCTTTTCTAAAGGTAGTGAAAGTTTTTTGAAAGGGTAAGTAGATCTTATAATGACTAAGCTTTAAAAGGAGCACTGAAATTTGAAATTAAAAAATCAAAAGCCATGTACAAGAAAACAGCATTAAATCTGGATGACATTAGAAAGAAACTAAGACAAGTTAAAGCCATGTTTTTATAAACCTGACATGTCATACATAATTGTACGTGCATATATTTAGCTATTTGGTCATTTGAGCATCTAGAATTCTTCTGTTCCTAAACCAAAGCATTTTCCATTCTTCACAGGACCATAGTAAAACCAATGTGAAATGTATTTTTGCTTTCCATTATGAAATCTCATTTTATTTATTAGAAATTGTTATGGGTAAAATTATGCTAATAAAAGATGTTTTAGATTAAAAGAATTGACCATTTTATATTCAAAAAATAACTTCATTGATTGACTATCTGTTTCCTGGATTTTGTTTTGCAAAGTATTTTCTTCTCTGACTATAACCAGCAACAAGGACTCAATGTGGGTAATTTAGTTGCCGTATGATCCTTAGATATTTCAGTTTCATTATCATTGTTTTATGGTACCAAATTTTTCAGTTTAAATCTCCCTAAAATTTGCAAATTTTGTTACATCTACTATTTTACTATTTCAGTATGTAATAAATAACTATGTGTCTGTGCTTAGTCGCTCAGTCGTCTGACTCTTTGCAACCCCATTGACTGTCACCTACCAAGTAACTCTGTTTATGAGATTCTCCAGGGAAGAATATTAAGGTGGGTAGCCATTCCCTTCTCCAGTGGATCTTCCTGACCTAGGGATCGAACCCTGGTCTCCTGCATTGCAGACAGATTCTTTACCATCTGAGCTGCCTATGTATGTATAAATTAAAGTGTGCTACTAAAAAATCTAACCAGGAGCAAAAATACAATTCCTTGATTTTTTTCCCTACCATTTACATCACTTTTCTTTCCATTATTGATTTAGTATGCATAATTAGCTGTTATAATAGGTTCATAAACAATAAGTTGAATTACTACTTCTAACTGGCAAGGAAAAAAGGAAAAGATATGCCCAACTAAATGCAGAGTGCCAGAGAATAGCAAGAAGAGATAGGAAGGTCTTCTTAAATGAACAATGCAAAGAAATAGAGGCAAATAATCTAATGGGAAAGGCTAGAGATCTCTTCAAGAAAATTGGATATGTTAAAAGAATATTCTATGCAAGGATGGACACAATAAAAGATAGAAATGTTAAAGACCTAAGACGCAGAGAAGATTAAGAAGAGATGACAAGAATACACAGAACTATATAAGAAAGGTTTTAATTACCTTGATGATATGGTTATTCCCCTAGAGTTAGAATTAAGGAGTGTGAATTCAAGTGGGCCTTAGGAAGCATTACTACAAGCAAAGGTGGTGCAAGTTACAGAATTCTAGCTGAACTACTTAAAGTCCTAAAAAGTGATGCTGTTAAGGTGATGCTGTTAAAGTGCTGCATTCAATATGTCAGCAAATCTGGAAAGCTCAGCAGTGGTCACTGGACTGGAAAAGGACAATTTTCATTCCAATCTCAAAGAAGGGAAATGCCAAAGAATGTTCCAACTACCATACAATTAGGCCCATTTTACATGCTAGCAAAGTTACCCTCAAAATCCTTCAAGCTAGGCTTCAGCAGTATGTGAACCAATAACTTCCAGATCTACAAGCTGGGTTTTCAAAGGGACAGAGGAACTAGAGATCAAATTGCCAACATTCACTGGATCCTGAAGAAAGCAAGGGAATTCCAGAAAAACATCTATTTCTGCTTCATGATTATGTTAAAGCCTTTGATCACGAGGATCACAGCAAGCTACAGAAAATTGTTAAGGAGATGAGGTAAGCCCAGACCATCTTACCTGTCTCCTGAGAAACCTGTATGCAGGTAAGACACAGCACTTAGAATTGGACTGAACAAATGAACCACTCAAAATTGGGAAAGAAGTACAGCAAGTCTGTATATTGTCACCCTGGTTATTTAACTTAGATGTAGAATACATCATGTGAAATGCCAGGGTGAATGAATCACAAGCTGGAATCAAGATTGCCGGGGGAAATATCAACAACCTCAGATATGCAGATGATATCACTCTAATGGCAGAAAGTTTTGAAGAACTAAAGAGCCTCTTGATGAGGGTGAATAAGGAAAGTGTAAAAGCTGGCTTGAAACTCAACTTGAAAAAACTAAGATCACGGCATTCAGTCCCATCACTTCATGGCAAATAGAAGGAGAAAAAGTGGATGCAGTGACAGATTTTATTTTCTGTGTCCCCAAAATGACTGTGGATGATGACTGCAGCCATGAAATCAGAAGACACTTGCTCCTTGGAAGGAAAGCTATGGCAAACCTAGACAGTGTAATAAAAAGTAGAGACTTCACTTTGCCAACAAATTTCTGCAGGGTCAAAACTAAGGTTTTTCTGTAAACAGATGTGATAGTTGGACCAAAAAGAATGCTGAGCACCAAAAAGTTGAATTATGGTGCTGGAGAAAACTCTTGAGAGTCCTTTGAACCGCAAGGAGATGAAACAAGTCAATCCTAAAGAAAACCAACACTGAATATTCATTGGAAAGACTGATGCTGAAGTTGAAACTCTAATACTTTGGCCACTGATGAGAAAAACTGACACATTGAAAAAGACTCTAATCCTGGAAAAGAATGAAGGCAATAGAAGAAGGTGCTGCAGAGGATAAGATGTTTAGATAACATCAGTGAGCATGAATTTGAGCAAACTCCAGGAGATAGTGGAGGACAGAGGAGATTGGCATGCTACAGACGATGGGATCGCAAAGAACTGGACATGACTTAACGACTGAACAGCAACTAACATGGAATAAGTTAAGACATTTAATCATTTAAAGCCTACAGAAATAATAGGAATGACAAATATTTGTAACACTCAAAACAACTACGAAATGTTCTTTCTCTGAAAAGTGCACTTAATAACATGCATTTTATAATATTTTGGCAAATTAATTTTGAGCAATTTCCTCTTTTAACTTAAGAAATTAGAAAAAGGTTTTGGTGTCTGACATATCATAATTCCCATCTATTCAAGAACAATTATTTACTTCCCGAATTGCTCTCTAAAGTGGTGGCTCTAGATAAGCTCTTTTAATGTAAACCCTAATTGTTGAAGTTTGAAGTGTAATTTTGTTGATAGCTCTAACTGCAGTTACTGTATTATTGTACATTTGAAACTTATTTTAGAGTCAGCGTCCTCATGTATCCACCCTTGTCTTTCATGCACTCTGACACGTGTTTCATGTATGCACACACGCAAAATGGAATTTCTACTTTTGGGGTAGAAAAGTATAATTGAATATGTATAAATATCAGTAAACTGAGGAAAATTTTCAGGAGGATATTCTGGGTCATTCACATTCTGACAGTCCAAGATATTCTTTCAGAAGGTGAAATGGACTAATCACACCAAACTTTACCTGACCATTTGACAGTTATTGATTTTTCTTCACCAGTCAGCCATTAACCCTAGATAATTTGCCTTGTGAAATTAATTTTCCTGTATTGACTTCTTTTAAAAGTTTTCCTGTTTAAAAAAATTCTCCCACAAGGAGGAAAAATAATTCATTTTTTAATTAACCAACATCTTTCACAAATTTAATTTTTTTTATCAAAGTAGAAAAATAAACTTTGTTTTTATGCTTAATAGTGAAATAATGGATTATTGCCAGATAACCAACCTAAGTGATTTACATGGGTTGTGGGGACCAAAAAATATATTAGAAATAAATGTGAATTGAAGTCTTGAGTTTAACTATATGTATAATAGCCATTAATCCCCATCATAAGTATTTTATTTTCTTATTTATCCTTTGAATGTTCCTAAAAATGATTTAAGGCATATCTTCCACATCTTCTAAAATATGGATTAGTACAAATGCAACTGCAATTGACTGTTTAGAGACTGGCATATAAATTTACCAGGGTTACTAGAAATTGGCTATGGTCATTAATGAGAAGCTGTTCTACCTCTGACTGTGCTGGACTTTATATTTCACCAGAAATTTTAACAAAATTTCACCCTATTATACTTAACTTGTCATCACCCTGTTTACCACCATTCACATTTTCTACTTTATTCCAGATGCTGCTCCTATGTAGGTCGGCGTGGAAATGGACCTCAGGCAATCTCTATTGGCAAGAATTGTGATAAATTTGGAATTGTTGTTCATGAATTGGGCCATGTGATAGGCTTTTGGCATGAACACACACGCCCAGATAGAGATAACCATGTGACAATCATAAGGGAAAACATCCAGCCAGGTGAGAGGCTAGAGTGTGCTGAATTTAAGGTTGGCTAAATCATAAGGGAGAACATCCAGCCAGGTGAGAGGCTAGAGTGTGCTGGATTTAAAGTTGGCTAAACATCTCTTATTAGTATTGTGCTATTTACAATTTGATTTCTTATAAAATGTGAACTGGTTTTGTTGATATCATGGCTGAACATTTTCCCTGATTAAAAAATACCTATTTGGTGTTTATTTGTTCCTACGAATCAAATCATCTTATGCAATTTTTATATATACTGTTTTTTTCTTAAGATTTATCTATTTTATATTTCTGGTTCTTTCAAAAAAAATGGTGAACCATAAATTAATATTGTTAAATTTTCAAAAAGCATTTTCTATCCTTAGTGCTATAATTTATGTTGTTGGGATTTAAAAAAGGTCCAGAGTTTGTCATAAAATGTGCTGCTACCATGAAAATCTGTATTATACCAGGGATAGTTTCATGAGAAAATTCCAGGGAAGTGAGACATTTCCAGGATAGTCCAAATATTTTCTTGAGATTTTCTGTTAATCTTGACTACCCTAAAGACAAATTCTTAAGAATGTTTCAAGTGTCAGTAGTTCAGTAGTTAATATGTATTTAAACTTAATTTCCTCTGACAGTCGATGTGTAATAATAACCTCATTTTTAGCTTTGTATTTATCTTTCATAAATTCATAAAGCTAAGTACATTTCAATTGCCAAAAGAAAAATCCTGTTGTTAAGAATTGTTTTATAAGATTGTGTGTATTTCAAGCATTGTTGTTTAGTCGCTAAGTTGTTTCTGACTGTTTTTGCAACCCCATGCATGAACTATAGCTCACTAGGCTCCTCTGTCCTTGGGATTTCTCAGGCAAGAATATTGGAATGAGTTGTCATTTCCTCCTCCAGGGGACCTTCCTAACCCAGTGATCAAACCTGCACCTCTTGCATTGCAGGCCATGTGTTATTTCCTTATTCATAGCCAGTTTTAAGTTATTAATACAAACATTGAATTCCTAAGAATTTCCTGTGATTAACAGCATTGACCTACTTATTTGCTCACAACATATTTTTACCAATTATTTATTGAGGCACTATTAGATATTGGAGATGCTTCAGGAAAATTACAAAGCTTAGTGTAGCTATGTCTATATATATATATAAACATTGTAAGCAAGTGAGAAAATGAGAATAGTCATATGTTGAGAATACTGTCAGTCCAAGCAAGGTGTGACAAAATATTCTTTGGCAAGTCAGGAGATATCACAAAAGACTGAAATTTATAAGTAAAGGGTTTCTAAGTGCAGAAAAGAGTGATGGAACACCTAATTTAAAAAAAAGAAAGGCATCATGATCAAAGCTACAATTACAGATAATTAGATTATTTTCATCTGCTCATAGGGCTGCATGGTAAGTTACAAGTGGGAGATTAGTTGGTAATTACCAAATGGGATTAGATCATAAGGATTTTCTATAAGAAGCCAGGAAATTTATCCTGGCTTTTATCCTAGAGATTTTATCCTCTAGCTACTGGAGAATAATCAAAGGATTGAAAGCAGAGCAAGTTCAGGTTTAAAAGAAATAAAAAGAGATTTCTTTCAGCTTGTAAGGATTATTAACTGAGAATGGGGATATGGGAGTGGGGAGAATGAACCTATTAGAAGCTTAAATAAGTAGTTTATAAGAGGTGACTGAGTCCTCAGTTAGGGTGGTGTAAACCAAGAAGATGAGGAAGTAACATTTCAAAAATATTTTAAGAGAAACATTATGTGAAGGATGTGAAGGAAGGTCTTCAAAGTTTTATTTTTAGGCAACAGGAAGAGTGGTGGCACCATCAAATGAAGTTAGCTAAGAAATATGGATAAAACAAAAAGTAACATACTTTTAAGAGGGAAAAGACAAATAATAATTTCATTTAGCATATGTTTGAGTTTGAAGAGCTTTTAGATGATTGAAGTAGAGATATTTAGCAGACAAAGGAAAGAACATATCTAGATAGAAATTTGATACAGGATTTGACTTTGTAGGAAAATGTTGGAGAAAGAAGGAAATAAGATTTCTGGTAGAATATGGGGAATACCACTATTTAAGTTACAGTTTGTAGAAATCTCTCAAAAGGTTAAGTTTGATCTAAGGGGTAGGAGAAAAACCAATGAATGCCATGTTACAGGGAAGAGATCACTTCAAAAATAAAGAAGTATTCTGTAGTGTTGAAAGAGAAGTAAATAAAATCTATACTCTCAATATGGAAGACTCTTTAACTCCTGAGCAGCGATCAAGGTTCATCTAGTACTTTTTTATCACTGGGAGACAGAGGAAATAGTATTTCTGACAATTACTCCAAATACCAATTAAATGAGAAAAAGTTTTCTATTAACTACAGTTATTAAGTTTCCTCTGTTATGTTGACAAAATAACTTATAAAGGAAGTAACTTCCAAGAATGTTTCTTACTCTTAAACTTAGGACTCTGATTCAACATAAATTTACATACCTACAACAAGCAGGAAATGTATAAATAGCATGAAAAGATATAATACTTAACATAGTGCAAAGCTAATTATTGGAGAAGGCAATGGCACCCCACTCCAGTACTCTTGCCTGGAAAATCCCAGGGACAGAGGAGCCTGCTAGGCTGCCATCTATGGGGCCACACAGAGTCAGACACAAATGAAGCGACTTAGCAGCAGCAGCAAACTAATCATGACTTTTCTTTTTTGTCATTGTTGAGTCAATATTCAGGTTAATAGAAAAGAGTAATTTATTTAGTGAGATGTTCTGAGTATTTGGAACTCTGTGCACATTTTGTCATCCCTTTTAGGATTCAACAATATTCTCAACATATGACTATTCTCACTTTCCTCACTCACTTGCAATAATTTGTATGTATGGACTGTTGGTCCTCTGTGTTTGTAGGGTTTCACACCCATAGATTCAACCAACCTTTGAATCAAAATTTCTTATTCTTTGTACTAAATCATTTTATATAAGAGACTTGAACATCCACAAATTTTGGTATCCAAGAAGTTCCTAGAACTAATCTTATGCAGATACTGAAAGCTGATTGCAATTCTAATATGAAAGAATTCATGTTGGAGAATAACCTTCAACAAATCTGTGACTTCCTCAGAAATTTAAGATCAAGTGTTATTCTAGGGCAATGTCTAATAAGTGTCAACTTTAGCTTTGCATTCATATGCACAATTAGTGACTATGTATGATAGGAGCCAATTTTGTACAAGGACTGGATTACTTTTAAGCCATTTTAGAACAGGCCTTCAAGAATGAGGCTTTTCATTTTTTTTTAAATTGTTTAGGGTAAGTTCTGCTGGTGCTCTGTATCTCTGATTTTCTTTTCTCTTCTTTCATGAAATAAGCCTAATATTCTTTGCAGAGTCCACGTATGGCTGTGTTCTTTTTAACTACTATGTCACATACATGCTAAATGCTTCAGAAGGTGTTACTAAAGTTACTTCATGTTCCACTTTCAGAAATTTTGATGGAATATTTTGCTTTATTTAAGGAGTATATTCACATATCACAGTTGGAAGTTGAAATATCCAGTAGATTATAGGTTAATATTAATAAAATCATCTCCATAACTTTACAAACATCACACTTAGAATTGGATATACTAAAATATACTTACCATTTTTTAATGAAGAGTAGAGTTATAACACTTGTTTCTATCAGAGGTTAAAGATAATTAAGGTATTTTTGAGAAGAGTAATAATAGCCACAGAGATTTGTGGAACATGTATCTCATCACTACGTCTGTTAGTTGACTGAAAACTATTTAATGTGTGAATTCATTGTAAAGGTGAACTAAAACACTTTTGGAGAAGCAAATGGCAACCCACTCCAGTATTCTTGCCTGGAGAATCTCATGGACAGAGGAGCCTGGCAGACCATGGTCCACAGGGTCAGAGAGAGTTGGACATGACTGAAGTGACTAAGGACAAAACACTTCACTCTGGGTTCCAGGTTCTACAATTTAAGGCTGATTGTCTCATCTTTAATGCTTAAGTGATTTGGGGGGGCTCCAAAATCACTGCAGATGGGGACTGCATCCATGAAATTAAAAGATGCTTCCTCCTTGGAAGAAAAGCTGTGACCAACTTAGCACATTAAAAAGTAGAGACAATACTTTGCCGACAAAGGTCCATCGAGTCAAAGCTATGGTTTTTGCTGTACTTATGTATGGGTGTGAGAGTTGGGCAATAAAGAAAGCTGAGTGCCGAAGAATTGATGCTTTTGAACTGTAGTGTTGAGGAAGACTCTTTAGAGTCCCTTGGACTGCAAAGAGATCCAACCAATCAATCCTAAAGGAAATCAGTCCTGAATATACATTGGAAGGACTGATGCTGAAGCTGAAACTCCAATACTTATGCCACCTGATGGGAAGAGCTGACTCATTGGACAAGACCCTGATTCTGGGAAAGATTGAAGGTGGGAGGGGAAGGGGACAACAGAGGATGGGATGGTTGGATGGCATCACCAACTCGATGTACATAAGTTTGAGTAAGCTCCAGGAGTTTGTGATGGACAGGGAAGCCTGGCATGCTGCAGTCCATAGAGTCACAAAGAGTTGGACAGGACTGAGTGACTGAACTGCACTGAACTGAGTATGTCAGACTTATTATTACCTATACAAAAGGTATTATGCTCTGTACATCACTCAGTTTCTTTATTAGTTTTTGGGAAACTTTTTAATGTGATATTTTCAGATTTAGTAATAATATAGCAATTGGAATAAAATTTAAATAGTTGCATAAACATTGTAATAGTTCTGTTTTGAACTCCAACCTTGAATTTGGAATCCTAATAGCTCAACTTTACGTTTAGATGTTTCAGAATGAGCCATAAAAACAGCTTTCTTTAGCTGCTGAAATTGTGAAAAATGAATCAGTGAAACCTAAATGCTATCTGAGGAAACATTTATGGAACCACTGATATAGACCTATACATTTAACACTATGCTCTTTTCAAATTTCAAGAAATAATAATACAATACAGATACAAAGAGGCAGTTGAGAAATCTATTAATGTGACGATGTCCAGAAGTTAAAATGGCAGTCATGAAAAGTAAAAAAAGAAAAATTAAATCCTGAATCATATTCTTCTAAAAAGCCTTGATTAGAGCCTCCTTTTCATCAAAGAGAATCTTGTTTCAGGTTTGAATGACACGTTCTGCTGTTGTTTCATCTTTAGTGACACACTCACATAGCAAACACTTGAAGTGTGTGTATATATAATATATAATATTTCCCATTGTTTCATAGAGATCATCTAATATAGATAGGAAGATTTATTTGTTTAGGCCAATAGAGTCATAAGAGAAAGGTGGAAAACTCATTTGGTAAAGAGTGTATATTTTATAATCACAATATTGTAAAAAAAAAAAGTCATATTTTAAAGAAACAATATTAAGAGAAAGTGAAAGAGTATACAAAGAAAAATCCAAAGTATGCTTTTGGTAATCTACCTTTTTGCCAAAATTAACTTATTCAGTTCAGTTCAGTTCCTCAATCATGTCCGACTCTTTGCAACCCCATGGACTGCAGCACACCAGGCTTCCCTGTCCATCACGAACTCCTGGAGCTTGCTCAAACTCATGTCCATTGAGTTGGTGATGCCATCCAACCATCTCATCTTCTGTTCTCCCCTTCTCCTCCTGCCTTCAATCCATCCCAGTATCGGGGTCTTTTCCAATGAGTGAGTTCTTAGCATCAGGTGGCCAAAGTATTGGAGCTTCAGCATCAGTCCTTCCAGTGAACACTGAGGACTGATTTCCTTTAGGATTGCCTGGATTGATCTCCTTGCAGTCCCAGGGAGTCTCAAGAGTCTTCTTCAACACCACAGTTCAAAAGTGTCAACTCTTCAGCACTCAGCTTTCTTTATAGTGCAACTCTCACATCCATACATGACTACTGGAAAAACCATAGCCTTGACTAGGCGGACCTGTGCTGGCAAAGGTCCTCTGCTTTTTAATATGCTCCCTAGATTGGTCACAGCTTTTCTTCCAAGGAGCAAGTGTCTTTCAATTTCATGGCTGCAGTCACCATCTGCAGTGATTTTGGAGCCCAGGAAAAAATAGTCTCTCACTGTTCCCATTGTTTCCCCATCTATTTGCCATGAAGTGATGGGACAGGTTGCCATGATCTTAGTTTTTGGAATGTTAAGTTTTAAGTAAAATTTTTCACTCTCCTCTTCACTTTCTTTAAGAAGCTCTTTAGCTCTTCTTCACTTTCTGCCATAAGGGTGATGTCATCTGCATATCTAAGGTTATTGATATTTTTTCCTGGGAGTCTTGATTCCAGCTTGTGCTTATCTAGCCTGACATTTCACATGATGTACTCTGCATCTGTTACAAAGCATGGTGACAGTTTACACCTTGAGGTACTCCTTTCTCAGCTTGGAACCAGTTTGTTGTTCCATGTCCAGTTCTAACTGTTGCTTCTTGACCTGCATACAGATTTCTCAGAAAGCAAGTAAGATAGTCTGGTATTCCCATCTCTTGAAGAATTTTCCACAATTTGTTGTGATCTACACAAAGGCTTTGACATAGTCAAAACATGGTCCACTAGAAAAGGGAATGGCAAACCACTTCAGTATTCTTGCCCTGAGAACAGTGTGAAAATTAACTTATTAATGAAATTCACTAATATTCTTTTAGGATGATATTCAAGTGCACATAGTGGCATTGGATGCACTCTTTTGCATGTACTTGAGTGTTTGTGTGTAAATACAACATCATGAAGATCAGCAATCAGCCTTTGGTGGAGAGGAGTTAGAAGATGGGGAGGGTTCTTCTGTTCTGTCTGTTAAGGGGTTTCTGAAACATTTTCTGTGCCTGATTCTTAGGTCAAGAGTACAACTTTCTGAAGATGGAGCCTGGGGAAGTGAACTCACTTGGAGAAAGCTATGATTTTGACAGCATCATGCATTATGCTAGGAACACCTTCTCAAGGTTGGAGTCTCAGGTTATACCTCTTGACTTTTAATTCCTCTTCTCTGTGTGGCTCCTCACAAAATAGGTTTAGCATTAGAACTAGAACCACTTTTAAACATTCTTGTTGTAGAGTACAAAAAAATACTTGCTTGGTGTTTATAGCCAACACCAGGCATTTCAGATCTTAAAAACATATTTCTTATAAAAAATAAATTCAAAGTAAAATTTTAAATGGTGTGAATTATTTAAGTTATTTAATATTACTAATCATACAAAAGTTCAATTGAAATGATTACCAAACCAATAAGCATGTTAAATTGGCAAGCACTATTAATAGAAATTAGGCATTTCAAGTCAAATACAGAGCTCAGTTGTTGAGTTGGAATGTTATACTATTTCCATGACTTGTGTTTTTATTGTGTATTTTCTGTTGCTCAAGTACTAATTATACTTGAAAATAGCTATGGTAAAATAATTCCCAGAAAACATTTTAGAAAGATATTTTGCTTCATATACTTTAGAATTTTGCCATTTACTAAACTTAAAATTAGTTTGTTAGTGACTGAATGCTAATTTTTAAGAGTGTAATAAATTTGAGTTTTGATCTATTTCACTCTAAAGAAGTTATCATCAAGGCAATAGTTTCCAGGTAAGTAATATGAAACTGTTTAAGTCATCTCTTTTTCCCATTTTTATACCCACTTTACACTCATATGTCCATTCCACTCATTCTTTTTTGATCATTACGTGCATTTCACAGCTCATTAATGTTTATGTTTAAAGACAATGTTTCCATCTGAAACACACGTTTTCCCTTATTCTGTACTCCTTTTATGTCTTTCAATGGTTGCTTTCCCATAAGCCACAAGGTTCATGCAGTTTGTGGCCCCCTACACCTACCTTGGTGTTGCATGACAACTAGCCTTGACATATTAGTTTTCTTATTGTTTCAAAATCTGGATATTCACTTTTCCTAAATAAACGTATATTCCTATAGTGAAAGAAATTGTATATATCTGTGAGAATAATTGATCTAATTCACATGCTTTTTTTTCTGATTTTAAAGAAGAAGGTTATTAACTCATACATATATTGAAATAAAAATTGCAGGAGAGGAAATATTTGGCACAGTTCTCAGCCACCACATTCTAAGTATTTGAAAGTTTTTTTATCATAATAAAGAAATACCAATATCAATGGCAACTGACGCCAGTATTCTTGCCTAGAGAATCCCATGGACAAAGGAGCCTGATGGGCTATAGTCCCTGGGGTCTCAAAGAGTCAGACACAGCTGAGCAACTAACACACACACACACACACACACACACACACACACAATATCAATGTACTATATTATCTATTTTTTTAATGTACAATTTAATAGTATTAAGTACATTCACATTGTTGTGAAACAGAACTCCAGAAACTTTTCATCTTGCAAAGCTGAAACCCTACACTCATGCCTTAAACTCTCCAATCTCCCCACCCCCATCCCAAACTCAGATAACCACCTTTCTACTTTCTGTTTCTGTGAATTTGGCTAGTTTAGGTGTCAAGTAAAATCACACAATATTTATCATTCTGTGACTTTTTTTTCCCTCACCTAGCATAAAATCCTTAAGGTTCATCTATGTTGTAGCATGCAGCAAAATTTCCTTCCATTTTAAGGCTGAATTGTATTCCATCGGATATATGTTGATACTTTGTTCATTCATTCATTTGTTGACGGATATCTGAGTTGATTTCACCTCTTGGCTACTGTGAAGAGTGCTACCACGAACACATGCATGTGAATATCTCTTCATGAGCCTGTTTTCCTTTCTTTCGGATATAGACAAAGAAGTGAGATTGCTGGAATGTATGGTAGTTCTATGATTAATTTTTTGTGAAGAGCCTCAATCAATTTTTTCATAGATGCTGCACTATTTTGCAATCCTATCAACACAGTGTATGAGGGTTCCAATTTCTCCATATCCTCACCAACATGTTTTCTTTTCTATTTTTTCAGGTTTTGGTAGTAGCCACCCTAATGGGTATGACATAATGTCTCATTGTGGTTTTGATTTGCATGATTAGTCATGTTGAGAATATTTTTATATGCTTGACAATTTGTATATCATCTGAAAAAACATATATTCACATCTTCTGCCTATTTTTTAATCAGATTACTTCATTTTTCTGTTGTTGAGTTGTAGGATTTCTTTGTGTATTCTGGTATCTTATCAGATATATATATATATATATACATATATATATATATATATATATGTATCTGTTTATAGAGATGATTGGATGGCATCACTGACTCAATGGATAGGAGTTTGAATAGGCTCTGGGAATTGGTGATGGACAGGGAAGCCAAGCGTGTTGCAGTCCATGGGGCTGCAAAGAGTCAGACATGACTGAGCGACTGAACTGAACTGATGTATATATATGTTGGAAATATTTTATCTCCTTTTCGCTCTTGATTGTTTGCTTTGCTGTGCACAAGACTTTTAATTAAAAATGAAATCCTACTTACCTATTTTTGCTTTTGTTTCCTATGCTTTGGGTATCATATCCAAGAAATTATTGATGTATTCACATTGCAACAAAAAGGATAAAACATCTAGGAATAGACCTACCTAAAGAGACAAAAGACCTGTATGCAGAAAACAATAAGACACTAATGAAAGAAATCAAAGATGACATAAACAGGTGGAGAGATATACCATGTTCTTGGATTGGACGAATCAATATTGTGAAAATGACTATACTACCCAAAGCAATCTACAGATTCAATGCAATCCTTATCAAACTACCTTTAGCATATTACACAAAATAGAACAAAAAATTTCACAGTTTGCATGGAAACACAAAAGACCCTACATAGCCAGATCAAACTTGAGAAAGAAAAATGGAATCAACCTTCCCAACTCTAGAATGTACTACAAAGCTATAGTCACCAAGAGAATATTGTTCTGGCACAAAAACAGAAATATAGAACAATGGAACAAGATAGAAAGCCCAGAGACAAACCCACACAGCTATAGATATCTTATATTTGACAAAAGAGGCAAGAATATATGATGGAGAAAAGACAGTCTCTTCAATACGTGGTGCTGGGAAAACTGGACAGCTACATGTAAAAGAATGAAATTAGAACATTTCCTAACTAAAATAAACTCAAAATGGATTAAAGATCTAAATATAAGACCAAAGTCTATGTAACTCTTATGGAAAGCATAGGCAGAACACACTTTAACATAAATCACAGCAAGACCTTCTCTAACCCACCTCCTAGAGCAATAGAAGTAAAAACAAAAATAAACAAATGAGACCTAATTAAGATAAATGCTTTTCCACAGCAAAGGAAATTGTAAATAAGGTAAAAAGACAATCCTCAATTAGAGAAAATAGTAGCAAATGAAACAACTGACAAATGATTAGTCTCTAAAATATGCAACCTATGCATGCAGCTCAAAACCAGAAAAACAAACAAACCAATCAAAAAGTGGACATTTCTCCAAAGAAGACATACAAATGGCTAATAAACACATGAAAAGATGCTCAACATCCCTCATTATTAGAGAAATGCAAATCAGAACTACAATGAAGTATCATCTCACACTGATCATAATAACCATCATCAAAAAAATCTACACACAATAAATGTTAGAGAGGGTGTGGAGAAAGGGAACTCTCTTGCACTGTTGGTAGGAATGTAAATTGATACAGCCAGTATGGAAGACGGTATGGAGACTCCTTAAAACAACTAGGAATAAGTTTACCATATGACCTAACAATCTCACTACTGGGCATATACTGAGGAAAAAATACTTGAAAAAGACACATGAATCCCAGTGTCCATCACAGCACCATTTACAATAGCTAGGATTACGGCTGCAACCTAGATCTCATCTACAGATGAGTGGATGAAGAAGCTGTGGTACAATGGAATACTATTCAGCTGTAAAACTAATGCATATCTCATGAGATGGAGCCTCATTATAGAGCCTATTATAATAATAGAGCTTATTATACAAAGTGAAGTAAGTTAGAAACAGGCAAATATTGACTATGAAAGCATATATATGTAATCTAGAAAGGATGATGCTGATGGGCCTATTTGCAGCACAGCAAGGGAGATGCAGACATAAAGAACAGATTGTAGACACCGAGGGAAGGAGAGGGTGGGAAAATTGAGAGGGTAGCATTGAAATATATATATTACCATATATAAAATAGTGGGAATCTGTTTTATGACACGCAGAACTCAAATCTAATTCTCTGTGACATCCTAGAGGGGTAGGATGGGGTCGGAAGTGGGAGGGAGATTCAAAAATGAAGGCGCATATGTACACCCATGGCTAATTCATGTTAGAATTATGGCAGAAACCAACACAGCATCGTAAAGTAATTACTCTCCAATTAAAAATAAATTTAAAAAGTGAACTTTAGATTTTGAAAAATAGATATACTTTTTTTAAGGAAAAATTGAATGCCACCACTAACTTTATACTCACCATACACATTTTTTAATTAATTTATTTTAATGGAAGGCTGATTACTTTACAGTATTGTGGTGGTTTTTGCCATACATTGATAGGAGTCAGCCATGAGTGCACGTGGGTCTCCCTTCCTGAACCCTCTCCCACCTCCCTCCCCATCCCATCTCTCTGGGTTGTCCCAGTGCACCGGCTTATACAAAGTGAAGTAAGTCAGAAAGAAAAACACCAATACAGTATATTAATGTGTATATTTGGAATTTAGAAAGATGGTAATGACTACCCTACATACAAAACATCAAAAAAGACACAGATGTAAAGAACAGACTTTTGGACCCTATTGGAGAAGGTGAGGGAGGGATAATTTGAGAGAATAGCTCTGAAACATGTTTATTACCATATGTGAAACGGATCACCGGTCCAGGTTCACCACACACATTTAGCACAAAATTTTTTTCTACTTTGACGAAAGTATTTTGAAAGACTGACACACGGTTTAAATCTAAACACTGATATATTTCACCTTTGATTGGTTTGAGTTTGAAAAAAAAACATATTTGTAAGGAATATATGTGTCTTAATTTGACAACTTATGTGTGATTTGTTTCTGATTTTTTTTCAGGGGGATGTTTCTGGATACCATTCTCCCTTCACGTGATGATAATGGCATTCGTCCAGCAATTGGTCAACGAACCCGCTTAAGCAAAGGTGATATTGCACAGGCAAGAAAGCTGTATAGATGTCCAGGTACTGCACCATCCAAACTCAGAAGCATAATTGAGTCTGATAGTGCTTTTCCAGATGGACAAGCCACAATTAACTCAGCCGTTTGTCTCTTTTCATGCTGGTGAGGAACTGAGATGTTCAGTTCAAAGTTACTAATCATAAAATGAAATAGAAGAGAACTCTGGAATACCCATTGGTATAATTAAAAACAAATTGCTAGAAATCAAATTTCAAAAGCAGGGATAGTAAGCTTTATTTCTTTTAATTTAATGAAAAAAATAAAAAGTATAGTTGTTATTAAATAGTTGCATGATTTCATAGTCAAATTATGAGCTTCCTTGACAACATAATAAGAATATCCTTTATTTCAACTTCAGAATTCAATCCGTAATGATCTTTTCTAGCACGTACTATCATTAACAGTATATAAATTTAAATTTTTTTAGGTGGAATTTATAACTTTGTTGAAAAAAGCAAAGTTCTAATCATGTTACTAGTGAACTACTAGTTTGTTCTTCTGTTTGTTAATATGTTTTCTAGTTTGTTAATATGTTTGCTATTAGATAAGTTTGTGAAAAAAGATTAAAGAGAGGTCTTAATAACAATGTTCCAAAGGAACACTAATGCTTTACTTGTCTAAGAAAGAAAAAATAAAGCAATTATACTCCAATTAAAAAAAAATGATTCTGCTTTCAAATTGGAACTTCTTCATATCCTATGTACCTCCTATATATGCAACATGCTTCGAAATAGCCTATATCAAAGATACATGCTTAATTTTACTTAACACAGCATTTTCAACTTTTTTGTTGTTATTTATGGTAAACTAATACCTGTGAAATTCAGTTTTTGTTCCAGATTCTAATACCATAAATAGTAAAATAGTTATAAAAGTTTTAATTGGCTGCTCTTCCAATAATTTATATAGACATTCAGGATAAGATGGGTAAATTAATCATTGAAGTTTTACATAGATTCTCATGCTTAAATTTTATTTATATATATTTAATTTTGGGGAAGTTATATTAATTAAGTTTACTGTGATTATTGGTACCAGTCTAGGAACCTTTCTAATTGGGTAGCTGACTCATTCACAAAATGTAATATTTGCTCATTGACATATAGAAATGTCCACGTGGGGCAGAGAATGGTCTGCATCTTCCCTTTATCCCAGTAGTCAGCAGTCTGCTGGTGAAAGAGATACTCACTAGGATGTGTGAGTGGTGGCATGTCTTTATAAATAACTCATTTGTTCTCTTGCTCTCTCTTTTTGGGGGGCTTTTTTTTCCCTTGTGACTCCCATTTTCTAAATATATTCTTCACTTATTTGATCTAATTTTAGGATTACTTCCCCTTTTTATTTCTAAACTCCTGACACTGAGATCTTCTAATATAGTTTCTGATCTTTATTTGCATTTTCTCTTAATATAGTTTTTTTATGGTCCCATGACCTTTTGGCTTATACGTCATACTTATACCAACTGTCAACCCTAATATTCTCTTAGTAAATCTTCATTAATTAAAAGTAAAGTAACATAATGAAATTAAGAAAAAGTAAATATTTAAAAATAAAGAGGCTTTTGAAGATTAGAATCATTGTAAAAGTGTATGTATAGTCACTCATAAATGTAGTCACAAAAGATGTTTACAAATTTAAAAGTGGTGTTAAACATACAGTATATATACAGAATATCTACATCTATTGGATGTACATCTGTGTAGAGGTTGTAGGAATGGAAGACCAGTTTCATTGTTTGGGGAATTTAAATATTGTCAATTTTTTAAACACTTGAACATTAAATGTATTTTTTAAATTATTATGAGGTTCTTTTTAGTTATAGAAAATCTGTAATTCTGATATAGTTCTCTGAGATTTCAAAGAGATATCACTTATATGTGTTTATATACAATTCTTGGAACAAATATGTTAACATTTTATGAACAAATGGGTCTGTGAATAAATGAGAAAAATTGGTCACTTTCTCATTTAGTCACAGACCCATTTGTTCATAAAACGTTTCTTAGTTCAGTTGATGGTACTACACGCAGATAATTCCAAGCCAAAACTGTGGAGGGCATTCCTCTCTTCATTCCTTTTTCTGCCACACTTCCCACAGCTGATCAGTCCTGCTGCCTTCTTGGTATCTGTCTCACATTCTTGAAGTAAATCCCTTACCCTAGTGGTCTTCACCTTTTATTGGGATTACTACAGTGCTTCCTAATTAACTTCTTCTCTCTATTCTTATATCCCTTTAGTTCTCTGGCCATACTGCTGTTCAAATGACACTTCAATATGCAGATCTTACTCTGCCTATTTTAGCATAAAGACTGATTTCCTTTTCCCATGTCTCTTCCCCCAGCCTCTTTGCTAGGTGTTTCACTTAGAGCCTAGTTCCTCACTTCTACTTCATCCAGCACCTGATACTACAGTGTGCTTACCTCCTGCTTTTTCCTCAATCCAGAAAACTCCTACTGACTCCTGGCCAAGTCCTAACTAATATTCAGGATTTAGCTTCTATGTAACTTCCTACTTAAAAACGAACTGATCTCCCAAGATTCCCATGGTAGTAAATGTCCTATTTGCTCTGGCCTTTATGTCTTATTCCTAAAACCATCAATTCACTTGTCATTTCCCAATTAGAATATAATATTTAGGACTGGAAGTAGACTTTTCCCTCAGGGTATTTTGTTGTTGTTTAGTCACCATGTGCCCAAATCTTTGTGACACAATGGACTGCAGTTACCAGGCTTCTCCATCCTTCACGATCTCCTGACGTTTGCTCAAACTCACGTCCAATGAGTCATTGATGCTATCCAACCATCTCATCCCTTGCTGCCCCCTTCTCCTCCTGTCCTGAATCATTCCAGCATAAGAGTTTTTTCCAGTGAGTTGGCTTTTTGCATTAGGTGACCAAAATAATGGACCTTCAGCTTCAGCATCAGTCCTTCTAATGAATATTCAGTATTGATTTCCTTTAGGATTGACTGGTTTGGTCTCCTTGCATTCCAAGGGATTCTCATGAGTCTTCTCCAGCACCATGATTCAAAAGCATCAATTCTTCAATGCTCAGCCTTCTTTCTGGCCAAATTCTTACATTTGTACAAGACAACTGAAAAAAAAACGTAGCTTTGAATATACAGACCTTTGTCAGCAAAATGCTATCTCTGGTTTTTAATATGCTGTCCAGTTTTCTCATAGTTTTCCTTCCAAGGAGCAAGAATCTTTCAATTTCATGGCTGCAGTCACTGTTAGCAGTGATTTTAGAACCCAAGAAAATTAAATATGTCACCACTTTCCTATTTTTCCCCTTCTATTTGCCCTGAAGTAATGGGACCAGATGCCATGAAAGTGAAAGTCACTCAGTCATGTTCAACTCTTTGTGACCCCATGTATAGGCCATGGAATTCTCCAGGCCAGAATACTGGAGTGGATACCCTTTCCCTTCTCCAGGGATTTTTCCCAACCCAGGGATAGAACCCAGGTCTTCTGCATTGCTAGTGGATTCTTTACCAGCTGAGTCACAAGGGAAGCTCAAGAATATTGGAGTGGGTAGCCTATCCCTTCTCCAGTGGATCTTCCTAACCCAGAATTTGAATCAGGTCAATCTACTGCATCCAAGTACTGCATTTCAGACTCTTTTGTTGACTATGATGGATATGCCATTTCTTCTAAAGGATTCCTGCCCACAGTAGTACCTATAATGGTCATCTGAGTTAAAGTCAACCATTCCAGTCCATCTTAGTTCACTGATTCCTAGAATGTCAATGTTCACTCTTGTTATCTCCTGTTTGACCACTTCCAATTTGCCCTGATTCATGGACCTAACATTCCAGGTTCCTATGCAATATTGCTCTTTACAGCATCAGACCTTGCTTCTATCACCTGTCCCGTTCACAACTGAGTGTTGTTTTTGCTTTGGCTCCATCCCTTATTTATTTCTGGAGTTATTTCTCCACTACCTCCAGTAGCATATTGGGCACCTACCGACTTGGGGAGTTCATCTGTCAGTGTCTTGTCTTTTTGCCTTTTCATACTGTTCATGGGATTCTCAAGGCAAGAATACTGAAGCGGTTTGCCATCCCCTTCTCCAGTGGACCACATTCTGTCAGAATGTGAACTTCCAGATGTTCAAGCTGGTTTTAGAGGAACCAGAGATCAAATTGCCAATATCCACTGGATCATCAAAAAAGCAAGAGAGCTCTAGAAAAACATCTCTCCTTTATTGACTATGCCAAACCTTTGATTGTGTGAATCACAATAAACTGTGGAAAATTCTGAGGGAGATGGGAATATCAGACCACCTGACTTTCCTCTTAAGAAATCTGTATGCAGGTCAGGAAGCAACAGTTAGAACTGGACATGGAACAACAGGTGTGTTCCAATTAAGAAAAGGAGTACGTCAAGGATGTATATTTTCACCCTGCTTATTTAATTGATATGCAGAGTGCATCATGAGAAATGCTGTGCTGGAGGAAGCACAAGCTGGAATCAAGATTGACAGGAGAAATATCAATAACCTCAGATATGCAGATGACACCACCCTTATGGCAGAAAGTGAAGAAGAACTAAAGAGCCTCTTGATGAAAGTGAAAGAGGAGAGTGGAAAAGTTGGCTTAAAGCTCAACATTCAGAAAACTAAGATCATGGCATCCAGTCCCATCACTTCATGGCAAATAGATGGGGAAACAATGGAAACAGTGGCTGACTTTATTTTGGGGGGGTTGCTCCAAAATCACTGCAGATGATGATTGCAGCCATTAAATTAAAAGATGCTTCCTCCTTGGAAGGAAAGTTATGACCAATCTAGACAGTATATTAAAAAGTGGAGACATTACTTTGTCAACAAAGTTCCACCTAGTCAAGGCTATGGTTTTTCCAGTAGTCATGTATGGATGTGAGAGTTGGACAGTGAAGAAAGCTGAGCACTGAAGAATTAATGGTTTTGAACTGTGGTGTTGGAGAAGTCCCTTGGACTGCAAGGAGATCCAACCAGTCCATCCTAAAGGAGATCAGTCCTGGGTGTTCATTGGAAGGACTGATGTTGAAGCCAAAACTCCAATACTTTGGCCACCTCATGTGAAGAGCTGACTCACTGGAAAAGACCCTGATGCTGGGAAGGATTGGGGCAGGAGGAGAAGGGGACGACAGAGGATGAGATGGCTGGATGGCATCACCGACTCGATGGACATGGCTTCTGGTGGACTCCAGGAGTTGGTGATGAACAGGGAGACCTGGCGTGCTGCAGTTAATGGGGTTGCAAAGAGTTGGACACGACTGAGTGACTGAACTGATAATCTACTGCACTGCAGGTGGATTCTAATATTGAGTTTCAAGCCAGCTTTTTCACTCTCCTCTTTCACCCTAATCAAGAGACTTTTTAGTTCCTCTTCACTTTTTGCCTTCAGAGTGATATCATCTACATATCAATTAAATATTAATTAAGTGCTCAGTAAGTAGTTGCTGTAAGAATGAAAGCTGCTTTAATATGTGAAATTTACTACACTAGATATTAGGGCTACAGAGAAGGAAGCACAGATTATGCACATAAATAACCAATCAATCTGTACTATTCTCAGACAGTGTTACTTGTCAAGGCAGTAAATCTCATCAGAAAAGGATGCTAAAGCAGTTCTGAGAAAGTGCCTGAAGTGAGCTGCACCATGGAGTGAGGAAAACTCCTTGGAACTGGTATCAGACTTGGCTAGGGAGTGACTGTTGAAATATATTTTAAAATATTTAGATAACTAATTTTACCATTATGGCTCAGATGACAGGATTTCTTGTAACATTTCTTACCTTAAAATCATTTTAAATCTGTATTTTAGTTATTACATTTAAAAGTTTGAGAGAACTATGGAAGTTAATTAGGTAGTGCTAAGTTGTTTAGATATAGTTTTATTTCTTCCCCTACTCTAGAGTTTATCAAGATTTTGAGGGAAGAGATTTATCTACTACAAGTTATTGTACTTTTTTTGAGTTAGTAACATTATAAAGATTTTCTTTTAGAATATGGAAAAGTTATTCTCAATCTTTGATATCTGGTGGATATTATAGACATTTGCCACCAAAAAAAATCGGTAGATGTGAATACAAACAACTGTAAATTTAATCATGTTGTTATATCATAAGAGTTGGTAATAATTTCTCAGCCACACCCAGTCCAAGGAGCATTTATACAATTCAAAACCAGTTTTCTATCTTGGAAGTTAAAGCATATATGAGAACCATCTGTTACAAAAGTGAGATGGATCATAAAATATTGAGACGTTTAGTTTTCATTATTAATTATTTTTAAATTTTGATGAAGCACAAATAACATATGTCCTATTGACAAAATAATGTTATACAGTGCAGTGCTGTTAATTTAGCAGATCTGTTTAGAAATCTCATGCGATATTTGTCTCTTTGTGTATGCCTAGCCTATTTCACTAGAATTATGTCCTCAAGGTTCATCCTTGTTGTAGCACAAGACAGATTTCTTTCTGTTTTAAGGTTGAATAATATTCCATTGTATGCATATACCACGTTTTATTTATTCATTCATCTTGTTCTTACAAGACAGTTTGTTTCTATGGCTACTCTCAGTAATATTCAATGAATATGTGAGCGTACATTTCTTCAAGACTTTGTTTTCAATTCTTTTGTATCAGTACCCAGAAGTAGAGTTGCTGTATAATTTGGTAGCTCTATTTATTATTTCTGAGGAAGCTCCATATCGTTTTCCATGGTGGCTGCACCATTTTACATTCCTAACAGCCGTGTAAAGTGGTTTCTCTACATCCTCAGCAACACTTGCTATTTCTGTTTTTTTGATAATGGCCAACCAGCCGTCGTGAGGTGATGTCTCATTGTGGTTTTGATTTTCATGTCTCTGATGATCAGTGACAATGAGCCCTTTTTTCATGTATCTATTCGCCATTTGTATGTCTTCTGTGGAGAAATGTCTATTCAAGTCCTTTGCCCATTTTAAAATTTGGTTACTTGAGGTTTGTTTTCTTGTTTGTTTGCTATGTTCCTTCTGTGTTTTGGATACTAAGCCCTTATGAGATGCATGATTTGCACATGTTCCATTCCAAAGATTTCTTTTCATCTTATGGATTCTTTCCTTTGCTACACAGGAGTTGTTTAGCTTACTGTCGTCCCGCTTGTCTACTTTTGCTCTCGTTACCTGTGCTTTTGGTTTCATAGCTAAGCAATCATTGCCAAGACCTCTGTTATGATGGGTTTCACTTATGTTTTTCTTCTGGGAATTTCACAATTTGGGGTCTTACTTTTAGGTCTTTAATCCACTTTGAGTTGATTTTTGTGGATAGTGAAAAAATGGGTTCAATTTTAGGCTCTTGTATGTGTGTATCAAGTTTCACTAACACCATTTATGGAAGAGCCTGTCTTTTCACCATTGAAAAGTCTTGGCATCCTTGTCCAAGATCCTGTTTTACTGTTCAGGTGTGGGTTTATTGTTGGCTCTTCATTCTGTCCCATTGGTCCATATGCCTCTCTTATGCCAGCATCATAGATTTGTAGATTTGTAGTATGTTTTGAGGTTAAGAGGAATGAGGCTTCCACCTCTGTTCTTCTTTCTCAAGATTGTTTTGGCTATTTAGGATTTGTGATTCTATATGAATTTTAAGACTTTTCCTCCCATTTCTACAAACATATGCCATGGGAAATTTGATACGGATTGCACCGAATTTTAGAAATTTATCCATGCTTTGACTAGGATAGATAATATTTTAACAATATTAAGTCTTCCAATCATGAACACATCTTTGTGTCATCTTAAATTTCTTTTATCAGTGTTTTGTAGTCTTCAATGCTCATGTCTTTTGCCTCAAGTTTATTTTGCCTCATTCATTCCTAAATATTTTATTACTGAGAGGTATTTCTTATAAATAGAGTTATTTTCTTAATTTCATTTTCATATTGTTCATGATAGTTAATGGATATGCAACTGAATTTTGTGTGTTGATTTTATATTCTGCAATTTTGTATAATTTTTTATTACTTCTAACAGTATTTTTTGGTCTATGGAATCTTTATGGTTTTGTACATATAAGATCATGTCATCTGCCTAGAGAGATGAAAATTCAATTTGTGAATTGTTTTATTTTAGAATGATTTTTATTAGGAGACTGATAATTTTTCTTTGTATATTTATGCTTTTTTCTCTTAGATAAGACTATTTTTTTTTTTAGCTAAGAGATACATTGTAAAAATTAAGCCCACAGTTTTCATACCTATGTCAGAGATATCTAAGTATTAAATAGAGGACTTTGAACATCACAGTACTTGACCCCCACAAAACAACTTTATGAAGTACATATTAATAAGATAGCCACTTTAAAGAACAGCGACCTGAGGTTGAAGGTTTTGAGACTTGCTTGTATGACATAAAAATGGATTATGCCATGAGTCAGATTTCTCTCTTCTCATCCATATACTAAATAGATTTCTGTGTAAATGAGGAGACTATGTATTTAACTTAGTAGTACCATCTTTTCCTTACTAATTTTCCTTTAGTTGTTTTAGTTATAAAATTATTTTTTATGCCTGAACATGAATCAACAAATGCCCAGGAAAATTTGTGAAAACCTTCTGAAATAGGGATCAGGTAGCCTGGGATAGCCACATGTACTGAGGGAAATGCACAAATGATTACAACTTGGCAATTGGTGTCCACACTTCTTGCATTATAAGCAGGTGCTACATAATACATTTATTAGATTTTTGAACTATATTCATGTTTTTTTTTTTCATGTCAGAGAGCTTTCTGCTTTATCAGTATAATAATGTTTGTTTACATGTGTGAGTTAATTGTTTTAATTCCGCTTGAGGAAATCCAGTACCAACATTCTATGTGGCTTAGAATTACAGAATTTATTTTTAAAATGCTGTAAATTGTAGCTTTTTTCATTGAAACATACTCAGTTCCCCAATGGCTATTTAACACCTAAACTGATCATAAGTAGAAGCATGTTGGTTGCATTAATAAATCTTAACAAATTTTCATTTTTCTAAGGGTTCTTATGTCAAATTTATCAAGTATCCTTAGATGATTCATGGAAAGTGCTGATTACATACTTTTACCTTGAGCATTTTTCCTTTATTCTCAAGTTGCTTTTATCTACCTGTTTATTGGAATAAATATTGCTTGCTCTTATTTTAAATTTATTTTGTTGTACAAACATTATTGTTGTTGTTCAGCTGCTCAGTCATGTCCGACTCTTTGTGACCACATGAGCTGCAGCATGCCAGGCTTCCCTTGTCCTAAACAATCTCCCAGAGTTCACTCAAACTCATGTCCATTGAGTCGCTGATGCCATCCAACCATCTCATCCTCTGTCATCCCCTTCTCCTTCTGCCTTCAATCTTTCCCAGCATCAGGGTCTTTTCCAATGAGTCAGTTCTTTGCATCAGGTGGCCAAAGTATTGGAGCTTCAGCATCAGTCCTTCCAATGAATATTTAGGGTGGTTTACTTTAGGATGGACTGGTTGGATCTCCTTTCTGTCCAAGGGACTCTCAAGAGTCTTCTCCCTCATGACAGTTCAAAGGCATCAGTTCTTAAGTGCTCAGCCTTTTTTATTGTCCAGCTCTCACATCCGTACACGGCTATGGGAAAACCACAGCTCTGACTACGCTGACCTTTGCTGTTAATGTCTCTGTTTTTAATACTCTGTCTAGGTTTGTCACTGCTTTTCTTCCAAGGAGCAAGCATCTTTTAATTTCATGGCTGCATAAATATTTATATCATATCAAACTCTTTTTACATCTCTGTTTTATGGTTTCCAAGGCATTATTTTTGTTTCTTCATTTAAATCAAGATATGCAGAACCATTTATAATGTACTGTTTTGATGAGACAAGAGTTCACCTGCTGGCTCTATAATATAGTGATATATGAGGTTTTATTTCAGTCTTCTTCAAAAGGAAAGAGTTATCCTTTCAAACTGTTGAATGAAAGTTATAAACATCTTTTTATAAATATTTATATAAACTAACTGCTCTATAGGAATTGTTCATGAATTAAGGATATTTAAATCGGCTTAGATTCATTTGAATCAGATCATGTCTTAAAAATGAATGCTTCTGACTACAAACCTTGGCTGAACCAATGAGCTAATTATCCTCCGACTTTTCCTTTGTTGAATTGGCCTATAGATATTAGTCATACAGATCTTGAGGCTGTACAGCTGACTGTTTGCCACATCAGATGACTGGTAATTACTACCAAGAAGTTAGATAGGGATTGTTGATTGTTTGGTTGTTTAGTCACTAAGTCATATCCAACTCTTGTGACCCCATGGACTGTGGCCTGCCAGGCTCCTCTCCATGGGATTGTCCAGTAGATAGGGCTAGTAAAAGAAAAATAAAATTGTTTTCCCAGTAATTTCTACTTATAATAGGCAGAAAACAGAGAATAAATAAATATCTATATCTCATTGGAAAAGCTGTCTTCCATAATGTTTTATGTTTCAATTTATTCCAGTTTATTTGAAAAAAAAAAAATACTTCATTGTGTGTCAGTTTGGCACCACTTTTGTTGACTATTTATTCATTATTATTTAAATTTTCTTTTTCCCAACTTTGATACAGTATTCATTATTAAAATTGACTTCACTCTACACCAAATATAATAACAGAATGTCTCATGGGGTCCCAGAATCACATCGAATATGTACCCACTGGCTTGAACCTGAGTATGGGTGATGTGTAAGTTGGCTACTTGCTCCTTGGGAATGAATGAGAAATGTTTCCATGAGGACGAATTTTATGGTTCTTCGGGTTATTTATCTCATAATCTTGTTATATGGTTAGCTATAGCAATCCCTTTAAGTATACTGAAATTCTAGAAGGAAAGACATTAACAAAATTACTTATAAAGGAAAAGTGTTTTATAAAATACAAATATATATCCTTCTCTAACACCAAAGTACTCAAGATTCATTTACGATGCAAATGTCTTTTATAAAAAACAACAAATAATTTTATATTTTTCATTAAAAACAATCAAACATGTGTTGTTTTTTCTTTCTTTCAGCATGTGGAGAAACCCTACAAGAATCCAATGGTAATCTTTCCTCTCCAGGATTTCCAAATGGCTATCCATCTTATACACACTGCATCTGGAGAGTCTCTGTGACCCCAGGAGAGAAGGTAGTTTATCCCATCAAGTTTTTTCTCTTAGTCTCAGATGCAAAGGTTCATCTTCTTTCAAATATATTTTACTTTGTTTTCTATTCTTATTTGATTAATTGAATGCCTCAGAAAATTTATGATGGGTATTATTCAAGCTCCAGGAAATTTTTGAAAGATATAATTTTAAAAGGAATAGTAAATGATCTAAAAGAGTTGACATAATGCAAATTATGTTCTCAGACACAATGGAATTAAGTTAACAATCAGTATCAGAAAGATAACTAGAAAAACCTCACACATATTAAAATTGAGAAATACATATCAATTATCCCATTCATTCAAGAAGATTTTGTGATTAAAAATTAGAAATCATTTTCAATTATAACAAAAGTACTGAGGATTCCAAGTCTGTAAGATACAGCTAAAGCATATTTAGAAGGAAATTCACAAACTTATATACTCATATTAGGAAATAAAAAATACTCCAAACTAAAGAGATAGACATCCATATAAAGACGCTAGAAAAAAGAGCAATAAAATAAACGGAATAGAACATAAAGGAAGAAATAAAAAATAAATTTAAAAACATGAAACTATATGGTACAAAGTATGGACAAAGTTGGTACTTTGAAACAATTTAAAATTAAAATTTTGAATGTTTCTATAACCACTAGAGAAATCAAATTACTGCTTATTTGAATTATTAGTCAAAAAAATTTTTGACAATGAAAACCCAGGCTAGATGGCTTTATGAGTAAGTTCTACTCAACAACTCAGTAAGAAATAAATATAGTCTTGCAAAAAGTCTTCCAGAGAATAAAATAAAAATTGCACTCCACTCTTTATGTGGTTAGGACTTCCCAGGTGGCTCAATGGTAAAGAATCTACCTGTAATGCAGAAAATGTGAGTTTGATTCCTGGGTCAGGAAGATCCCTTGGAAATGGCAACCCACTCCAACATTCTGCCTGGAAAATTCCATGGGCAGAGGAGCCTGGAGTACAGTTCTTGGGTTTACAAAAGAGTCAGGCATGACTTAGTCACTAAACACCAACATCAATTTGTATAGTTAGCAAAACCTGATAGCCATCTTGATGACAAAAACAGTGTAAGAAAGGAAAATTTTAACCCAGATTCACATTTGAATATGTATGTAAAATCTTCTCCACATTACCAAAACAAATGCAAATATCTACACATGTGTATATATGTATCTATCTATAAATATATAAGTACCGTATAAAATATATTACTATTATTACATATTTCAAAAGCAAATATATGCATGGATATGTGTATATATGTGTTATATATCATATATATATATGTTTGTGTTTATATGTACATGTACATACACATAAGCACCATTAAATGAGTATTTCAGTTAAATCAAGAAAAAGATCTATTAGTGATTTGACAGCAACAACAAACCCTGAGCAAATTAGGAAAATAAATATATTTCATTAATTTTATGAAGAAAATCAACAAAAGCTAGTGCAAGTACCATTATCATTGGGCTTTCCTGGTTGTTCAGATGGTAAAGAATCTGCCTGCATTGCAGGAGACCTGGGTTCGATCCCTGGATTGGAAAGATCCCCTGAAGATGGGAAGGGCTACTCACCCCAGTATTCTTGCCTAGAGAATTCCATGGATAGAGGAGCCTGGCAGGCTACAGTCCTTGGGTAACAAAAAGGTGGACATGACTGATTGACTTTCACTTTCCTTTTCACCAGTATTATTGGTGGCATTCTGAAAATATTTCTTTTGAAAGAGGTAAAATATCAAGTCTATCCACCAGTTCCCCCACCCCTTTTTCAAAACGTTTTGGTAGAAGTAGTAGCACATTAAGGCAAGAAAATGAAATTACACATATAAGGATTAAAAAGGAAGATGTAAACTTCCCTTTATCAGATTGTTTGTTACAGAATTTTAAATTATTGAGAAATGAAATAAATAAATATGTTAATTTCTAGATTCTTTCTTAAACATCTTTCCAGACCAAGATTGTAATGATTGCTTTTTATAAGTTGATAAATGATTTTTTCCTTTGTTTTTCACTAATTCATCTGGAATGACTCAAATACACTTTAGTTTTGGTAAAAATGAAAATGCAGTTAAAGGAAAATTCATATCCCTGATAATTGAGTGGTGTTATGAGTATGATGGGTATGGAGTTGTGCAGGATACTACTCTCATTCTCTGTGTTATACAGTATGCCTCTTTGTTTATTAAACTGTATGCATAGTAGTTTTTATATTTTAATCTCATACCATAATTTGTTCATTCTCCCTTCTCTCTCCCCTTTGGTAACAACAAGTTTGTTCTTACAATGAAAATTAAATGAAACTTTTGTGTAGCATAAATAGATTTTACACATAAAAAGTTACAAAAGACTTGTAATTCATGAATGCACATGTTATTCTTTATACAGTTATTTTTAATTTAAGAATTATGAGTCTATGTTGTAACATAGTTATAGGTGTTGATCAGTTTCTACTTATAGTCTTTAAATAAGCCCTTGAAAATAGATTGTGAAAATCATTCAGTTCCGTTCAGTAGCTCAGTCGTGCCTGACTCTTTGCGACCCCGTGGACTGCAGCACTCCAGGCCTCTCTGTCCAGCACCAACTCTCAGAGCTTGCTCAGACTCATGCCCATTGAGCTGGTGATGCATTCATGCATCTCGTCCTTTGTCTTTGTTTAAAAACGTACTAAAGATATAAAAGTATAGCTTCAGAGAAAGTTTAAAACTCTACGTAATTTTTTTCAGCCTTTCTGTTTTTTCTTTACCCTTAGTTTTTTTTTTTTTGAGTCTATTTGATTTACAATGTTGTGTTAGTTTCAGGTATATAGCAAAGTGAATCTGTCATACATATACATGTATGTATTCCATATATGCCATTACAGAGTATTGAGTTTCCTGTGCAATACAGTAGGTCCATATCAGTTATCTATTTCATACATAGAAGTATGCGTATGTCAACCCTACTCTCCCAATTTACCCCTCCCCCCTTACCTCTCAGGCTCGGTTCATTTGCTCAGTTGGGTCCCACTCTTTGTGACCAACGGACTGCAGCATGCCACACTTCCCTGTCCATCACCAACTCCCAGAGCTTGCTCAGACTCGTGTCCCTTGAGTCGGTGATGCCATCCAACCTTCTCACCCTCTGCTGTCCCCTTCTCCTCCCACCTTCAGTCTCTCCCAGCATCAGGGTCTTTCCAGTGAGTCAGCTCTTCGCATCAGGTGGCCCGAGTGCTGGAGCTTCAGCTTCAGCGGCGCTCCTTTTGATTTCACGGCTGCAGTCACTGCCCACAGTTGTTTTGGAGCTCAGGGAAATAAAATCTGTCACTACTTTCCCCTTCTATTTGCTTGGAAGTGATGGCACTGGGTGTCATGATTCAAGTTTTTTGAATGTTGAGTTTAAAGCCAGGCTTTTCTTTTTTTTTCCCTTTCAAAGTATATTTTATTGTTTGCTCCATTTGTAAAATATAATTTACATGGCTTAACCTTTTTTATTTGTACATGTGATTATTGGATTTTTTTTATTAGTTTTGCCATACAATGACATGATATCGCCATGGGTTTACATATGCTCCCCCTCCAGAACCCCCCGCCCGCCGCCCTCCCTCCTCCCCCCCTCCGGGAAATCTCGATGCACCAGCCCCGAGCATCAGCCCTGGGCTGGCGATTGATTTCACATATGGCGATTGATTTCACATATGATAATTAACATGTTTCAATGCCATTCTCCCATATCATCCCACCCTTGCCCTCATCCACAGAGTCCACAAGTCTGTTCTATACATCTGCGTTCCTTTTGCTGTCTCGCATGCTGGGTTCTCGTTACCGTCTTTCTAAATTCCATGAAACTAGAACACTTTCTAACACCATACACAAAGATAAACTCAAAATGGATCAAAGATCTAAGCATAAGACCAGAAACTATAAAACTCCTAGAGGATAACATAGGCAAAACACTCTCTGACATAAACCAAAGCGGGATCCTCCATGACCCACCTCCCAGAATATTGGAAATAA
>ML663008.1:30397061-30646990 GCA_007570785.1 Antilocapra americana | reverse complement strand
TGTTTCAATGCCCTTCTCCCATCTCATCCCACCCTTGCCCTCATCCACAGAGTCCACGAGTCTGTTCTATACATCTGCGTTCCTTTTGCTGTCTCTCATGCTGGGTTCTCGTTACCGTCTTTCTAAATTCCATGAAACTAGAACACTTTCTAACACCATACACAAAGATAAACTCAAAATGGATCAAAGATCTAAGCATAAGACCAGAAACTATAAAACTGCTAGAGGATAACATAGGCAAAACACTCTCTGCCATAACCCAAAGCGGGATCCTCCATGACCCACCTCCCAGAATATTGGAAATAAAAGCACGAATAAACAAATGGGACCTAATTAAAATTAAAAGCTTTTGCACAACAAAGGAAACTATAAGCAAGGTGAAAAGACAGCCTTCAGAATGGGAGAAAATAATAGCCAATGAAGCAACAGACAAACAATTAATCTCAAAAATATACAAGCAATTCCTGCAGCTCCATTCTAGAAAAATAAACAACCCAATCAAAAAGTGGGCCAAAGAACTTAACAGACATTTCTCCAAGGAAGATATAAAAATGGCTAACAAACACATGAAAAGATGCTCAACATCACTCATTATCAGAGAAATGCAAATCAAAACCACAATGAGGTATCACTTTACACCAGTCAGACTGGCTGCAATCCAAAAATCTACAAGCAATAAATGCTGGAGAGGATGTGGAGAAAAGGGAACCCTCTTACACTGTTGGTGGGAATGCAAACTAGTACAGCCACTATGGAAAACAGTGTGGAGGCTCCTTAAAAAACTGCAAATAGACCTGCCATATGACCCAGCAATCCCACTGCTGGGCATATACACCAAGGAAACTAGAATTGAAAGAACCACGTGTACCCCAATGTTCATCGCTGCATTGTTTACAATAGCCAGGACATGGAAGCAACCTAGATGCCCATCAACTGACAAATGGATAAGAAAGCTGTGGTACATATACACAATGGAGTATTACTCAGCATTAAAAAAAAAATTCATTTGAATCAGTTCCACTCGGACAGAACTGGAGCCCATTATCCAGAGTGAAGTAAGCCAGAAGCAAAAACAACAATACAGTAAAGCCAGCCTTTTCACTTTCCTCTTTTACTCTCATCAAGAGGATCTTTAATTCCTCTTTCTTTCTGCCATTAGAGTGATATTATCTGTATGTCTGATGTTGTTGACATTTCTCCCAGCAATCTTGATTGCAGCTTGTGATTCATCCAGTGTGGTATTGTACATGATGTACTCTGCATATTTTCTTGGGCTTCAATATCACTGGGCATGCTGACTGCAAACATGAAATTAAAAGACACTTGATGCTTGGAAGAAAAGCTAAGACAAACCTAGACAGCATATTAAAAGACAAAGACATCAGTTTGTTGACCAAGGTCCATATAGTAAAAGCTATGGTTTCTCCAGTAGTCATGGATGGATGTGAGAATTGGATCAAAGAAATGAAGAAAAGAAGGCTGAAGGCTGAAGAATTGATGCTTTGAAATTGTGGTGCTGGAGAAGACTCTTGAGAGTTCCCTGGATTTCATGTAGATCAAACCGGTCGATCCTAAAAGAAATCAATCGTAAATATTCATTGAAAGGACTGTTGTCGAAGCTGAAGTTCTAATACTTTGGCTACCTGATAGGAACAACTCTCTCATTGGAAAAGACCCTTTTACTGGGAAAGACGGAAGGTAAAAGGAGAGGTGGATGGCATGCCATGAGATGGTTAGATAGCATCACTAACTCAGTGGATATGAACTTGACTTACATACAAGTTTCTCAGCAGACCAATAAGGTGTTCTGGTATTCCCCATCCTTTTAAAATATCCCACAGTCTGTTGTGGTCCATACAACTATAGGCTTTAGAGTAATCAATGAAGCAGAAATATATATTTTTCTGGAATTCCTTTGCTTTCTCTATGACCCAGAGAGTGTTGACAATTTTCTCTGTGTTTCCTTTGCCTTTTCTAAACCCAAATTATACATCTGGAAGTTCTCGGTTCAAGTGCTGCTGAAGCCTAGTTTGAAGGATTTTGACCTTAACATTGCTAGCATGTGCAATGAGCACGATTGTACAGTAGTGAACATTCTTTGGCATTGTCCTTCTTTGAGATTGAAATGAAAACTGACCTTTTCCAGCCCTGTGGCCACTGCTGAGTTTTCCAAATGTGTTAAAATATTGAGTGCAACACTTTAACCTAATTAATCATCTTTTAGGATTTGAAATATCTCAGCTGGAATTCCATCACCTCTGCTAACTTTGTTTGTAGTAATGCTTCCTAAATCCCACTTGAATTCATACACCAGGGTAGTTGGCTCTGGGTGAATGACCACACCATCATGGTTATTGGGTCAGTAAGACTTTCTTGGTATAGCTTTTCTGTATATTCCTGCCACTTCTTCTCAATCTCTTCTACTTCAGTTCAGTCCCTACTGCTTCTGTCCTTTATCGTGTCCACCCTTGCATGAAATATTCCCTTGATATCTCCAATTTTCTTGAAGAGATTTCTAGTCATTCCCATTCTATTGTTTTCCTCTATTTCTTTTCATCGTTCACTTAAGAAGGCTTTCTTATCTCTCCTTGCTATTCTCTGGAACTCTGTGTTCAACTGAGAATATCTTTCCCTTTCTCCCTTGCCTTTCACTTCTCTTCTTTCCTCAGCTATGTGTAAAGCCTCCTCATACCACTTTTCCTTCTTGCATTTCTTTTTCTTTGGGATGGTTTTGGTCACCACCTCCTTTACAATGTTATGAACCTCCATCTATAGTTCTTCAGGCACTCTGTCCACCAGATCTGATCCTTTAAATCTACTCCTCACCTCCACTGTATAATCATAAGGGGTTTGATTTATGCGTGAATGGCCTAACAGTTTTCCCTACTTTCTTCAGTTTAAGCCTGAATTTTGTAGTAAGGACCTCATGATCTGAGCCACAGTCAGCTCCAAGTCTTATTTTTGCTGACTCTATAGAGCTTCTCCATCTTTGGTTGCAAACAATATAACCAATCTGATTTCAGCATTGACTATCTGATGATGTCCGTGTGTAGAGTTGTCTCTTGTCTTGTTGGGAAAGGGCGTCTGCTGTGACCAGTGTGTTCTCTTGACAAAACTCTGTTGGCCTCTGCCTTGCTTTATTTTGTACTTCAAGGCCAAACTTACCTATTATTCCAGGTATCTCTTGACTTCCTCCTTTTCATTCTAGTCCCCTATGATGAAAAGGACATCTTTTGTTGGTATTCGCTCTAGAAGGTCTTGTAGGTCTTCATAGAACTGGTCAATGTCAGCTTCTTTGGCATCAGTGATTAGGGCCTAGACTTGGATTACGGTCATATTGAATGGTTTGCCTTGGAAATGAGCCCAGATCATCTGTCAGTTTTGAGATTGCACCAAGTACTGCACCAGCACTTTTGTTTCTTCTAGGGGATTCTTGTCCACAGTAGTAGAAATAATGGTCATCTGAACTCAATTCAAATAATTTAAATAGTCATATTCAGATTAGATTCCACATATAAGCCACACTTTATGATCTTTGTCTGTCTCTGTCTAACCTCCTTCACTCAATATTGACACCTCTAGATCCATCCATGTTGCTGGAATATGCATGAGTTTTGAAAACAAAGCATTGTAGAATATTAAAAGCTTTGGAGTGAGCTTAATTGAATTAAATCAGTTAGTACAGCAAGAGAATATCTGGAAAACGTTTCTCCTATCTAAATGCAGTACCCATAACATCAGCATTCAAAGTTTATTTACTTTTTTTATGTGCAGGATTACTAATAAAATGGTACATTCCAAAATGGTGCAAAATAGGAAAAAATAAACAAATCTATCATTTTTTTCTACTATATTTTTAATATTATTTACAATGATAAGCAAATAAATTTATTGTTACAAATAGTGAATGAAACATACTCATCTTTCATTCCTATATTTTTATTATTTTCTTTCATTTAGCATTTATGTTCATTCTGATTTCCTTTACTTCTTTGCTTTTTATTTTTTTTTGAGTTATTGTTGATTTACAATTTTATATTAGTTTTAGGTGTACAGCATACTGTATTTTTGCAGATTGCACTCCCTTAAAATTATTAAAGTATTATGGCTGCCATTCTCTGCGCTGTACAGTATACAAGTTTTACTTTCTTTTATATGTGACAGTTTTTATCTTTAAATCCCATATCCCTAATTTGTCTTTCCTCCTTTCCCTCTCTCCTTTGGTAAGCATGAGTTTATTTTCTTTATCTGTGAGTATGTTTCTGTTTTTGTGTATACATTAATTTGTATTAATTTGTAGATTCCATGAAGAAGTGATTTCATACAGTATTTGTCATTCTCTCTGACTTTGCTTCACTAAGCATAGCATTCTCTATGTTCATCTGTGTTGCTACAAATGGAAGAATTTCATTCTTTTTATGGTTGAGTAATATTCATATATATGGCACATCTTCTATGTCCATTCATCTGTTGATTAGCACTTGGGTTACTGCTGTATCTTGGCTATTATAAATAGTGCTATTACGAACATTGAGGTCCATGTGTCCTTTCAAATTAGTGTTTTCTTTTGTTCCAGATACATACCCAGGGATGGAATTGTTGGACCATATGATAGTTCTATGTTTAGTTTTTTGAGGAAACTCCCTAGTGTTTTACAGAGTGTCTGCACCAATTTACATTCGCACCCACAGTGTAGGTTGCTTTCCTGCTGGCTCAGAGAATCCCCTTGCGGTGCAGGAGATGCAGGTTCGATCCCTGGGTGGGAAAAAGCTCCTGGAGGAGGGAATGGCCACCCACTCTAGTCTTCTTGCCTGTAGAATCCCACGAACAGAGGAGCCTGGAGGGCTGTGGTCCCTTGGGTCACAGAGTTGGACATGACTCTAGTGACTGAGCACGCTTGCACACACACAGCAGTGTAAGAGGATTCAGTATTCTCACATCCTCTCCCACATTTGCTATTTGTAGACTCTTTGACTATAGCCGTTTCTGCAGGTGTGAGGTGATATCTCAGCTTTGATCTTATTTCTCAAATAATTAGTGATGTTGAACATCCTTTAATGTGCCTGTTTGCCATCTGTGTATCTTTTTTGGAAAAATATGTCAAAAGACTCTGTCCATTTTTTTTATTGTATTGCCTTTTTGTATTATCTGTTTATATATTTTGAATATAACCCCTTGCTGTCAGTACCATTTGCAAACATTCATTCAGTAGGTTGTCTGCTTTCTTGATCATTTCCTTTCCTGTGGAAAAGCTTTTAAGTTTAATTAGGTCTCGTTTGTTTACTTTTGTTTTATTTCCTTTGCCTTAGGAAACAGACAAAAACATAATGCTCTTATATATGCCAAAGAGTGCTCGGCCTATGTTTTCCTCTAGGATTCTTATGATTTGAGGCCTCTCATTTAGACCTTTAATACATTTTAAACTTCTTTTTGTATATGGTGTGAGGAAGTGTTCTTTTAAATGTAGCTGTCTTATTTTCTTAGCATCATTTATTGAAAAGGCTGTTTTTTCTCCATTGCATATTCATGCTTCCTTTGTTTTAGACTAATTGACCTTTAAATATGGGGGTTTATTTCTGGGTTCTCCATTCTGTTCCATTGTTCTATATATCTGTTGTGCCAATGCAACTAATACTAGTTTTGATTACCGCAGCTTTGTGTCTAGTCTGAAGTCTGGGATTGTGATATATTTAACTTTGTTGTTTTTTCTCAAGATTGCTTTGGCAATTCGGGGCTTTTTGTGGTTCTATGTAATTATGGGATTATTTGTTCTACTTCTCTGGGAAAATGTCATGGATGTTTGATAGAGATTGCATTAAATCTAGAGATTAATGGATCACTTTTACTTCTTTGGTTATAAGCTTAATGTTTTAATTTCAAGCACCTTTTCTTTTACAATACAAATATTTAAGGATATAAATTTTTCTTTTGAGAGCTACTTTGTCTGCATTTCATCAGCTTGACACATAGTATTTTTAGTTTTCAATTTGAATCATCTGCTTCATCTTTTATCATTTTTTATAAACTCACATATTTTTAGTAACATATTTTTTATTCACAAACATATGTTGTTTCCCAGTCTTCCTTTTCTTATCAATTTCTCTTTAATCACTTTTTGAAGAAAGACTGTAGTCTGTATGAAGTCAGTGTTTGAAATAGATTGAGGCTGACAGTATGAACTTGGAATTGACCAGTAATAATTAAATCACAAAATATCTTTGCCTGAAAATGTGTTTTGTGCAATGGTTAGGTACCATCTTTCTACATTCACATTAATCTTTTATTTTATTTGTATATTCTCTATAGTATTGCTTTTGACTGCTTCAACTATCAAATAGTAAAAAGATACATTTTAACATATTAAAATATTATTTGCCACTTTTACTAGATTTATTAATTGTTCTTTACAGATTTAATGGGAAGCCTGGGTGGCACAGTGGTAAACTATTGCTGCTGTTGCTGCTGCTAAGTCGCTTCAGTCATGTCCGACTCTGTGCGACCCCTTAGACAGCAGCCCACCAGGCTCCCCCATCCCTGGGATTCTCCAGGCAAGAACACTGGAGTGGGTTGCCATTGCCTTCTCCAATGCATGAAAGTGAAAAGTGAAAGTGAAGTCACTCAGTTGTGTCCAACTCTTCGTGACCCCATGGACTGCAGCCCACCAGCCTCCTCCATCCATGGGGTTTTCCAGGCGAGAGTACTGGAGTGGGGTGCCATTGCCTTCTCTGCAGTGGTAAACTATGCAGGATATCTGCAATACAGACATGGATTCGCTCCCTGGGTCAGGAAGATACCCCAGAGAAGGAAAGAGAAACTCACTCCTATATTCTTGTTGGAAAATCCCATGAACAGAGAGGAGTTACAGTCAGTGAGGTCACAAATATGTCAGATACAACTTAAAATTTTCCTCTCCATGGATTACAGTCTTGTCATGGTGAAGGGGCTTGTGTAACTCAGTGAAGCTATGGACCATTCTGTGTGGGGCCACCTGAAATGGATGGATAATAATGAAGACTCTGACAAAACATGGTCTACTGGAGAAGGAAATGGCAACCCATTCTAACATTATTGCCTGGAGAACCCCATGAACAGTATGAAATGGCAAAAAGATATGACTTCACAAGATGAGCCCCCAGGTCAGAAGGTATCCAGTATGCTACTGGGGAAAAGCAGAAGGCCATTACAAATAGCTCCAGTAAGAATGAAGCAGCTGGACCAAACGCAAATAACATTCAGGTGTGGATGTATCTGTTGGTGAAAGTGAAGTTGAGTGCTGTAAAAACAATATCACATAGGAACCTGGAATGTTAGGTCTATGAATCAAGATACATCAGACATGGTCAAGCAGGAGATGTTACTGTCCTCTTAGGAATCAGTGAACTAAATTGATAGGAATGGGTGAATTTAATTCAGATGACCATTATATCTGCTACTGTGGGAAGAATCCATTAGAAGAAATAGAAGAGCCTTCACAGTCAACAAAAGAGTCCAAAACACAGTACTTGGATGCAACCTTAAAACGATAGTATAATCTCCATTTGTTTGGACATTACCAGATGGTAAACACTGAAATCAGACTGATTATGTTCACTGTAGCCAAAGATGGAGAAACTCTATACAGAGCGTATAAACAAGACCTGGAGCTGACCATGGTTCAGATGATAAGCTCCTTATTGCAAAGGGTCAGTCATTCAGTTGTGTCGAACTCTTTGTGACCTCATGGATAATAGCCCACCAGGCTCCTCTATCCCTGGGATTTTCCAAGCAAGAATACTGGAGAGGGTTGCCATTCTCTTTTCCAGGGGATCTTCCTGACCTAGGGATTGAACCTGACTCACCTGCATTGCGGGTAGATTCTTTACCATCTGAGAAAGTAGAGAAAGCCACTAGACCACATAGGTATGACTTAATCAAATCTCTTTTATTATACAGTGCAGGTGATGAATAGTTTCAAGAGATTAGATCTGGAAGAGAGTATCTGAAGAACTAAGGACAGAGGTTGGTAACATTGTACAGTAGGCAGTGACCTAAACCACCAAAAGAAAAATGAATGGGGGCAAAATAGTCTGAGAAGGCTTTGCATTTGTAAGTAGCTGAGAAAGGAAGAGAAGCAAGAGGCAAGGGAGAAAAGGAAAAATACTCTAAACTGAATGCAGGGTTCCAGAGAATGGCAAGGAAAGATAAGAAGGCCTTCTTAAATGAACAATGCAGAGAAATAGAGGAAAACAAATAGAATGGAAAACACTAAGATCTCTTCAAGAAAACTGGAGATATCAAGGGAATATTTCATGCAAAGATGGGCATGGTAGTAGAAATAGTGAGGACCTGACAGAAACAGAAGAGTATCAAGAATAATTAGAAGAACTCTATAAGAAATGTCTTAATGACCCAGATAACCATGATAATATGGTAACTCACCTTAGGAAGCATTAATACAAACAAAGTTAGTTGGGATGACAGAATTCTAGTTGAGCTATTTTTAGTCCTAAAAGACGATGCTCTTTAAGTGCTGCATTCAAGATGTCAGCAGTATCCACAGACTGGAAAAGGTCAGTTTTCATTCCAATCCCAAAGAAGCCCAGTGCCAAAGAATGGTAAGACTACCATGCTATTGCCTTTATTTCACATGCTAGCAATATTATGCTCAAAGTCCTTCAAGCTAGGTTTCAAAAGTATGTGACCTGATAACTTCCAGATGTACAAGCTGGGTTTAGAAAAGTCAGAGTAACCAGAAATCAACATGCATTGGATCATAGGAAAAATAAGGGAATTCCAGAAAAACATCTATTTCTGCTTCATTGACTACTCTGAAGCCTTTGACTATGTGGATCACAACAAACTGTGGAAAACTCATAAAGACATGGGAATACCAGACCACCTCACCTGCCTCCTGAGAAACCTATATGGAGGACAAGAAGCAACATTAGAACCATACACGGAACAACAGGCTGGTTCCAAATTGTGAAAGGAATACAACAAGGGTGTGTATATTGTCATCCTGCTTATTTAACTTCTATGCAGAGTTATTGTTTTTCAGTTGCTCAGTCGTGTCTGACTCTTTGTGACCCCATGGACTGGAGCATGCCAGGCTTCCTTGTCCTTCACCATCTCCTGGAGCTTGCTCAAACTCATGTCCATTGAGTCGGTGATGCCATCCAACCATTTCATCATCAGTTGTCCTCTTCTGCTTTCAGTCTTTCCCAGAATCATGGTCTTTTTTAATGAGTCAGCTCTTCACATCAGGTACATCATATGAAATGCTGGGCTTGATGAATCAAGATTGCTGCCAGAAATATCAGCGACCTCAGGTACACAGATGATACCACTCTAGTGGCAGAAAGTGAAGAGGAACTAAAGATCGTCTTGATGAGGTGAAAGAGGAGGGTAAAAAAGCTGACTTGAAAGTCAGCATTCAAAAAACTCGGATCATGGCATCTGTTCCCATTACTTCATAGCTAATGGAAGGGGTGGAAACAGAGATCGATTTTATTTTCTTGGGCTCCAAAATCATTGCGGATGGTGACAGCAGCCATGAAATTAAAAGATGCTTGTTCTTTGGAAGGAAAGCTGTGACAAAACTAGACAGCATATTAAAAAGCTGAGACTTCACTTTGCCAACAAAGTCCATGTAATCAAAGCTCTGGTTTTTCCAGTAGTTGTGTACACATGTGAGATTTGGACTATAAAGCAAACTGAGCACCAAAGAAGATGCTTTTGAACTGTGGTGTTGGAGAAGACTCTTGAGAGACCCTTGGACTGAAGGAGATCCAACCAGTCCATCCTAAGGGAAATCAACTCTGAATATTGCTTGGAAGGACTGATGCTGAAGTTGAAGCTTCAATACTTTAGCCATCTGATGGGAAGAGACAACTCATTAGAAAAACTCCTGATACTGGGAAAGGTTGAAGGCAAAGGGAGAAGAGGGTGGAAGAGGATAAGATAGTTAGACAGCATCACTGACCCAATGGCCATGGATTTGATCAAACTCTGGGAGATAGTGAAGGACAGGGAAACTTGTGGTGCTGTAATTCATGGAGTTACAAAGAGTCAGACACAACTTAGTGATTGAACAACAAGAAGGCTTCAGCAGAACGTGAACTAAGAACATCCAGATGTACAAGCTGGATTTTGAAGGGGCAGAGGAATGAGTGATCAAATTACCAACACTGTTTGGGTGATAGAGAAGACAAGGGAGTTCCAGAAAAACATCAACTTTTGCTTCATTGATGATGCTAAAGCCTTTAACTAAGTGGGTTGCAAGAAACTGTGAAAAATTCTTAAGGAGGTAGGAGTATCAGACCCCCTTACCTGTCTCCTGAGAAACCTGTATGAGGGTCAAGAAACTGTAACAGTTAGACCTGGATGTGGAATAATGAACTATTTCAGAACTGGGAAAGGAGTACAATATACAAGGCTGTATATTGTTGCTGTCCTTGTTTAACTTCTATGTAGAATACATCTTGCAAAATGCTGGACTGGATTACTCACAGATTACCGGTGGAAATATCAACAACTTCAGATAGTCAGATGTATTTACACTACTGGCAGAAAGTGAAGAGGAACCGAAGATCCTCTTAATGAAGGTAAAAGAAGAGAGTGAAAAAGTTGGATTGAAAATCAACATTTAAAAAACTAAGATCATGGCATCTAGTCCCATCCTTTCATGGCAAATAGAAGGGGGAAATGTGGAAATGGTGACAGATTTTATTTTCTTATTCTCTATAATCACTGTGACTGGTGCCTGCAGCCATGAAATTAAAACACACTTGCTCCTTGGAAAGAAAGCTATCAGAAACCTAGACAGCATGTTAAAAATCAGAGACATTACTTTGCCACAGAGGTTGGTAGAGTCAAAACTATGGTTTTTCCAGTAGTCATGTACAGATGTGAGAGTTGGTCCTTAAAGAAGGTTTAGTACCAAAGAATTGATGCTTTTGAATTGTGGTGTCAGAGAAAACTCTTGAGAGTCCTTGGACTGAAGTAGATCAAACCAATCAATCCTGAAGGAAATCAATCTTGAATGTTCATTGAAGGACTGATGCTGAAGTCGAAGCCCCAATGCTTTGGCCACCTGATGCAAAGAGGTGACTCATTGGAAAAGATCTGATGCTGGGAAAGACCGAAGGTGGGAGGAGAAGGGAGCAGCAGAGTATAACCAACTCAATTGGCATGAACTTTAGTGAATTTGAGAGATAGAGTAGGACAGAGGAGTCTGGCATTCAAAAAGTTGGATATGATTTAGTGACTGAGGAACAACAGTTTTAAAATATTTTACACTATATTATATACTGTATACTTATAAGTTTATAATATTAATTTTCTGATAAAAGTATCATTATACAATGAGTCTATCACTAGTAACATTTTAGTTAAAGCTCCGTTTTTTATGATATTAATAAATCTTTCTTTTGATTAATGTTTCTGCCTGGTATATCTTTATCTTACTTTACACATTTAGTCTTTCAAGATATATGTCTCAGGTATGTCACTTTTAGACAGAAAATAGTTTGATTCAATTTTTTCATTTGAATCCATGAGAGCAAGTTTTGTTTTTAAATAGAGTGCTTATTGTAGTTACATCTATTATGGTTATTCATGTATTACTACTTCTTTTTTGCATTCTCTGTGTCCCAGTTGTTGTGTTTTTTTGTTTTTTGTTTTTTTTTCTGTTTTGCCTTCTTATGTATTGAATTATGGTTTAAATTCCCTTATTACATTTTTCTTTTCTCTACTGGTTTGGAAATTTTACATGTGTATTCTGTTATTTGGTATCTTTTCCTACTAGCCTACCATTCTAATGGACTCACATAGAATTAGTGTCTTTATCCTTCTCCCAAACCATTAAATGATTCTAAAAATAAGATTATGATTCACATTATCACATACTATTGTTTTGTTTTGTTTTCAAGTGTGTTTTCTTCTTGAAATAAATGAGATGTTACTATTGTTTTTTTGTGATTAACATTTAACTATATGCAGATATTTGCCTAACATCTTTTGTGATAAAAAAAATACAACATGAATTGCTGCCTTAATCATTTTTAAATATACAATTCAGCCATGGTATACACACTTTCTGAAACATATCTCCCGAACTTTTTCATCTTGCCAAACTGAAACAGCAGTTTTCTCTCCCCTTGGATAGGGTAAGCACCATCTACTTTCTGCTTCTCATGAATCTGACTACTTTGTATACCTCATATAAGTGAAGTCACACCATGTTTAACTTTCGTAGAGGGCTTGTTTTCTTTTGCATAATGGCCTCAAATCTTATTCATGTTGTAGTGATACTTACCACAGTTCTTCGCCTTCCTCAATCAGTACTAGTGGCCAGATAAGTAATTCAGGCAAGACTTTTTTTGTGGCATCTTTGTCGGGTTTTGGAATTAGGGTGATGGTGGCCTCATAGAATGAGTTTGGGAGTTTACCTTCCTCTGCAATTTTCTGGAAGAGTTTGAGTAGAATAGGTGTTAGCTCTTTAAATTTTTGGTAGAATTCAGCTGTGAAGCCATCTGGCCCTGGGCTTTTGTTTGTTGGAAGATTTCTGATTACGGTTTCAATTTCCGTGCTTGTGATGGGTCTGTTAAGATTATCTATCTCTTCCTGGTTTAGTCTTGGAAAGTTGTACTTTCCTAGGAATTTGTCCATTTCATCCAGGTTGTCCAGTTTATTTGCATATAGTTGCTGATAATAGTCTCTTATGATCCTTTGTATTTCTGTGTTTTCTATTGTGATCTCTCCGTTTTCATTTCTAATTCTGTTGATTTGATTCTTCTCCCTTTGTTTCTTGATGAGTCTGGCTAATGGTTTGTCAATTTTATTTATCTTCTCAAAGAACCAGCTTTTGGCTTGGTTGATTTTTGCTATGGTCTCTTTTGTTTCCTTTGCATTTATTTCTGCCCTGATCTTTAAGATTTCTTTCCTTCTACTAGACCTGGTCTTCTGCATCTCTTCCTTTTCTAGTCGCTTAGGTGTAAAGTAAGGTTATTTATTTGACTTTTTTCTTGTTTCCTGAGGTGAGCTTGTATTGCTATGAAATTTCCCCTTAGCACTGCTTTTACAGTGTCCCATAGGTTTTGGGTTGTTGTGTTTTCATTTTCATTCATTTCTATGCATTTTTTTATTTCTTTTTTGATTTCTTCTGTGATTTGTTGGTTATTCAGCAGTGTGTTGTTGAGCCTCCATATGTTGGAATTTTTAAATGGTTTTCTCCTGTAATTGATATCTAATCTCACTGCATTGTGATCAGAAAAGATGCTTGGAATGATTTCAATTTTTTTTTTAATTTACCAAGGCAGGCAAGACTTAATGGGCCCCTGTTGCAGCAGAGGTAAGTAAGAACAAACAACAGCTTCCTTTGCTTGCTCATTCCCCAAGGGGATGTGAGCTTGTTACTTATAAGGAGTGAAGGTAGAAGTGTATCCAAGGATCAGACCTGAGGGGAGGCTTAAGTGGTTTGCCCACCCTTCTGGTGGTGTTGAGTGCAGGGGGCATATACAGCACCCTGCTTTTGTTCCAGGCTCTTCAGAAGTGGCAGTTGGGCTATTCGGTCTCTTTTTATGATTTGCCCAGAAATTGTCCTAATTGAACTTTTATGCAGTTATTTTGAGTCCTATATTGGTTCTTTGTATTTTGTTGCTCAAGGAGAAGCATGTCCAGGTACAAGCATTTCAGCCCTACAAAGTGTCTAGGTTCCAACCTGTCTCAGTAGCACACCTATTAAGTTCTCAGGGATTGATGGATCATTTGATAGTTCTATTTTTAATTTCTTGAGGAACTATCAAACTGTTTTTCATGGTGGCTGCACTATTTTAGAGTCTCTCCAACAGTGCCCATGGGGCCCGGTTTCTCTACATCTTCACCAATAGGTATTATTTTCATATCTTTTGATAGTCACCATTCTAACGGATGTGAGTCACCATCCTTATGGTTTTGATTTTCATTTCTCTGATGACTGAAAGTTTTATCTTTGTTTATTCACCATTTGTACACCATCTTTGGAGAAATGCCTATTCAAGTCTTTTCCAATTTTTAAGCCAGATTATTTAAAGTTTCTTGTGTACTACAGGAGGACTTCATATATTCTTTCTATATATTTACCAAATATATATGATTTGCTAATATTATGTCCTTTTCTGTAGTTGCCTTTTGACAATGTTGATTTTTTTTCCTTTGCTTCACGAAAGTTTTTAGTTGATGTAGTACTAATTATCTATTTTTTGCTTGTTTCCTGTTCTTTTGGAGTCATAACCAAGAAATCATTGTCAAATCCAATTTAATGAAGATTTTCCCCTGTGTTTCCTTCTAGGAGGTTTAGCGTTATGAGTTTTATGTGTAGGTCTGTAATCTATTGTCAAGCTAACTTTTGTGTATGGCTTAAGATGGTGGTCTTAGTTCATTCTTACACATGTGCATATATGTGTGTGTGTGTTAAGTTGCTTCAGTTGTGTCCGACTCTTTGTGATCCTATCAACTGTATGTAAGCTGCCAGGCTTCTCTGTTCACAGGATTTTCCAGGCAAGAATACTGGAGTGGGTTGCCATTTCCTTCTCCACTCTTACACATAAAGATCCATTTTCCCCAACAACATTTGTTGAAGATTTACCAAATATTTTTATTCAGTATCCCTTCTCCCATCTCAGACTTCCATCAAATCTCATTTTGTCTAACCTATAGTTTGTATTTTAGATTCAATTTTTCAGTTTAGCTTGTTTTGGTGATATATTTCTTGTTTGAAATGTGGATTTTAAAGAATTATAGCTGATTTACAGTATTATATGTTTCAGAAGTAAAACAGTGATTTAGTATTTTTATATACTATAGTGCTAGTCACTCAGTCGAATCTGACTCTTTGCAACCCCGTGGACTGTGGCCTGCCAAGCCCTTCTAGAGGTCCACGGGAACCTCCAGACAAGAAGACTGGAGTGGATTGCCATTCCCTTCTACAGTTTTTACATATATTATATTCCATTTTAAAAATTCTACTTGAATTCATAATAATATAATTTCATTAGATATAATTAGCTATATATTCAACTTAAAAATCAAAATTTTCAGAAATACTTTTAAAAATTTTTATTGGAATACAATTGCTTTACAATATTGCAATAGTTTCTGCTTCATAACAACATGAATCAGCCATATGTATATATATATATACCTCCTCAATCTTGAGTCTCCCTCCCACCTCCATCCCCCATCCTAGGTCACTACAGAACACCGAGCTGAGTTCCCTATACTGTAAAGTAGCATCCTGCTAGCTATCTATTTTACACATGGGCCTTTGACTGTGGATCACAATAAACTGTGGAAAATTCTTAGAGAGATGGGAATACCAGACCATCTGACCTGTCTCTTAAGAAACCTGTATGCAGGTCAGGAAGCAACAGTTAGAACTGGACATGGACCAACTAACTGGTTCCAAAAAGGAAAAGGATATGTCAAGGCTGTATATTGTCACCCTGCTTATTTAACTTGTATGCAAAGTACATCATGAGAAATGATGGGCTAGAGGAAGTTCAAGCTGGAATCAAGATTGCCAGGAGAAATGTCAATAACCTCAGATATGCAGATGACACCACTCTTATGACAGAAAGTGGAGAGGAACTAAAAACCCTCTTGATGAAAGTGAAGGAGGAGAGTGAAAAAGTTGGCTTAAAGCTCAACATTCAGAAAACGAAGATCATGGCATTTGGTCCCATCACTTCATGGCAAATAGATGCGAAACAGTGAAAACAGTGTCAGACTTTATTTTTGGGGCTCCAAAATCACTGCAGATGGTGATTGTAGCCATGAAATTAAAAGACACTTACTCTTGGAAGGAAAGTTATGGCCAACGTAGACAGCTTATTGAAAAGCAGACACATTACTTTTCCAACAAAGGCCCGTCTAGTCAAGGCTATGGTTGTTCCAGTAGTCATGTATGGATGTGAGAGTTGGATGGTGAAGAAATCTGAGTGCCAAAGAATTGATGCTTTTGAGCTGTGGTGTTGGAGAAGGCTCCTGAGAGTCCCTTGGACTGCAAGGAGATCCAACCAGTCCATCCTAAAGGAGATCAGTCCTGGGTGTTCATTGGAAGGACTGATGTTGAAGCTGAAACTCCAATACTTTGGCCACCTCATGTGAAGAGTTGACTCATTGGAAAAGACTCTGATAATGGGAAGGATTGGGGGCAGGAGAAGGGGATGACAGAGGATGAGATGGCTGGATGTTATCACCACCTCTGTGGCCATGGGTTTGGGTAGACTCCAGGAGTTAGTGATGCACAGGGAGGCCTGGGGTGCTGCAGTTCATGGGGTCGCAAAGAGTCGGACACGACTGAGCGACTGAACTGAACTAAACTGAGTATGTATATGTCAGCGCTACTCTCAGTTCGTCGTACCTTTGCCTTACCCCCCTGCGTACACAAATCCGTTCTCCATGTCCACACTTCTATTCCTGCCCTACAAACAATATTTCTTAATGTAGAATCCTGGAAATTCAAGTTATCAAAACTGATTTAATGAGTGCAAGAAATTTAATAAGTTAATAACTATAAAAATAAGCTAACAAGTAATTTGCTGCTGCTGGTAAGTCGCTTCAGTCGTGTGTCCAACTCTCTGCAACCCCAGAGATGGCAGCCCACCAGGCTCCCCTGCCCCTGGGATTCTCCAGGCAAGAACACTGGAATGGGTTGCCATTTCCTTCTCCAATGCATGAAAGTGAAAAGTGAAACTGACTCTTAGTGACCCCGTGGAGTGCAGCCCACCAGGCTCCTCTGTCCATAGGGTTTTCCAGGCAAGAGTTCTGGAGTGGGGTGCCACTGACTTCTCTGAACAAGTTATTTAGAGTGATGCTAATCACTGATGAAATTTTTTCAAACTGTAAAATTTCAGATACTTCTCATATAATAAAATATATTTATAGAAACAGTGTGTACCCTTTACATCTGTGTTACAAAACTAGTAAAATTTTGATAGGCACGCTCCATACATCACATATGAAAAAATTATGTAATGCTTCACATACAAATATAAACACATGGTTGATATATGTGTATACAATCAGGTCAATCTCTATAGTTTATAAAATTGCAGATGTTTTTATTTAATAATTTCAGAATATTTCTTTTTTATAAAATTAGTTAGTTCATCAAATAGTAATAACAAAGAACTTTCCAGGTGGTGCTAGTGGTAAAGAACCTGCCTGCCAGTGCAGGAGAAATAAGACATGGCTTCAGTCCCTGGATTGGTAAGATCCCCTGAAGGAGGGCACAGCAATCCACTCCAGTATTCTTACCTAGAGAGTCCCATGGACAGAGGAGCCTGGCAGGCTACAGTCCAAAGGGTCACAGAGAGTTGGACATGATTGAAGTGACTTAGCATGCAATAATTTCAAAATGGGAAAGAAAAGTTTTTTCCATAATGCTGGTAACACTAGAATTTAATATATATATTTAACAATGAGAAGGTGGTTTAGGACTAGAATGTTTTGTTTTTAATACAGTAAATAGAAGGTCTTAATCTTTATTGAGTGCTTTTAGGTGCTATGCCAAATTTCTCTAAACTATTCATACCTCAGTGAGTTTAGTGTGACAGTAATCTCCCTTTTACATATAAAGAAAATTAAGCTTAAGAAAAGATTGAGTAATCTGCCTGATATTATATAGACTGCATTTGACAGAGCTAATCATTACATGTTTTTACTTATAAAGAATATCAATTTCCTGTTTCAAAAATTAAGAATGAACTAGAAAACAGATATAGAGATGAATAAATTAAAAACAAATATATTAAAATGTAATAGATTTTAGAAAGCAGAAGACTTTACTGTGGGACTAGCATACAACTATATATTGTATAGCAGGATGTATTATAATTGTTGGTTTTTCAAAAATTAATGTTGGATTTTAAGATAATTCCAAATAAATCTCCAATAGAATTTTGTTTCATATCCAGACCAAATTTTTTAGAGTTTATTTACAAAATAAAAAGTATGGAATAACCAAGGCAAGTTGGAAAATAATTAATGAAAGGAAGTAAATTACACTGTAAGATCATAGAAAATTGCTTCATGTTTCAAATTCTGGAATTAACCTCTGGAATTAACCCAAAAAGCTCAGCATTATGCCTCCAGGAATAGATTTGAAATTTACACATTTAAAGAGATGATTTCTCAAAGAAATTTGGAAAAGAATTTTTCAGTAAATGTTGCTGTTGTAATTCAGTTGCTCAGTAATGTCCAACTCTTTGTGACCCCATGGACTACAGCATAGCAGGCTTCTCTTACCTTTGCTATCTCCTAGCGTTTGCTCAAACTCAAGTCCATTTAGTTGATGATGCTATCCAACCATTTCATCCTCTGTCACCTTCTTCTCCCTCTGCCTTCATCCTTTCCCATCATAGGGTCTTTGCCAATGAGTTAGTTCTTCACATAAGGTGGCCAGAGTATTGGAGCTTCAGCTTCAGCATCAGTCCTTCCAACGAATATTCAGGACTGATTTCCTTTAGGTTTGATCTCCTTGCTGTCCAAAGGCCTCTCAAGAGTCTTCTCCAGCACCACACTTTGAAAGTATCTTCTTCGGTGGCCAGCCTTCTTTATGGTCCAACTCTCAAGTCTGATTATGACTACTGGACTATACACACCTTTGTCAGCAAAGTGATGTCTCTGATTTTTAAAAAAGTGATGTCTCTGATTTTAAAAGCTAGGTTTGTCGTAGCTTTTCTTCCAAGGAACAAGCGTCTTTTCATTTCATGGCTACAGTCACCTTATGCAGTGATTTTGGAGCCTGAGAAAATAAAGTTTGTCACTGCTACTATTGTTTCCCCATCTATTTGCCATGAAGTGATGAGACCAGATGCCATGATCTTATTTTTTCTAATGCTTTTTGAAGTCTGATTTTTCACTCCCCTCTTTTGCTATCTTCAAGAAGCTCTTTAGTTCCTCTTTATTTCCTGCCATAAGGGTGGTGTCATCTGCATATCTGAGGTTATTGATGTTTCTGTCAGCAATCTTGATTCCAGCTTGTGCCTCATCCAGCCTGGCATTTTGCGTGATATACTCTGCATAAATGTTTAAAGGCATGGTGACAATATACAGCCTTGATGTACTCCTTTCTCAATTTGGAACCCGTCTGTTGTTCCATGTCTGGTTCTAACTGTTGCTTCTTGACCTGCATGCTGGTATCTCAGGAGGCAGTTAAGGTGGTCTGGTATTCCCATCTCTTTAAGGATTTTCCACAGTTTGTTGTGATCCCCACAATCAAAGGCTTTAGTGTAGTCAATGAAGCAGAAGTAGATGTTTTTCTGAAATTCCCTTGCTTTTTTCATGATCCAACAGATGTTTGCAATTTGATCTCTCATTCCTCTGCCTTTTCTATATCCAGCTTGAACATCTATCTGGAAGTTCTCGCTTCACATACTTTGAATCCTAGCTTCAAGGATTTTGAGCAAAAGCTTCCTAGTATGTGAAATGAGTGCAGTTGTGCAGTAATTTGAACATTCTTTGGCATTGCCCTTCTTTGGGATTGAAATTTCAATAAATAATTTTAATATGTAATAAAATACTTTTAATATTTTTGAAAAAATAAACATTTTATACTGCATATTTTTTCTCAAGGAAACATAAGTGATTTGTTTTTTATTTCAAAAAAGATGTCAAGTACATAATTGAAAATAAGAAAATGTAAAATATTTTGAGCTATTTACATCAACTAAATCTTTTATAAAACTGAAAACATACATAATAAAATCAAAATGAAGAATATTATAGAACAAATGGATGAGAGAACATTAATCCTATACATATATGAAGAGCTATTATAAATTAATAAAGATTTATACTATATTAGAAAATGACTAAGAATGTAGAATATTTATTGAAGTATCAGGGTAAATAGATATTGAATCAATGTATTAAACTGTTTATCATCATTCTTTATCAAAGTAATGCTATTTGAGCCAAAAATGATATGTTGTATTTTGTTTATCAAACTTTCAAAGAAGAGATAGAATACAATATCAAATTATTGTAAGAGTACCCAGCTCCTAGAGCTAAACATTGAAATAACCTTTCTGAAGAACTTTAGTAACCTGCATCACATTTTGTAAAACATGCCTAGACTTTATCCTAAAAATTTATTCAACAGCAATTATCTGGTTATGTGCAAGTATAGCTACTTATAATAATGACAGACTGAAAACAAAATAAAATTTGAAAGCCAAAAGAGAGCACTGATTGAGTTTCTAAGGACGAAATGTTCTATTTTACAAAAACGTACATAATGACCAATATAAAAGTGAAACATTTATTTGATCATTTCTTTATCAAGTTATTGTAAGAGGAAGGAATAATACATGGTATAAATTAGAAGACTGTCACCAAATTTATCTGTCTGAAAATGAACAAGAGTTATTATTTTCAAATATTGTGACACCCTTATTACAAACATTAATTTTAAAATATTGACTGCATTTTCTGGAATTAAAGGGTTATGTTTTCAAATTATTGGTAAAAAAATTATGTGCATGAAAAGATCTAATTTTTTTTAATTTTAAATGTATTTATTTTTTTAATGAAGCATAATCATTTTACAGAATTTTGTTGGTTTCTGCCAACATCAACATGAATCAGTCATAGATATGCATATGTCCCCTCCCTCTTAAATCCCCCTCCCATCTCCCTTCCCATCCCACCCCTCTAGGTTGTTACAGAGCCTCAGTTTGAGTTCCCTGAGTCAAACAGCAAATTCCCATTGGCTATCTATTTTGAATATGGTAATGTAAATTTCCATGTTTCTGTCCCTCCTTTCTCCCCCTACCATGCCCATAAATCCATTCTCTATGTCTGTGTCTCTTTTGCTGCCCTGCAAAGAATTTCATAGTACCATCTTTCTAGAGTCTGTATATATATGCATTAGTATATTATACTTGTTTTTCTTTCTTACTTACTTCACTCTGTGTAATAGACTCTAGGTTCATTCACCTCATTAGAACTGACCTAAATGCATTCATTTTTTTGGCTGAGTAATATTCCGTTGCATATATGTGCCACAGCTTCTTTATCCATTCATCTGTCAATGGACATCTAGATTGTTTCCATGCCCTAGCTATTGTGAATAGTACTGCAGTGAACATTGGGATACATGTGTCTTTTTCAACTTTGGTTACCTCGGGGTATGCCAATTAATGGGATTGCTGGCTCATATGGTGGTTTGAGGTATTTAAGGAATCACCATACTGTCTTCCATAGTGCCTGTATCAATTTACATATCCACCAACAGTGCAAGAGCATATCCTTTTCTCCACACCTTCTCCAGCATTTAATGTTTGTAGATTTTTTGATGATGGCCATTCTGACAGGTGTGAGGCGATATCTGATTTTAGTTTTGATTTATACTTCTCTATAATGAGCAGTGTTGAGCATCTTTTCATGTGTTTGTTTACTATTTGTATGTCTTCTTTAGAGAAATGTCTGCTTAGGTCTTTTTCACATTTTTTGATTGGGCTGTTTGTTTTTCAGGTAGTAACTTGTATGAACTGCTTGTATATTTTGGAAATTAATTTTTTGTCAATTGTTTCATTTGCTATTATTTTCTCCCATTCTGAAAGTTGTCTTTTCTCCTTTTCTTTTTTTTAGTTTCCTTTGATGTGCAAAAGCTTTTAAGTTTGCCTAGGTTTCATTTGTTTATTTTTGTTTTTATTTCAGTTTCTCCAGGAGGTGAGTCAGAGAGGATCTTGCTGTGATTTATGTCATAGAGTGTTCTGCTTATATTTTCTTCCAAGAGTTTTATACTTTCTGGTCTTTTAAACTTTTGGCCCATTTTTAGTCTATCTTTGTGAATGGTGTTAGAAAATGTTCTAATTTCATTCTTTTGCATGTTGGTATCCAGTTTTCCCAGCACCACTTATTGCAGAGGATAACTTTGCCCCATTGTATATTTTTGCTACCTTTTTCAAAACTAAGGTACCTATAGGTGTGTGGGTTTATCTCTGGGCTTTCTATCTTGTTCATTGTTATAAATTTCTGGGATCTTTTTGCCACTACCATACTGTCTTGATGACTGTAGCTTTGTTGTATTGTCTGAAGTCAAGAAAGTTGATTCCTCCATCTAAATTCTTCTTTCTCAAGATTGCTTTGACTATTCGGGGTCTTTTGTGTTTCCATATGAATTGTGAGTATTTTTCTTCTAGTTCTGTGAAATATGTAATTGATAATTTGATAGGGATTATTTTGAATCTGTAGATTGCATTTGGTAACATTTTCACAGTGTTAATACTTCCAACCCAGGAATATGCGATATCTCTCCATCTGTGTCATCTTTGATTTAGTTCATCAGTGTCTTATAGTTTTCTGCATACAAGTTAAAAATATCTAATTTTTAAATTACATATGTTAGAGACAAAATTATAGAAGAGTATATACTGACATAATGCTTATTTCTTCATGTTGCGTTTATATGGATAGGTTTTTATTTCTTCTTCCTTTCATTTCTTCAATAAATATATATTATTATATCCAGGGGAAATATTTTTCTATAAGAAGTTTGTTACACAGCAATGTGATTAATGTACTTAATGCCACAGAACTGTATACTTAAATGAGTTAAAATGTTAAGTCTTATGTTTAGTTTCCATAGTTAAAACTAATAAGATTGTTGATGTACATGTATGTCTTCCTAAGACTGAGCCTCCTGAGGTAAGATGTGCATGTGTGTATTCTGAGTTATGTCTGATTCTTTTGTGACCCAGTAGACTGTAGCCCACCAGGCTCTTCTGTCCATGGAATTTCTCAGGCAAGAATATTGGAGTAGGTTGCCATTTCCTACTCCAGGGAATCTTTCTGACCCAGGGATCTAACCACATTTCCTATGCTAGCAGGCAGATTCTTTACCTCTAGTGCCACCTGGATAGCCCCTGAGAAGTCCCTATCCAATCCCCGGCTGTCCTTGATGCTGTACAGCAAACACTTGCGGTAGCCCAGAATGTGCCTCTGGGAACATAGTTATATTGAGTTGACAGAAGCACGCAACATCGACTCTTTCATCCCTTAGAACTGACTGACCTTTCAACAAGGGCATATTTCTTTTGTCTTAACTAGAGTTAATATTTTTTTTTCTTTCCCTGTATTCCTCATTTAAAAACTATTCTTTGAGTTCTCATTTTGCAGAACTTTCTCTTTACAAAATCTAATGATTTACACATATGTGGTCAATTTACAATATAAAATTTATATTGCCAAAGGCTAATGCTTAGATTTATCAATTACTATGTATAGAAAAAAATCTTTGATCTTATTAAAATAATTGCATCTTCTGGCTTGTGAAAGAAATCTTTGCCATCAAGAATCTTATAAAGATAGAGCAAGAAAAAGGCCTAGTAACTTAATAGGCAAACTAAAATCTAACTGAAGAAAGCAAGACTCAACCTGTCATGGATTTGGAGAGATAGAACTTAGATCTTGTTGGGAGATCCAGACATGACTGAAGAGAGGATATTATTTAATTCAGAGTTTGAGAGATTTGAAGAGTTTTGAGAAGTAGGAAAGGGGGGAGCAGAATCCCAAGTAGAATTATATATACCTTGAATAAAGGAATACTGAAATCAGGGTACTTTGTCAGGACCCAGTAGCAAGAGTCGGGGATGAATGGAATGAAGATTCGATGAGATAGTGAAAGTGAGGTAGCAAAGGTAGATTATGACAGAGAATCTTCGAGCCCAGGCTTAGACATTTGTAAGGATGTAAATGCCAATGCCAGTACAATGATGGGAACTCAACTTCACTGGGATTAAAATGGTCATAGAGTGCAGAATGAATTGCAAAAGAGCACAGCTGAAAAACAAAATACATCTTATGAAGCTATTGATTAATTCAGAATAGCATGGAGAGCACTGACAGTGATAAAGAAGTAGGGGAATATTTTCAAGTGCATTGCAGAGTATCTATAGAAATTGGCAACTGATTAGATACAGGGGTGGAGTGGGAATTAAGGAAAGGCAGGTGTAATAAATGTTCCAGTGAACAGCTGGTGAGGACAAATCAAAATGTCAAATATATATATATATTATCATATATATTTAAGCAAAAAATTATTTTTATAGCCTAGTCCAGTTCCTGGTTTTCACCTGTCCTATAATGAGTCCCTGATGGAATTAGCATCTGCCTGAGTTATAAAACTAGTCTGTTGTAAAACAGGGGCTTAAACCAAGGCCTCAAGTTCTCCTATCTATTCTTTAGATTTTAGATTAAGAATCCTTACTTTAACAGAAAGAGTTTCCTGCAAAACTTTAAAATCAATGTTTTTATGTCTTCCAGCATAATTGGATTAGGTAAATTAGGTTAATATTTTTATTTATTTCCTAACTGTTTCCTAATATTTTTATTTATTTACTAACTGTTTGGTTAAACTCCAGAAGTTGGTGATGGACAGGGAGGCCTGGAATGCTGCAGTCCATGGGGTTGCAAAGAGTTGGACACAACTGAGCAACTGAACTGAACTAAACTGTTTAGGATTTATATTATGAGAGATGCTCAAATATGTACCATGAAAATAATAATCTGTGAGAATCTTAACAACATATTTAGTGTTTTTCTACACATTATTTAATTAAATTTTTCTGATTTAATTGTATTGAGATCAGTCTTATATGATGATCTCCATTTTATAGTTAGAATTCATTCAAACTCAGCAAGTTTAAGTAAACCAGCAAAATGAGAACCTAGAATTTGAACCTCAGCTTTACGAATCTCAATTGCAAACAACTTCTAGTGTAAAAATAAATGCAAATTTTCCCTTTAGTATGATACAGTTCACCTCTGAACAAAACCTTAATTATCAATTATTTCAGGATTTGGCCAATCTTTCTGGAGAGTACATAATGTACATAATTTACATAAAGTAAAAAATGATATTTTTGCTTTGCCAGCTATATAGTTTGTGGAAATAATTAATTCTACTATTATATAAAATCAGTCATAGACAATGTGTAAAGGAACATGTACAAAAAAACTTTCTTTACAAAAACTGGCTGCAAGCTGGATTTGGCCCATGGGTGTAGTTAACTGGTTTTGCCCCTAGTCTCATATCTGAGAAGAAAACAGTTATCTCCCTAGAGAGTTTATTAGACTTGTCCAAGCTGCTTTTGGACAGAGCCCAGAAATTAATTTTATTTTACTGCCTTGATTTTAATGTTTCTTTCTAAAGAACAATTTAATAATAGTCTAATTGACAAGATTTCTATAGTGCTGAAGATGGGGAGCATCCTCAGCACTATAAAGTATAAATCTTTTTTTAATTGGTCTTTTTATGGTGCTTATGGAATTCATTTAGGTAGTTAATAATATCTTAACTGTGCTGACAACACTTCACTGATTATATCTTTCTCTAGAGACTTCCAGACATCTGGTCCCTTGACTGTTGATCTGCCTTTCTTCAAGATGGTTCACTCTGTAGGACTATAAAACAAAGTCTTAATAAGCAAACTCTACAGCAGTTGAATCCATTTAACTTTGTAGAATAGCAACTAAGACTCCAAATAGATCGCAGGAAATTTTAGAATTGTTCCCTGTATTTCCGTCAATCCCACGTTCCAAGGGAACTATGATTATAAATTGATAAATGGTAACTAGATACTTTACATAAGAAATAAAGCATATATGTAATTGTGCTAGATAGTTTTTATTTCATCATTGTTTGAGAAAAGATGCAACATATTTATATAAAATAACATAATACAAAACACTCAGATATTTTTCAAGTGTTTTTTATTTGTAATTCAAGTTGGCTTCTGCTAGTAACCGTAGTAAAAGGCCAGTGTTTTACTTCTGCATCAGAACCCTAAGGTTTGATTTTAGAAAACTTGTCATTATTACATTTTCTGCTTCTAAAGGGCTCTGTGTTTTACATTTAAGTAGGCCAGTTTTGTTCCTTCACAGTACTTGGAGTTTAAAACAGAAGATTAAAAACAAGATAGGAAACTGTTCTGTTTAGAGTTAGCCCCCCTTCCAACTGTGTGTGTGTATGTGTGTGTGTGTTACTGGCTTCAAAAATTGACTATCATAAGCAACCCAACCACATTGTTTCAATTTTGAGTAAATTCTGATCATACACATCTCTCCAATTTAGCTGATTCTTTCCTCACCAAGGAGGAAGTTGAAACTCTTTGCATGTAAGTATAAAACTCTCCTTTATATCCCAGAGGGAAGCCACAAATGAACCTTGAGGTCTACCATTTGTATCTGTATTCTAGTTTGCCATCTCTGCTATAATGAATAAGTTCTCTTTCATTATAGTTGAAACCTGCTTCTTGTTATAGGGAGAATACAAATGGAGAATGAAACTTTGTATCCGAAAGTGATATTATTCGACATTTGTAGCAAACTTAAACACAAAGTTAAGGGGGAAAACCATAAATTATTTTCCAGTTAAATCTTAAGAATAACTAATGTCGAATTAGTATTCAGAGTTGGAAGAACAAACATATTACAAACATATTTCAGGAAAATAGTTAAGAAAATATGCATTTTAGTAATCAAGTATTAAGGATTATTGAAAATGAAAGTGAAAAAAAGTCTTTCGTCCTTTGATATTTAGGAAATTCTTGTAAATATTCTTTTAGAATATTTAGAATGATAACATCAGATAAAAAAAAAACAAAGGAAAAAGAAAAACTAAAACTAAAATAGAAATAAATAAATGAAAAGTTTTATTAAACCAAACCAAATTATGCCATGCCTACTCTATTACATTTAAACAGCATCATGTCTCTATTTTCACATCCTTGATAGATTTCGCCACTTGTAATCAGGAAAGTACATGTTAAAAAAAACTGATAAATGTTGAATTTAATGGTAAAATGTTAATACCACTGTCAGGTACAATTGATTTTCATTACAGTTAGACAAATTCTTGCTTCCTACCACTGTGAAATGACTATTTATATTGGCAGTTAGAACCAACTCAGACATACAATTTCATCAATAATCATTGGGGTGGTAAGATTTAAAATCTCTCTCTCTTTAGTTGCTAAGTTGTGTCCAACTTTGGCAACCCCATGGACTGTAGCCTGCCAGGCTCCTCTGTCCGCAGGATTCTCCAGGCAGGAATACTGGAGTGGGTGGCCGTTTCCTCCTCTAAAGACATAAAATACCATGAGAATATCTATGTTTATGTTGTTTCTTCATCCTCGGTTCAGTTCAGTCACTCAGTCATGCCCGACTCTCTGTGACCCCATGGACTGCAGCATACCAGACTTCCCTGTCCATCACCAACTCCCAGGGATTGCTTGAAATCATGTCCATCAAGTTGGTGATGCCATCCAACCTTCTAAACCTCTGCTGTCCCCTTCACCTCCTGCTTTCAATCTTTCCAAGCATCAGTTCAGTCAGTTCAGTTCAGTTCAGTTCAGTTCAACCACTCAGTCGTGTCTGATTCTTTGCAACCCCATGGACTGCAGCACTCCAGGCCTCCCTGTCTATCACCAACTCCTGGTGCTTGCTCAAACTCATGTCCTTTGAGTTGGTAATGCCATCCAACCTTCTCATCCTCTATCATCACCTCCCCCTCCAGCCTTCAACCTTTCCCAGCATCAGGGTCTTTTCCAGTGAATCATTCTTCACATCAGGTGGCCAAAGTATTGGAGTTTCAGCTTCAGCAGCAGTCCTTCCAATGGATATTATTCAGGACTTATTTCCTTTAAGATGGACTGGTATGATCTCCTTGCAGTCCAAGGGACTCTCAGGAGTCTTCTTCAACACCACAGTTCAAAAGCATCAATTCTTCGGCACTCAGCTTTCTTTATGCTCCAACTCTCACATCCATACATGAGTATGAGAAAAACCATAGCTTTGACTAGATGGACCTTTGTTGTCAAAGTAGTGTCTCTGCTTTTTAATATGCTGTCTAGGTTAGTCATAGCTTTTCTTCCAAGAACAAAGCATCTTTTCACTTCATGGCTGCAGTGGCCATCTGCAGTGATTTTGGAGCCCCTCAAATAACATCTGTCACAGTTTCCATTGTTTCCCCATCTATTTGCCACGAAGTGATGGGACCAGATGCCATGATCTTAGTTTTCTAAATGCTGAGATTTCAGCCTACTTGCTCTCTCTCATGTCTCACTTTCATCAAGAAGCTCTTTAGTGCTTCTTTGTTTTCTGCTATAAGGGTGGTGTCATCTGTGTATCTGAGGTTATTGATATTTCACCCGGCAATCTTGATTCCAGCTTGTGCTTCATTCAGCCCAGCATTTTGCATGATGTACTCTGCATAGAAGTTAAATACACAGAGTGAAAATAAACAGCCTTAATGTACTTCTTTCCCAATTTGGAACCAGTCTGTTGTTTCATGTCCAGTTCTAATTGTTTCTTTTTAAACTGAATACAGATTTCTCAGGAGGTAGGTAAGGTAGTCTGGTATTCCCATTACTGTATAGAATAGACTCGTGGACTTTGTGGATGAGGGTAAGGGTGGGATGATATGGGAGAAGGGCATTGAAGCATGTTAATTGTCATGTGTCTAATCAATCACCAGCCCAGGATTGATGCTCGGGGCTGGTACAGCGAGATTTCCTGGGGGGGAGGGAGGAGGGAGGGGGGTTCTGGAGGGGAAGCATATGTAAACCCATGGTGATATCATGACAATGTATGGCAAAAACAATAAAAAAAAATGGAACATTATAATAAAAAATATACATTTTTTTTAAAAAAAAAGAATTTTCCAAAGTTTGTTGTGATCTACACAGTCAAAGGCTTTGGCATAGTTGATAAAGCAGAAGTAGATGCCTTTCTGGAACTCTCTTGCTTTTTCAATGATCCAACAGATGTTGGCCATTTGATTTCTGGTTCCTCTGCCTTTCCTAAATCCAGCTCGAACATCTGGAAGTTCATGGTTCACATACTGTTGAAACCTGGCTTGGAGAATTTTGAACATTATTTTGCTAACATGTGAGATGAGTGCATTGTATGGTAGTTTGAGCATTCTTTGGCATTGCCTTTCTTTGGGATTGGAATGAAAACTGACCTTTTCCAGTCCTGTGGCCATTGCTGAGTTTTCCAAATTTACTAGCATATTGAGTGCAGCACTTTCACAGCATCACCTTTATTTTTTTTATTTTTATTTTTTTCCTTGTATAATATTTTTTTTTCTTTATTTTATTTTTTTATTATTGTTTTTGCCATACATTGTCATGATATCACCATGGGTTTACATATGCTTCCCCTCTGGATCCCCCCTCCCTCCTCCCTCCCCCCCCGGGAAATCTCGCTGCACCAGTCCCGAGCATCAATCCTGGGCTGGCGATTGGGACCTAATTAAAATTAAAAGCTTTTGCACAACAAAGGAAACTATAAGCAAGGTGAAAAGACAGCCTTCAGAATGGGAGAAAATAATAGCCAATGAAGCAACAGACAAACAATTAATCTCAAAAATATACAAACAACTCCTGCAGCTCCATTCTAGAAAAATAAACAACCCAATCAAAAAGTGGGCCAAAGAACTTAACAGACATTTCTCCAAAGAAGATATAAAAATGGCTAACAAACACATGAAAAGATGCTCAACATCACTCATTATCAGAGAAATGCAAATCAAAACCACAATGAGGTACCACTTTACAGCAGTCAGAATGGCTGCCATCCAAAAGTCTACAAGCAATAAATGCTGGAGAGGATGTGGAGAAAAGGGAACCCTCTTACACTGTTGGTGGGAATGCAAACTAGTACAGCCACTATGGAAAACAGTGTGGAGGTTCCTTAAAAAGCTGCAAATAGACCTGCCATATGACCCAGCAATCCCACTGCTGGGCATATACACCGAGGAAACCAGAATTGAAAGAGCCACGTGTACCCCAATGTTCATCGCTGCATTGTTTACAATAGCTAAGACATGGAAACAGCATCACCTTTTAGAATTTCAAATAGCTCAACTGGAATTCCATCACCTCCACTAGTTTTGTTCATAGTGATGTTTCATGAGGCCCACTTGACCTCGCATTTTAGGATGTCTAGTTCTAGGTGAGTGATCACTCCATCATCATTATCTGGGTAGTGAAGATCCTTTTTGCGCAGTTCTTTTGTGTATTCTTGCCACTTCTTCTTAATATCTTCTGCTTCTCTTAGGTCCATACCATTTCTGTCCTTTATTGAGCCCGTCTTTTAGTGAAACATTCCCTTGTTGTCTCTAATTTTCTTGAAGAGATCTCTAGTCTTTTCCATTCTATTGTTTTCCTCTATTTCTTTCGATTGATCAGTGAGGAAGGCTTTCTTATCTCTTCTTGCTGTTCTTTGGAATTCTGCATTCAAATGGGTAAATCTTTCCTTTCCTCCTTTGCCTTTAGCTTCTCTTTTCTCTGCTATTTATAAGGCCTCCTCATGTAAATAGTAAGGTTTTCCCTACTTTCTTCAATTTAATGACAAGACCAGGAGCTGACTGTGGCTCAGATCATGAACTCCTTATTGCAAAATTCAGACTTAAATTGAATAAAGTATGGGAAACCACTACACCATTCAAGCATGACTTTAATCAAATTTCAGAATCGGGGTCTTTTTTAATAAGTCCTTCCAATGAATATTCAGGAGTGATTTCCTTTTGGATTGACTGGCTTGATCTCTTTGCAGTCCAAGGGACTGCTAAGAGTCTTCTTCAACACCACAGTTCAAAAGCATCAATTCTTTGGCTTTCAGCTTTCTTTATGGTCCAACTCTCACATCCATACATGACTACTGGAAACACTATAGCTTTTACTTAACAGACCTTTGACAGCTAGTTAATGTCTGTTTTTTAATATGCTGTCTAGGTTTGTCATACCTTTCCTTCCAAGGAGCAAGTGTCTTTCAATTTCATGGCTGCAGTCACTATCTGCAGTGATTTTTGGAGGCCAAGAAAATAAAGTCTCTCACTGTTTCCACCTTCATTATAGGAAGAAGTAAATTAGTTGAGGATTGCTTGAAACACTTCGCACTTACCTTTCTGTTAAATAGTGTTCTCAAGAAAGAAGTATATGCTTTCTAACACAAAAATGGTAGCACTTTTAGCAAATATAGATTCAAGACTCATTATTTTTTTCACTTGCTTAAGAGTCTTCTTATATTCAGATTTTATATTGTCACAGAAACATTCTGCTTATGCAGTTACAAACTGTATTTTTATATTAGAAATATTTCAAACATTCATAATTTTTACTTTTAATAAAAGTCCACTTTGATTTCTAGAGTAAAAGATACATTCACTATACACCCTACGCATCTTAGATATTATTAGCAGAATAGAGTTAGAATGAGTTTTTCAATGTAAAAAGTATTGTTCAAATGAATTTTATCTCATCAGACATATGCATTTCTTATGTTAGTTTTCCTCTACTTTTCGGTGTAATCGACTGAAAAAATGCTAGTTATCTGGAAAGTTAAGTCTTTTTATAAAGCAGTTAAAAAACTGTCTTTCCTTGAGGTATCCTTGCATTATCTTGAAAAATAGCATTTCAAAGCAAAGTACAAAATAAAAGGTCATATACAAGATCTTTGAACTGAAAAGGTCTTTGAATATATATTCTTGAATTTAGAAAAGCCCTAGTGACATCTGTCTTTGATTATAGTTATATGGAGAAATTTTAATTCTAAAGCTGTATTTAAAACATTTCAAGTACACAATGATATTATATTCCTGGAATATGGCACATGGTTATTTTAACATAATTATAGATGTCTGAAATAAATTATTAAAACACAGTCATAACAAAATCAGAACTTTTCATAATTTAGTCATGTTTATCTAAGAAAATTCAAAATAAAATGTTTGAATAAAGATTTCTTATCTCACAGTTGGTCAATTAACTTTACAGAAGGTTTGGTTTTTTTTTTTTTTCTTATTCTTCTTTGCCATCATTCTTTTTTTTTTTTTTAAATTTTTTTTAGTTTATTGTGTTGGTTTTGCCATACATTGACATGAATATGCCATGGGTATACATATGTTCCCCTTCCAGAACCCCCCTCCCTCCTCCTTCCCGATTCCCTCTCTCTGGGTCATCCTGGTGAACCAGCCCTGGGCATCAAACCCGTGCTGGCGATTGATTTCACATCTATGGACACCTTATCTTTGACAAAGGAGGCAAGAATATACAATGGAGAAAAGACAATCTCTTTAACAAGTGGTGCTGGGAAAACTGGACAGCCACTTGTAAAAGAATGAAACTAGAACACTTTCTAACACCATACACAAAAATAAACTCAAAATGCATCAAAGATCTAAACATAAGACCAGAAATTATAAAACTCCTAGAGGAAAACATAGGCAAAACACTCTCCGACATAAACCAAAGCAGGATCCTCTATGACCCACCTCCCAGACTATTGGAAATAAAAGCACAAATAAACAAATGGGACCTAATTAAAATGAAAAGCTTCTGCACAACAAAGGAAACTAAAAGCAAGGTGAAAAGGCAGCCTTCAGAATGGGAGAAAATAATAGCAAACGAAGCAACGGACAAACAATTAATCTCAAAACTATATAAGAAGGTTTGGTTTAATTGCTGAAATGTTTAGTTTATTTATTGTAATTGTGCTTCTTAATTGTTAGACATTAAGTTGGGAAAATGGTTTGGGTTTTTGTTTTAGGTTTTATTAAAGAAAAAATATTGGATACTAATATAGGAAGAAAAAAAGAATTTGCTATTAGTCTATTTTCACAGTAGATCTGGGCCCCTAGCCATATGAAATTATAATCATTTTTAATCTGTGTATTCTTTTTTCTTTCTTGCAGATTGTTTTAAATTTTACTACAATGGACCTATACAAAAGTAGTTTGTGCTGGTATGATTATATTGAAGTAAGAGATGGGTACTGGAGGAAGTCACCTCTCCTTGGTAAGAGATTTTTTTTTTTTCTTTTTATATGTCTATATATATATATATATATAGTCTGTCTTATCCAGAGACAATTCTTTCAAGAGTCTTCTCAGGGTTTAAGGTACATGAGACCAATATTTTAATTTTTATTATACTTTTTTCAATCATAGCAAAGATACTTACAGATAGACAACAGATTAATTTAAACCAACTTCAATTATAAAATGGTGCTTGGATCTGAACATGATTTAGAATAGCTTATAGTGAATACCTATCACATATTCTATATTTTTAATTTTAAAATCAGAGTTTTAATGGGTAAACCAGATAAATTGTGTGTTTGTGTGTATATGTCTTGTTTTTCTTTCTTTGCTAAGGCAGCAGAGCATGAGGTGTTAGGTACACATTCAGCAGCTGGCTTCCTGCACCAAAAATATTGGTTCTTAATGTAGACATCACAGTTTTTCCCCTCGGGTTTTTGTGGCTTAGAAGGTGCGTCTGTAGTTTGTGTCATAAATTGTAGCTCAGATTTGGTGCACATCAAAGTATCCTACCGACCTTTAACTGCAGACCACACACTAACTTACACGAGGCACTTTCTGTTACCCTCTGTTTCAGCTAAAGGTGAGAGCTGCTGTGACCATGTGAGTATCTACTCTACTGATTTTTTTTTTTTGAAATTGTACCTTTCTCTTCTATTTTTAGAATTAGCTTTGCTCAGCTGTTTTTAAGTACTTACAGATCTTTTCTTCTTAACATCTAAAACCTGCTGAGTGGACACATTTGTATTAAAAATGTCAGCAGCCTTAGTCAATCCAAGAGATCTGTAGAAATGCCTAAAAATAAGGAAAGATAAAGACTTGAACTAATTCGATGTCCGGATGAGGAAAGCATTGTCTTGAACATTTACTTTCTTAGCCTCCTAGCTGTTGTTGTTCTTTAGTCGCAAAGTCCTCTCTGACTCTTGTGATCCCACTGCCAGGCTCCTCTGTCCATGGGATTTCCAGGCAAGAATACTGGAGTGGGTTGCCACTTCCCTTCTGCAGGAGATCTTGCCAATCCAGGGACTGAAGTCGTGTCACCTGCATGGGCAACAGTGGGTTCTTTACCAGTGGGCCACCTGGGAGACCCCAGTTTCTTAGCCTAGATGAAGCTGTTTATAATATATTGATATGTATGTGTGTTCATAATAAAACATTTCATTAAATTCATATTGAAAAATCAAATCTAAAGCTGAAATACTGAGGACACTTTTTTACAACACCATCAGCATTACATACTGCAGGGTATAAGAGCCTAACACACAGGTTCAGTCTGACCACAGTGTTCATATGGAAAGCTTTCCCCACTATTTCCTCTGAGACCTTGCTCCTCAGAGTGTAGCCATCACATGGGCAGCACCAGAGTCACTTGGGTGTTAGAAACATAGAAACGCAGGTTCCACTCCATACCTTCTGAAACAAACTGCATTGTAACAGGCACCCTGACAATTCGTATGAATTACAGCTTTTTCTCTTTTAGTCAGGTTGCTGTCTTCTAGTTTCCTTTTATTCAGAATTGAAATAAAATTGAAGTACAGTCGATATACAGTACTGTGTTAGTTTCAGGTGTATAGCAAAGTGATTCATATATATATATATATACACACACACACTGAGTCGCTTCAGTCGTGTCTGACTCTTTGTGACCCCATGGACTGCAGCCCACCAGGCTCCACTGTCCTTTGGTTTCTCCAGGCAAGGATATTGGAGTGGGTTGCCATTTCCTCCTCCAGAGGATCTTCTCGGCCCAGGGATCAAACCCACATCTCCTGTAGTTCCTGCTTTGGAGGCAGACTCTTTACCACTGAGCCACCAGGGAAGCCTATATATATATATATGAATGCTCAGTCATTCAGTTGTGTTCAACTCTTTGAGCCCCCATGGACTGTAGCTTGTCAGGCTCCTCTGTTCATGGAATTTTCTGGAGCAGGTTTCCATTTCCTACTCTAGGGGATCTTCCCAACAAAGGGTTCAAACTTGCATCTCTTACATCTCCTACATTGGTAGGCAGATTCTTTACCACTAGCGCCACCTGCAAAACAGATATCTATCTATCTACACATATATTCTTTTTACAGATTTATGTTCCATGATGGGTTATTGCAAAGTACTGAACATAGTTCCCTGTGCTATACAGTAAATCTTTGTTGTTTATCTATTTCATATTATAATAGTGTGTATCTGTTAACTTCATGGGCTTCCCCAGTGGCTCATTGGTAGAGAATCTGCCTGCAATGCAGGAGTCACAGGAGACATGGGTTCGATTCCTGGATGGGAAATATACCCTGGAGGAGGGCATGGCAACCCTCTCCAGTATTCTCGCCTTGAGAATTTTTGTGGTCAGAGAAGCCTGGCAGGATACAATCCATAGGGTCACAGAGTCGGACACAACTGAAGCGATTTAGCACGCACACACATCTGTTACTCTCATACTCCTAATTTGTCCTTCTCCCCCTCCCTTTCCTACACATTACGGTGTAAGAGACATTACTCTCCTTTACATGGCCCTAAGTTTTTAATACATGCCCCTAATACCATTTAGGAAGACATTTTTCTTTTTTTTTGCCTGCTAGCTGTTAGTATAAATGCATGTTGACTTTTTTCATATACTAAAACTATGTATGAAATCATTAGCAAGGATACACAAAAATGAATGACAATATATTATTATTTGTAGAATTATTTCATGTGTATTATCATATTTAACTTTTTACCATCAATATGAAACCTTTGAGCCCAATAGCAAATATACAGTGAGCAATGAATATTTGTGGAGGGTTGAGGCAGGGAAGAAGGAATGACAGTTATTATTCTATTCATTCAGTATTATACTTGCCTTTGGGTACGCAATCAGAGAAATGTCAGAGCTCATACTCAAGTCTTCTAATACTGTTTTCCATTCTGCCCACTAAACTACATGCTATATCTTTATAGATGCAATGGAATGTATGTAGTAACATAAGATCCCTAGGCAGCCCATGGGTTTCCGTGACAAAGTGCCGCTGAACTTAGCTAAACGAAGAACTACACTTGAGCTGTAACTTCCCAACTAATGACAAGACTGACAATTAAGGTAGTTTTTCAGGATCACTGGAGGTCTTTTCTCTCCTCTGTGGAGTAATATTCCCTACCTTGATGTACCATGCATCTTTTCACAAATAGATGTTTCTTTTCGACCTAGCTGTTTCCTAGTTCTACAGATAGTGGTAGTGGTATCAGTCATTTAATCTAAGGTTGATAGGTTCCGATATTCTATAAATAAAGCAGAAGAAATAGTTTTATTTAAGTCAGTACTTTATTAAGTCAGTATTAAGGATTCATAGCTATGGCTCTAGTTACTAGGCATGGTGATAGGAACCAAATCTGGTTTTATGTCTGTAATTTGTAGCTAGTATGAAAACTAGTTAGAATATAAAGTCATATTTAGAAGCCTCTCTTTATTCTTTTATTTCTTTTAGGTAGATTCTGTGGGGACAAATTGCCTGAAGTTCTCACCTCTACAGAAAGCAGAATGTGGATTGAGTTTCGCAGCAGCAGCAACTGGGTAGGAAAGGGCTTTGCAGCAGTCTATGAAGGCAAGTAACTTTGAGTTTAGAGATGGCTTTTCCTTAGACCTCTTAACAGAAATGTACTTTCAATTTCATTTGAATAGTATTGTCATTGTATTTTAATTATCTAATTGTCTAAACTGCATTATGATATCCATGGGATGATTTTAATAAAAATACTCAGTAAGTTTAATTGCAAAAAAAGCCTGTTTCTGGTGCCAGTAATGTGGTAATATATATGTTCTCATCAGGGATGTGTGGGGAAAAAATAACTCATTAGAGATGTGTGGAAAACAACAATAACATCAAATGGCACAGGATTCTTAAACTTCGATTGTTTTTTTCATAATAATATTAAAATATTATGAAGAAATTACCATTTCTGTTTGTACTGAGTCTGTGTGTATTTTATGCCTGTACTGCAGAAATGTCCTGTTAAAGGAAACTGCACAGAAAATAATTGTGCACAGTTCTGGAGATTGTTTTGTCTAAATGAGAGAGTCAGCATTCAAGAAGAATTTACCAGATGCTTTGTTCTATATGTCTCTAAAAGAGTAAACTGGCATTGTGCTTCTTGGCTTTAAAAACAGTTCCCTTCTTGTCAGATCATGGGTGGAGATGCCCCTTTTTGCTCCTGCCTCTGACTGCACAGAAATTCAGGCAGTTTACAAGACAGAGTTTCTCCCTCTCTTAGACTTTTAAGAGAATAGGAGCGTTTGTTTCAGAGATTAGCTGTGTGGTCATGAGGAGTGTGACCTGGGTGGAGCCACAGGTGTCTCACTAACGTGAGGCCTGCTCACACCAGGGGCCCAGGGAGTTTTATGGAGCTTCTCTCCTGATAAGCTCTTCCCCTGACTGAGGTCAAAAAACCAAAAGAATGGTTCAGGGAATCACAGAGCAAACTCACACAGAATAAATTTTAAAATCTCAAAAGGTTTTTAAAGTCTAACAAAGAGGCTTGTTTTTGTAAAGGTGTGAACTACCAGTGGTTAAAAAGTCATCTAATATTTATAACTAAGTGGCTAGTTTTTTTTTTTTAAATCAACAAAATATTTGATTGATAAAAGTATTGGCAACTAGCCAATCTTGATTTTTATAACCTGCTCTTCATATGTTCAGCTACAGGCGCTGAACTAAAATGCTATCTTAGAAGAAAATGAAAATGAAATGACATGTCTAGGTTTACTTATTTATTTTTGCTTTCCTCAGCTATCTGTGGAGGTGAGATACATAAAAATGAAGGACAGATTCAATCTCCTAACTATCCTGATGACTACAGGCCAATGAAAGAATGTGTGTGGAAAATAGCAGTGTCAGAAGACTGCTACGTCGGCCTGATCTTTCAGGCCTTTGAGGTAAAGTCCTTCAGGCAGCCTTTGTGGGGCACATCCTCCATAAAAGACAGTGCATTTAAAGGAGCAAGAACTACAGAATCAGTGAAGAAGCAAAAGATTGCCTATAAAATGCAACATCAAGAGCAAGAGAGCATTTTTTTCCCCTTTGTTCCTCTCATTGCAGACATTTTCAAGAAGATTAAAGTGAGCTTACATTATCTGTGCTTTTTGAATTAAAATGTTTGAAGTACTAACAATAGTTTCTTTTGAAAAATGACCAGGCTTGTTTCACAAGAATGCTTGAAGAGTCCATTAAAAAAAAAAAAAAACTTTTATTTCTCCTCTAAACTAAAGGTAGCTCATCTTTTTTTGTTGTCTTTAGGGGGAAAATCTATTTTTCACCTTTTTTTATTATTATGTAGAAAACTGTTTATATCAAAAACAGGGATTTAAATATTCTTAGGAGATTTTGACTTCATCAAAAATGTTTACTAGGGAAGAGATCAGCACCAAAATTGCATTATTAGATGAGGACAGAATAAACCAAAGGCCAGTTAGAATCCTGAAGCAAAATCTGCATCCAAAACTGCTGTGCTAGCTGATGACTCATTTTTGTGTGATGGGGAGAACTGAGTAAGGGGTGGGAAGCCAAGAGACATGAGGATTTGTTCGGAACCCCTGAGTATGCTTAAATTATAGAATCAGGCTAGAAATTGAGAGCCCAAAGCAGAGTAGGTAGGAATGATGAGGTGTTGGCAGTAGGTCCAGGAAGAGATCAAGATGCCATTATCAGAGATTAGTTCTTTACTGATTAGAGGTGCTATTTATTGTCCGAGTGGTCAGAAGTCTGCCAAGAACCCCACTTACTGTCAAGATATACTTGCCACTGAATTGGTGATGTGAGGTGTCTCAGTTCCCAAAGCAGGAGCCCCAGGAGAATACAGGGGTTACTCAAAAGCCCAGAGAATATTTCCCTCACCTGTAATCTCTGTAACACATTTTTTGGTTCTTCTCTACCCCTTTGCTTGTACCTTTAATTGTTAGCATATTTCTTTTTAATCATGAAAAAAATTTCTTTTCTTCTATGATCAAATTGTTTATGCCCCTGACCACTTTGCATTTTTGGAAGCCTTGGTTCTGAGATTATTTAATTCACATTTAAATTTTAAAATTTTATTGGATTGAAGACATTATTGGAAATAGATCAGTTTATTGTAAAGAGTACTAAAATTGTTTAGAATTCACCCACTTTTTAGACCAAAACAACTGGTTCACTGAAAAATTATATAATGACCACATTACGTGTATTTTGTGCCATTGAAAACATTGAGAAGAACTGCCTTCCAACAATATTTCAGTGTTTTATAAAATTCTATTACCAAAGTGATGTTAGCAAATACATTCATTTGATGCATCTAAAAATTGAGATGCAGAAATTGCTGGCTTAGCTGGTTTGCAGTTTTTTGGTTTTTGGTTTCTTTTTTTGTTTGTTTCAATATATCAATATATTAAGAGTGGCATTCTTCAAAAATAGGATAATGTAAGGACAAATAGGAGATATTTATACCTCAGGCACTTAGAACCATGTTTGACATAGGGTAGTCATTTAATAAACACTTGTTGATTAAATGGATGAATAAATTGTTACTATTCTTTGAAGCTGAAGTAAGGTCATGTCATGTAATAGGTTGATTGATAATATATTTCATTTATTATCCCCAGTTCCCTGTCCTTTCTTCATTTTGTTTCATTTCCTTATGTTTTTTCCTCCTTTATTTATACACTGGACATATCTGATTGTCTAGTAGGTTTCTTATCTTTGACTGATACTAACACAACGTTTGATTGTTTAGTCTTACACTAACCCAATCATCTTCAGTCTTCCCTATTTCAATATTTAATGTTTCAGCATGTCACTATTTTGCTATTGTCATTTAGTCACCAAATCACGTTCAACTCTTTTGCAACTCCATGGACCCCTCTGTCCCTGGGATTTCTTAGACAAGAATACTGGAGTGGATTGCCATTTCCTTCTCCAGGGGATCTTTCTCACCCAGGTAGATTCTTTATCACTGACCCACTGGGGACTCCCCATGTCACTATTTACTCAAGGAATATTTCTAATTCCACTCTTGCTCTTAAACCCCAAAGCCAGTTCATCAGCATATTCCATTTGCTTTGTATTCAAGATATCTTATATACATGGTCACTTTGCATTTACTTTCTTGCCACCACTGCTCTGAACACTGCCTCTGGCTTTGTAACTTGGTGAGTTCTACATCTCTACTTTTGCCTTACATATCCTGAGACCCACACAACAGCCAGCATGGTACTCTCACAATATGAGTTATATCAAGCACTACTCTGCTTAAAGTTTTATCAAGCACTACTGTCTATATACCTCATGGAGAAAATCTTTGTGTTAGACTTTTAAGGCATGTGTTATAGCACTGTTCGTCCTGAATTCAGTGTTAATGAATTGGAATATCTGTGAAGGTGACTTTAAACAGAAATATACATAAAGCAAGGCTAAATATTGATTTGTTTATAAAACTTTTGTGACCAGAGCCTCTCAAGAACCTACCCCTGGATTTCCCCAGGAGCTATGAATCAGTACTCACTGACTCAGCATTTTCCCTGACTATGGTGAATACTGAGAATTGATTGTATATATCTTTAATTTGGTCTAATGGTCATTAGATGGTTTGTTTCAGTTAGTCAGTTAACTGTTTAAATCTATTTATTTTGTTTACATATTATATGTCCAATATACAGTTTATACATTTTATATTGAAAATGTATAATTTTAAAATGGTCTTTACTGTTTCTCAGTGTTTCATATCTTTTTCTGACAAAACCATTTTTATTTACTGATATCAGTCTTTGATTTTTTTCAAACACTTTCTATTTTTGTAACTTTTTTATTCCCTGTGCTACTCTCTCCCCTTTCAGATAAAAGGGCCATTAAGATAAACTAGTTCTGTTGAAATCTACTATAAAGAACTTTCTGGCTGTTCATTATTTATGCCTTTCTGTGAATTTATGTCATGAATATTCACCTCTCCTAATGCTACTTAGATTTTAATGTAAGTACAGAAAGAAGTCTGAACAAGTGCTTTTGTTAATGAATTTCAGGTATATTTGAGCAGGAAAGGATGCTCTATGGGTGGTAATAAGAGTCCTAATATACCTATAATCATACCCTTTGGGACAATTTTCTCCTCTAGTAGTTACTAATACATTGATCCTAAGACCAGCACTGAAGTGAGTTTGTACATGAATGTAAATAGTGTCTAAAATCATTTTGAAGAACATGTCTTCTTTTCAACAGTAGTGTTGGTAAAGCAGGATCGATACTACTACTTCACTGGAGCACTTTCAGTATGCAGAAATGTATAAGTGAAAAAGCTGGGGAGACTATAATACAACTTCAAAGAAATGTCAATAAAGCAGAAAGCAAATGAAACAAATCCAGAGCTTACTTGTGTTTCATTAAAATCCCTACGTACATTTATTTACTTGGGATTACGCTTGAGGCATTGGCCAGATTTTCTATACACTCTGATTTGGTTATACCTTGCTTCTGAAAACCATAGTAATCGTTTTCCTCATCCTTACTAGCAACTTTCTAAACCACATACAAAAGTTTTGTTTGTTTGTTTTTTATCTTGACACGGTTGACCCTAACAGCACAGGTCTGAACTACAGTTATTGACTTATATGAAGTTTGTATTTGATTGGAGATCACAGTATGTAAAGTCAAAACACTAGGCTTTAAATGGCTAATATCTCCAAACTGCTGCAGCCTCTTTTCTTTAGTGAGTCATTTATTAGCTCCTTTATTTTTGAGGCAGAGATTGCCCTTCCAGTTTTTCAGCTGCACTAGATTAACACCTCTGACTCCCATGTTGTTCAAAGGTCAACTGGTAATACCCAGTTAAGAGTAATCCTTTAATCCCTTTAAATATTTTATGTTAGTTTAAATTAAGTAGGCTCATCTTTGGAAATGAACTAGGAAGCCAAGACAAGGAGATCTTAATTAGTTAACATTTTAATGCTTGCCCTGCGCTATTTCTTTGGCTATTTGGCTAATAATAAGTTAACGTATTGGTGAAAGTGAAAGTGAAAGTCTCTCAGTTCTGTCTGACTCTTTGCAACTCTGTGAGACAGTCCCTGGAATTCTCCAGGCCAGAACACTGGAGTAGATAACAGCCTTTTCCTAGCCAGTGTTTTGGTTAATAACTGTAAAAGAGAATTAAGAACCTCTCCATAATTTTATTGAATACTTTAGGCTGTGAGTCCACTCTGAAAGATTAGATTAAATAAACCTGCCCAAGGTCACACAATTCTTAACTGGTAGCGCTGTGATGAATAGCACAGTCCCATGGCCTGGCACTCACACACCCATTTTTGTCTTGCTGGCAAAATGAAGCATATGTATTCTCTCATGGCATTAAATTCTTTCCCTTCATAAACTGTTTGTACATTTGCATTATTTAATCAACAAATGTCTATCAGTCAGGGACATGTCTGTTTACTCATCACTGTTTATATACTATCAAGTGTATATTTATTGTGTGGCCATTACAGGTTTTCAGTGAATCTTTACTAAATTTATGAGTTAGTTAAAAATTATTGTGTCATGAAGAAAAAAAATCAAATGGCAGCACTGAAAAACCTGAATCTACAAAATTAAACCTAACCACACCTTATGGTTTTGATTTCCACATAGTTGACCATATTTGTTTTTTCTCCACTACAGTATCAAGATTGTCTACTTAAAAATATGTACCGTGTGAGGGTAGAGAGCTAGTTTTATTTGGGGCAAAATCAGGACTGCAGACTGTGAGAGAGACTGCTCCAAAGAAGTGAGGGGGAAAGGTCAGCATAGATGTTATTTTGGTGAAAGGAGAATGCATGCAGTCAAGCACACAATTTTCCAAAAGGTTTCTACTAGTCTCGTGAAGCTTTTGCTACCAGGAGCAATAGTCATCACCATGAAGGATTTTAGTGCTTTTCTAGATATGGGGAGATATAAGAATTGGGCTTGTAAAATCAGTTCCTGAAAACATCTAACTATTTGAAGACCTGTCTTTGCTAGTTCTCCACCATCCTACCCCCACCTCAAGCACAGAGTAACTCATTTCTACTCTCCACCCTGAACTTTCAGGGAATATTGAAAATAAGAAGCTGCAGCAGCACATGATTTAATCCTGGTAGAAGTAGATGGCAAGTGCCAATAGCAAGTGACAATTTTTAGTTGACAATATTCATTAAGTACTAATAGTACTTAATAGTACAAATAGTAAAAGTAAGGGATTCCCTAATGGTTCAGGCGGTAAAGAATCTGCCTGCAATGCAGGGGACCCAGGTTCAATCCTTCGGTGTTGGTCAGGAAGATCCCCTGGAGAAGTACTAATAAAAATAATATTAATTAATAAAATATTAAACATGACAGTACATTTTAAAATAACCATCCTATTAAACATTTTTCCTTTTTAAGATTCCTTTTGTTATAGCTTTATCACAACTTTATTATATTTTTCACATTATTAAAATTAATTTATTTTTAATAACACATGCTAATCTTGATTGTTTTTGTTAGTCATACTGTTCTTTAACATCTTACCCTAAAACAACATTAATGACTTAACATTGTCCCAAGTGTATCGAATTTTAAGTTATATTAACTATAAAAGTTTAATCATTTATGTAGTTATAGTATTAATTATATCTTGAAATTATGTCCTACCACTCACTGAAGACTTATTACAGTAAAATAGACATAACATGTGTACGACACAGTAGTGTTAAGTACATTCACAGTATGTAATAAACCTCTAGAATTCTTTTCATGCTGCAAAACTGCAGCTGTTTACCCAGCGAGCAACAATTCCCCATCCACACTCCCCCCAGCCCTGGGCAATCACTGTTGCCTTATGTCTGTACAAATTTGACTATTCTAGGTACCTCGTATAAGTGAAATCATACAATATTTAAATTTTGTGTGACTTTTTAAATTTCACTAACTGTAATATCCTCAAGGTTCGTCTATGCCATAGCACATGAAAGGATTTCCTTCCTTTTTAAGGCTAATATCCCATTGTATGTATAGTCCACAGTTTGCTTTTCCATTCATCCTCTGATGGATATTTGGATTGTGGTCACCCCTTGGCTATTATGGATAATGCTGCTATGAACATGGATGCACAAATATCTCTTCTCTAAGACCCTGCTTTCCATTTTCCAAATGTATACCTGAAAGTGGAATTGATGAATCATATGGTAATTTTATTTTCAATTTTTCAAGGAGTATGGGAAAGCTTTCATGAAAACTATTTCCTAGAAAATTTGGATGTTTCAGAGGTTTTTACAAATAACTAGATATTGCAGTAGATGTTTTTGGAATGTCAAATTTATTTGGAAATTTGATTATAAAATGAGAGCAAAGTGGATGAATGGCCCTGAAGCCCAGGCCTGATATCTTGTTCTAGTGTTAGCATTCCTTCAGTCTTAGAGCTCCTCCCATCACTGATCACAAAGCTCTGTACTGGGTGGGAGTGTTAGAATGAGAGGCTGGCTGCTTTAAATTATATTTGATTAATTTTAGATAGTGATAAATAAAAGAACTTAGCTTTTTGATGCTTCTTCTCTAACATACCAGTAAAGACATGGGCCCTCCACTTAGTAACGAAATGTAATATCCATCTCTTCTGCCTAGGCTTTGTACTGTTCTTCCTTCTTTGTGTATTTGGATATATTTCCGGTACCATTTATTTGTCAGTTTCCTAAAAAAATCTTCAGAGCTTAATATTACTTTTGTTGTTTTACATATATGCATATTAGGTCTGTTTACTTTAAGATAAACTTGCCATACTCCTATATGGTTGGTGCTCTGACTACCTTAAAGTCTGTAATAGGTCAGTATCATCATCACATTTGCTACAGGTGTACTTGTGCATGACACGGTATTCAGATTCCAGATCTGTGAACTATGTCCATGCTTCAAAGCAAGAAGAAACGTTTTCTTTTTTTGTCTTTATGAATTATTGACTTTGGTGTTCTTTTTCCCATTATACCTAATGTAATGTAACATCAATGAACTTATCCCCTTTTTAGCTTTGAATGTATCTATTTCTATCTATTCTCAATACTGGAAAAGGAAATGCCAACCCGCTCCAGTACTCTAGCCTGGAGAACCCCATGGACAGAGGAGCCTAGAGGGCTATAGTACATGAGGTCACAAGAGTCAGGACATAATTTAGTGACTATCACCATCATTCTCTAAAACTGTCACACAAATAACATAAATAAAAGAACTCAAACCCTCATTTGTGCTCACTATCATTACTGCTATGCAGATGTAGTTAAAGAGATATTAATTATAATTAACACCAATAGAGCAGATTTATTGTGCTGATATTGCATTAGGATTAATGTAATTAACCTAGAAAAATATGTAAACAAAAATCATGGAGGTCACAGGTGAGCTATCTGGGTCAACAACTGTGATATTGGCTATGTGAGACTATAGTTAATATTTCTATTGTTTTACCCACGATACCAGGTGCATGATACTTAATATGTAAATAACATGTAATTCATAAATAAGTACTGGTAGAATCAATCCTAAAGTTGATCATTTTTATGCTTACCCATGAGATATTTACACTTTGTGAATCATATAAAAATGGATTTCTCTGGTGGCTCAGATAGTAAAGAGTCTGCCTGCAATGCAGGAGACCTGGGTTCAGTCATTGAGTTTGGAAGATTCCCTGGAGAAGGAAGTGGCAACTGACTCCAGTACTCTTGCCTGGATAATTCCATGGATGGAGGAGCCTGGTAGCCTACAATCCATGGGATCACAAAGAGTCAGACATGACTGAACAACTTCATTTCACATCATATAAAATATTTAAAATGTTTGCTAAGTATAACTAGTGAATATGCTATAAATTTAAAGAGACCTTTTTGTGTAACAGTTAAAGGAAGCAAGTGAGTTTTATATATAGGGAAATATGCATTATCCTATTTCTTTTTAATCATTGATAGAGTGTAATTTATTTTCAGTATTGTCTATCTCATCTTCTTCATACTGTAATTAAAAACACAAACCCTTTTAAATTAGCCTTTTATTTTTTTACCTCTGGTATGACTTCTAATATGGAACAATGTGATTTTTTTCTATTAATTGACCTTCTATGGCAGGCAGCTTCTTTCTTCATTGTGTGTTCTCACTCCCTTTCCTCTTCTGATATAACCTTTTTCTCCACTTCCAAAATGATTCATGAGTTGCAAGCAGTTCATTCTGTGTTGCTCAAGCAGGTAAAGATAGCTTGGCTTACTGAGACTTTTGGTTATTTTCCCTGCAGTTTTGTTATTGCTCAGTTTTGCTTATTCTTTTATCAAGCTGTTTACCTTGAGAGTTTCAGATATTATTTTATATGTCCTCTTAGCCAAAGAATAGCCTTTGACCATCTGGAAATGTCCTCATGTTTATAGAGAATTCTGATTTTGAAGAGAGTGTGTTGAAGACTGAGAGAAGATGTGTCATACCTGGTCAGATAGCCTTGACACCCCTGGTGACTAATTTTACTTCTCGTGCAACTGCTAGCTCTCTGTCGCCTTCCTACTTAATAGCTACTCTCCCAACAGTAAGCTTTAAAAGTGAGACATTTTTAATGTTAAATATTTTCCAATTCTTTCCCATAATTCCACACACAAAGAGATTGCATTTTTAGGGAAAAATCTGGAATTATGAATACTAGTGAGCTCCTACTGATAGTATAATTTAAAATCACACCTTTTACACACCCACCCCCACTTTTCATGCTTCCTATCTTCTTTCACTTTGTGTTTTTCTATAGAATATATTACTTTCTAATATTTTATGATGATTATGATTTACCTTGCTTGTTGTTCCTTTGCTCTCTACCCACCAGGATAATTTCCAGGAGCACAAGGCTCTGTTATGTTGACAAATGATGCGTACTAAGCAGTGAGATGTATACTAAGCACACTATGCATGCTAAGTGACAAGAGTGCCCAGCTTAGAACCAGGCGTTGAACATTTAATGAAGAAATGAATGATCCTGATTTATGATTGGGAAAAGGGAAACAGCAAATGCAGTACTTAGTTCTAACCAAATCTGCCTCAAAATATATATTTTTTCTGTTTGTCTTCATGCTGCCTAACGTAAAGACTATCATTGTTAATGTATTGACAAATCGGGAAATGACTTCTTCAACCAACTCTACCACCAGTTTCATGCATACAGATTGTAGTTTGTGGCATGAACATGTTCCCTACCATTTGTTTTGTAATAAGAGAATTCCATAAACTAGTGAAATGTATGTTGAATGGTGGTTGAAAAGATGTGATACTTTTCATGGCTTATTAATTACAGATGACTGTGCTTTCGAGCTTCAAATACTTATAAGTAGTTGACTCTACTAAAATTTTAGGGTTAGTCATTTTTTTTGTGAAAAATACAGAAGCAAGAATTTATTTAGAAATTGTCTTATAATTTATGAAACAATTTGTAGATGTTTTTAGTAGTTTAGGGCTAAAACGAAGGTCCATAAGCATCACTCCTTTATAAAGACCAGCGCTGCTGTTTAATCACTAAGCTGTGTCTGAATCTCTGCGACCCATGGTCTGTGGTCCGCCAGGCTCCTCTGTTCGTGGTATTCCCCAGGTGAGAATGCTGGAGTGAGTTGCCATCTCCTTCTCCTGGAGATCTTCCCTACCTATTACCTGGACCTGCATCTCCTGCTTTGGCAGGTGGATTCTTAACACTGAGCCACCTGGGATAGGCCAATAGTCTGAGCTCATATTTGCATTTAGTTGTTTAGGAAAGAGATTAAGTTCATCCAGGATGCACAGGTTGCAAGGAAAAGTTTGGGGTAAAAGGGCTCATTACCAAGCCCTGTGACTCTGAGAGGGGCAGCAACTGCTAGTTCCATAGTGGAGTCGTATCACGCACAGCTATACCAACTATGCATAAAGGATTTGATAGACTAAGAAGAATTGTAATCTCATATTATCAGATTTTCCTTCAGAAAGATATGTATAACCTGAAACTATGCAACATCTGTCGATAAATTATGAATTCAGCCTATTGATAAAATAGTGGTTTTGTTGATCATCTATGGGCAATTATAATAATTATTGGTTATGTTTCAGAACAAATTATGCATTGCTTATAGGATATCTAGCCCAGATTTCTAATGATAATTTTAAATCTGGGATTCTTTAAATTCTGTTTTCCAAAGAATTACTACTTGTATTTTTATTCCATTTTAAAAGGCAGCTAACTTCTATGATGTGGGAGCACTTTTTCATAGATATTTTCTCTCTGTGTCTTTACCAGATCAATACACCCTTTATTCCTGGACAGTCTGATATTACCATGCACAATTCATCAGAAATTCTCTCTTTTGTATAAATAATTTGTTATATGGCCATGTTAGTACCACAGCACTGAGAACACATTATGCTCTTTTTATAGAAATTGTTTTCTCTATTAATGAGATAGATCGCATATTTTTACTATTACAGATTGAAAGACATGACAATTGTGCCTATGACTACCTGGAAGTTCGAGATGGAACCAATGAAAGTAGTCCTTTGATAGGACGTTTTTGTGGTTATGATAAACCTGAAGATATCAGATCTACCTCCAATACCTTGTGGATGAAGTTTGTTTCGGATGGAACTGTGAACAAGGCAGGGTTTGCTGCCAATTTTTTTAAAGGTAACTTGGAATCATTTAAAATATAAGCTTCTCTTTGTCAAGGATAAATGTAGTGTTATATAGTAAATATATTTAGCTTTGAGGCAGGGAAGAAATAGAGTAATGTAATATTGAAGGCTGAAGTATGCAGTCTTCATAAAGATATCAATATTTTTACAGTTTTTGATGGAAAAGTTTACTGATTAAAAAAAAAGAAAACTAGAATCTGGAGATTTGTAGCACAGGATAGGAAATCCATTAGGATTTTCTATCGTCTGTTTTTTAGGAAACAGTCAAAATAGCAAAATCCAGAAAGGGATATTCAGATAAAAGGAAATATTTGCAATATAATCAGCAAAGAGTTTATAACCAGAAGGGGATTACTGGCATATATTTCATCAGTTTATTTCCAGGTGGCAGCACTTTTACACCATCCCTTAGAGAGTAACATTCTACCACATTATAAATAATGTATGGCCTCCTTAGTAGAATATTCTGATCCCTTAAAATGTCTTTTTGACAAAGAATTATTATTGATTATCTTTAATTTTGAATTGTATAATCGTATTTTATTTTCATGTCCTATGCATGAGGTATATTTGTAGGATAAAAAGAAAGCTGTTTCAGGGTAAATAATGGCATCAGATTTGCTTCTTGAAAATTCAAAGATGTTTAGGTTAACTGTGCTATTGTAGAATAAAATTCTTTTAACAGAGGAACCTCTGTGATACATTTTAAAGAATAAGTGATGAATTCAGTTGTGTATGTCAAAGTGTGAAGAATATCTAGACATTCCTGTTATTCAAAGAGCAAATTTATTTCCCCTGGATATCATTCACAATTTGAATTGAAAGGCAGAGAACTTTGGCTTTGGTATACTTTGGCACTTAGGGTATACATATTCAAAGTATTCATTAAAGTATCCATTTACATACTTTAAATCTTCTCCATATGTTATATTTTATAGCAGAAGAAACATACTAATCTCTCATGTGATGCTTGTATTTGGTTATCAAAATGCTTAGTGTTGGATGATACACAGTTTCTCCAGAAAATATTTTTTATTGTTTTCTTAATTCAGAGTAGGTTATTCCTAAAGAGTGAGATTATGGAGTACCTTGTCATACGTGTCTCTTTAGAATAATATATATGTTTCACATGTCTATTTTGTATATATTTTTTATGTTACCACATACAATTGAAATAATTAATGTTTGTAAAATGTAGAATTATGTATTTTCTGAATCGACATCTCTATATAAAAAATACTGAATGTTTTAAATGTAAAGAGGTCTAGAAATTTTCTTAGTTTCTTTTTCCTTTTTAATTTTTTGCCACCATAATTTATTTATTAATAATGCTATTTCTTTAAAAGCATTTTTCAGGCTACCTAGCAAACTATACTATGAAATGAACAGATGAATTCATGTTCTTTCAGTAAGTTTTCTATTTCTTTCTGAAAAATCTCTACGTTTTAGTAATCTCTTTTAACTTCAAATTCAGAAAAAGAAGAAAAAAACAAACACATACTGTGTCTGAGATAAGTTGGCCCAGTCCTTCTGATTCTTAAACAATTTTTAGATTGCAGTGATGTGGATTCTTATATGTCATCCATCAAGGGCTTGCAAATTTTTCCTGTTATTTTGTTGAAGAAATCAATTGTTTCAGTTTCATTCAAAACTATTAAACATCACATTTTCAAAACGTTTTCCACAGTAGTATATAAAAATAAAGTAGTTGTTCTCTGATTGTTGCCATTTTCGTAGAGGAAGATGAGTGTGCCAAGCCTGACCGTGGCGGCTGTGAGCAGCACTGTTTGAACACGCTGGGCAGCTACCAGTGCTCCTGCGAGCCGGGCTACGAGCTGGGGCCCGACAGAAGGACCTGCGAAGGTGGGGCCTGCACGCGGTGTTTCCTGCCTGAACCCTACCCAGGCCTTTCTTTCATGCAGCCTCATTCCCTTTCTCTCTTTCTGCCGCCCTCTAAAGCAAGAATAAAATAGACACAGTTACAAAGAAAATACAGTATCTTTAAAACAGAGGATATTGCAAACAAGATAAAAAGAATAAGTTATGTGGCTATTTCTATGTGACTTCTAACATAAATATTTTCACATTTTAGAAATGTACCTAATATGGTAAACCTGAAAGTACAGGTAGCTTTAAAAGTATATGTATAAATATGATAATACTTATATTAGTTAACATGCCTACAAATATATGCATATATACACAAAGGCAATTAAAGAGACCATTACTTTAGCTAACTCTTGATTCCTTAGGAATTAATTAGGAACTGTGTATAATACATTCATTTCACTGATGGTGCTGGTTTAGTCGCTATGTCATGTCTGACTCATGCGATCCCGTGGACTGTAGCCTGTCAGGCTCCTCTGTCCATAGGATTCTCCAAGCGAGAATACTGGAGCGGGTTGCCATTTCCTTCTTCAGAGAATCTTCCCAACCCAGGAATTGAAACTGGGTCTCCTGCATTGCAGGCAGATTCTTTACCAACAGAGCTATGAGGGAAGTCTTTCCTTTTACTTAACTTGCTTTTCAATGCTCTAATTTTCCTAATCTCACTATCAATAAGAATGAGAGGTAACATAAATAGTTGTTGTTGTTCAGTTGCTCAGCCGTGTCGGACTCCTTGCAACCCCACAGAATACAGCACACCAGGCTTCCCTGTCCTTCACTATCTCCCGGAGCTTGCTCAAACTCATGTCCATTAAGTCAGTGATGCCATCCAACCACCTCGTCTTCTGTCACCCTCTTCTCCTCTTGCCCTCAATTTTTCACATCATCAGGGTCTTTTCCAATGAGTCAGCCCTTCGCATCAGGTGGGCAAAATATTGGAACTTCAGCTTCGGCATCAGTCCTTCCAATGAATATTCAGGGTCGATTTCCTTTATAATTGACTGGTTTGGTCTCCTTGTAGTACCACTTTCAAATATATCACCCAAAAGGGAAAGAAAACCAGTTGTTAAATAGAGTTTTGGGAATAACAAATAGGCTCTATTTACTATAGTTTATCTTGCCTCCCAGCTCAACTAACTCTTCCTAAGAATTTCTTGTCTTGGAAAGAAAATGAAAGAGTTTGGGGGGAAAAGCGATTGATTTTGGTCTTACTACAATAGGCTGTATTGTTCTTTACATATATTTTTATGAGTGCTCACAGCAATCATATGGTATAGATATAGCCATTTAAAAGATAAGAAAATTGACACCCAGTTTTCTTTATATTGCTCGGCCAACTTTAAAAGGACCTAAAATGCTGTAGTTCAGCCGTCACTTTCTTATAGCTCAGCCATTGCTTTCTTGGCTCCAAACCTGCAAAATAATGCTTACAGGTGGGATTAGATGATTCAAATAGTTGTACTAAAGACTACAGTTTTCTAGGTTTTGAAAAATTCAGAAGAAGGTTGAAATTTAATGCTGAGATGTTTGATTATTGGTGGAAAGGTGCTAAGAAGGGGATAGATTTATTAGGAGATACTTTCCTTTTTCTTTCCTTCCAGCGGCTTGTGGTGGACTTCTTACGAACCTAAATGGCACCATAACCACCCCAGGATGGCCCAAGGAGTACCCTCCCAACAAACACTGTATATGGCAAGTGGTTGCACCAACACAGTACAGAATTTCTGTGAAGTTTGAGTTTTTTGAATTGGAGGGCAATGAAGTAAGTGAATAATAAATATGTTTTTATAAAGTGTTTTAGGAATTCCTGATGGTGATCTGGAGAACTAAAAAAGAAAAGAAAGAAGGAAAGGAGGGAAGAAGGGAGTGAAGTAGGGAGGGCAGGAAAGAGGGCAAGAGGAAGAAAAGAAAGAAGTATGACAGTATAGATATTCTAGTCTTTTTTTGCTATTTCTCTTTTCTGCAGCTCGTTATAATTCCTGTTGGCACTGGGTGATTTAGACTGTCTCTAGGAGATTGAAAATTACTCCCCAGCATTTTCCTGATTTTCTAAAGTACCATTAAAACATTGGGGTCATGTCGCATAGACTTTTCTAGAAAAACAAACCAAACTTCACTTGTTGAATCATAACAAAAATTCCTTTTGGAAGAACCTGGTATATTTCACTAGTGGAAATGGGAATATTTTCATTATATAACTAGTCTTGCATTATGAATATGCTTATGATTCACAAAGATGAATTTTTAACCTCAATAAAGGATACATCTAATTAACACTACCTTTCCTTTCTTTACCTTTATAATTTACCATAGTAAAAGTCTAGTTTTCTGTTAGGTGATCACTTTTAAACAAGTGAAATCATTTATTTGAAAATTAGTGTGTGCTAGGACACAAGCACCAAATTCAAACAGAATGTCAACCCCATGACAGCTTTTAGAACTCTGTGTTGTATGACTGGTCAATATTGTTTTAAGTCCAGAGAAAATGTAACAAAAGTTTGTTTCATTTGAGCTTTTGTACTTTGTTTCCTTTTCTCTTTCTAACTTCCACATCTTTTCTCCCAGAAACTTTTTTTCTTTGTTTATTTTAAAATAAAAAAGTAAAAGTGAAAGTTGCTCAGTTGTGCCCAACTCTTTGCCACCCCATGAATGATACATTCCATGGAATTCTCCAGGCCAGAATACTGGAGTGGATAGCCGTTTCCCTTCTCCAGAGCATGTTCCCAACCCAGGGATCAAACCCAGGTCTCCTGCATTACAGGCATATTTTTTACCAGTTGAGCCACCAGGGAAGCCTAAGAATACTGGAGTGGATAACTATCCCTTCTCCAGAGGATCTTCCCAACCCAGGAATTGAACCAGGGTCTCCTGAATTGCAGCTGAGCTACCAGGGAAGCCCAATTTAAAATGAATTAAGATTTAAAAGTGTGATAAAATTCACTCATAAAATGTATTTATCCTTTGATGTGTATTTGTTGAACAATTTCAAATAAGTGGAGAACAGAAATATAATATCTGTGGTGGTTTAGTCGCTTAGATGTGTCCCACTTTTTGTGACCCTATGGACTGTAGGCTACGAGGCTCCTCTGTCCTTGGGATTTCTTGTAGGCAAGAATACTGAAATGGGTTGTCATTTCTTTCTCCAGGGGATCTTCCCCATCCAGGGATTGAACGTGGGTCTCCCACATTGAGGCACGTTCCTTACCAACTGAGCCACCAGGGAAGCCCTATGTATCTGTACTCCTGGGTAATATTATTGGTAATATTTGTGGGTTTTATGCCATAATTTTGTACTGTATATGTATCTTTGCTTCTTCTTCACCCCTCCCACTTTTCCTACTTTTTTAATCATTTAAAAAAAATTTATTTGTAGTAGTCAAGGCATTTGTGTGCATTTTTAGTCTCTTATTAATGGCTGTGAGGTGGGACTTCCCAAGAGGCTCAGTGGTAAAGACTCCACTCGACAATGCAGGAGACACAGGTCTGATCCCTGAGTTAGAAGATTCCCTGAAGAAGGAAATGGCAACCCACTCCAGTACTCTTGCCTGAGAAATCTCATGGACAGAAGAGCTTGGAGTGGCTATAGTCTATGGTGTTGTAGAAAGAGTTGGACATGACTTCACAACTAAACAAACAATAGCTGGCTTTGAGGTGAAAAGAAGTGCAGACTTTTGTGTTTCCTTTAAGGAAATTAAAGTCTGAAATGCAATGAACTGATATTTCAGAGAGCTGTACAATTTTAGACCTCCGTGGACCTTTAAAGTTCTTCTTCATAACATGTGTAAGTTTTCTTATGGAAAAACTATTTTACAATTTATTTTTCTCACATACTTTATCCACATGAAACATCATTTTTCTTTAATAGTTATCTGAAATTTAGGGAAATATTAAAATTAAGACAGCATTTTTGTAGTAACCTTAGAAAAGCTTTCAAATGAGCAGCACTGTTTTGAAAATGGGACTCTTCCTACCAGTTCTCTGATGTAATGTGCACTTAGTATTGAATGGCTTCTTCTGAGTTTCCCTGAAGCTCTTAGTTATAGCAGGAATGGCATTTTGATTCACTAGATGGTTGAAGTTCCAAAGGATAGAAGTTTATGTTTAGGAGGAAGATAGGTAGATGGTTTTAAATAAATGGTGTGTTGTGGTTGAAGACATTTTTCTCATGGTAGCAGTCTTTATTCATGGAAGGAGGCTTCACAGACTCTAACATATCTTGAAAATCTTAAACTTATGATGAGATTACTGTGTGGAATGTTGTTTAAAAAAATTCTGTGCATTTTCATAGTTTAAATTCTTGGCTATTTAAAATAAAGGCATGAGCAAAATCTTGACTTATAGAATACTGGGTTATGTTATCACTTCATTGTTTCATTCATTATATTGATATCCAAAAGGAAAGTCAATAGGAAACAACTTTAGCCTCAGTAACATTATTCTATTTTTGTGTCAGAATCCTCTCTAAATAAAAGTTGCAGTAGTAGCAAAGAAGATAGAGAACTTATTTCATTTTTCCCAGCAACGTTTTGCTTATTCATTATCTAATTAACATCACAAAAAACAGTAATTTAGGTTGACATATTACAAGGCACACGTAATGTGGAGAGTTCAAATCGTATGTATTGTTAAACCAATACTCATCACTCATATCAGTTTTCCTTAAGTCTGTATTTTTGGATCTGTTGATCCAGTTTGACTACCGCAGGAGTGAAAAGGGAAAAACATAATAAATTTTTTAAAATTAGCTATCAATTATCTGATGCTTTCAAATTTGGAGATTACAGTAACTCTGTTTATTTCTAGGTATGCAAGTATGACTATGTGGAGATTTGGAGCGGTCTCTCTTCTGAGTCTAAACTGCATGGCAAATACTGCGGTGCTGAAGTGCCTGAAGTGATCACATCCCAGTTCAACAATATGAGAATAGAATTCAAATCTGACAACACTGTATCCAAGAAGGGCTTCAAAGCACATTTCTCCTCAGGTACCAGTATTCTCATGTTGCATGTGTATTACAGGCTTTTGAGGTGGAATGGCTTAAACTGTATGCTATCCATTCTTCATAGTTTTCCATAAATGAGCTTGGAGGTACACTGAATCCCTGAACATTTATCCTAGTTTAATAATTCTTACTTAAAGTTAGGATATTAATAATAATGCCCCTATGAAATGCAATTGTCAAATACTTAGATCTTCAGTTCAGTTCAGTCGCTCAGTCATGTCCAACTCTTTGTGAACCCATGAACTGCAGCACGCCAGGCCTCCCTGTCGATCACCAACTCCTGGAGTCCACCCAAACCCATGTCCATTGAGTCGGTGATGCCATCCAACAATCTCAACCTCTGTTGTCTCCTTCTCCTCCTGCCCTCAATCTTTCCCAGCATCAGGATCTTTTCAGATGAGTCAGCTCTTCCCATGAGGTGGCCAAAGTATTAGAGTTTCAGCTTCAACATCAGTCCTTCCAATGAACACTCAGAACTGCTCTCCTTTAGGATGTACTGGTTGGATCTCCTTGCAGTCCAAGGGACTCTCAAGAGTCTTCCCCAACACCACAGTTCAAAAGCATCAATTCGCTGGTGCTCAGCTTTCTTTACAGTCCAACTCTCACATCCATACATGACCACTGGAAAAACCATAGCCTTGACTAGACAGACCTTTGTTGGCAAAGTAATGTCTCTACTTTTAATATGCTATCTAGGTTGGTCATAATTTTCCTTCCAAGGAGTAACCATCTTTTAATTTCATGGCCGCAATCACAATTGATGTACTCCTTTTCCTATTTGGAACCAGTCTGTTGTTCCATGTCCAGTTCTAACTGTTGCTTCCCGACCTGCATACAGGTTTCTCAAGAGGCAGGTCAGGTGGTCTGGTATTCCCATCTCTTTAAGAATTTTCCACAGTTTATTGTGATCCACACAGTCAAAGGCTTTGGCATAGTCAATAAAGCAGAAATAGATGTTTTTCTGGAACTCTTTTGCTTTTTTGATGATCCAGCAGATGTTGGCCATTTGATCTCTGGTTCCTCTGTCTTTTTTAAATCCAGCTTGAATATCTGGAAGTTCATGGTTCATGTATTGCTGAAGCCTATCTTGGAGAACTCTGAGCATTACTTTACCAGTTTGTGAGATGAGTGCAACTGTGGGGTAGTTTGAGCATTCTTTGGCATCGCCTTTCTTTGGGATTGGAATGAAAACTGACCTTTTCCAGTCCTGTGGCCACTGCTGAGTTTTCCAAATTTGGTGACTTAGATATACACATTTTAATCAGATATTTCAAAGGCTAGTAAAAACAACACAAAATTACTATGGCAATATTTTCATACAATGACTTTGGAAGTGGATAGGTTAATGATCTGGAGGAGGAAATGGCAACCCACTCCAGTATTCTTACCTGGAGAATCCCACAGACAGAGGAGCCTGGTGGGCTACAGTACATGAGGTCTCAAAGAGTTGGACATGACTGAGTGACTTACACTGAACCAATTCACATTAAAAATTCCCTCTTAAAGAGCTGAAATTTGATTAAAAGCCCCTAAATTTTAAGAAAATAAATAAACATCAGTAAAATTCCCTAAATTTCCCACCTTAAAAATTATTTCTCTTAAAAACATTATTCTGAAGCTTGTGAAACTTTAAATCCATCTATAGAATAGCTAATAAATTTAATACAAGTTAATAATATTAATATGTGTTTTTAATTGAGTTAAATTTTCTAATTTGTATTTTTATAGTTAGTTTGTAACATGTTATAGACAACTGAATCAATATTTGCTGCATTGTGTATGTTAATCCAGAAATAATTTATGGAGACTTAATCTTAAGTGGTTCTGTTTATAACCAGTTCTATAAAAAGTTCAGAAGTAGTTATGATTTGTGAAAACATAATAAGAAGTATGTCATGTTTAGCTATTTTCCACATATCTTTCCCCAGAAATTTTATCAATAAATTCAATTTAAAAAGAAACAGTATTTATTATAAGTGAATTCATATTATATAGAAAGGAAAGCTATTTAAAAATATGTTCTAGCTTTCTTTCTTTTTTTTTTAATTTTCTTTACTTTATTGTGTTGGTTTTGCCATACAATGACATGAAACCCCCATGGGTTTACATATGCTCCCCCTCCAGAAACCCCCTCCCGCCTCCTTCCCGATTCCCTCCCCCTGGATCATCTCGGTGCACCAGCCCCAAGCATCAACCCTGGGCTGGCTATTGATTTCACATATGATAATTATCATGTTTCAATGCCATTCTCCCATGTTCTAGCTTTCTTGCAACTAAGTGATGCATCAAGAAAGAAAAAACACAAGGAAATATAATTAGATTTATTTATTTATTTATTTAATGAATAAAATGAAAATTTTCAAATATAGTTATTAATATTTAATGAAATAATCATATTGAGATTTTACTAATGTTGACACATACCTTTGATTTTCAATAAACACTTTATAGACCTAAGAAATGGAATTAGAAGAATGACTCTAAGAACTTATTAGCAAAATAATTAATAGAGATATCTGTCACTTTCATGCTCAGCAAAGTAAGAAATCATCACATAAATTCTTAGTGTCTTAAAACAGTCATGCTATAGTTTAAAAATCTAGAAGTTATTGTTTTATACAACAGAATATCCATAAGCTCCTCTACAAAAATTAGTGTTACATACTTCTGATATTAAGGGTGTGTTATAAATCATTATAATGAAATGGTACAAGTAAATAAGGAAATTATGACTATAAAACTAAGGTTATTTGAACATGATATTGAATTACATATCTATTAAATTTTTATGTTATTTGGAATATAATAGACAAAAATTTCTAATAATATAGACATTTTCTAGAGGATAGCTGGTTCAACAATATATTACTGTTATTTTCTATGAATGAATGAGGTTTGTTTTTAAATGAATAATAATTACTTTATATGAGGTAAAACCTAACTGATTTTTATATGATATTGTATTTGAATACAAGTATGCAAATCTGCATAGGTATACTTGTTATAGTTTACTTACTTTAAGTAATTAAGCAAAATTAACTGTATTCTACTAAGAACAAAATTATTTTTCCTTAAATAGGTTAAACTTAAAAGAAATATTAGTATGATTTTATGCATGTAAAAATAACATTTGAGAAACTTGCATTTTAATTTAATCACAGTGTTCATTATTTGGAAATAGTATAATATAACTTCAGGCAATGAGACCTGCGCATAGACCTTCCACCTTCTTTAGGCAACTCTGCCATGGTAAAAAGATGCATTGATGACTTAAAAGATAAGCTCATTAAAGCCCAGATTTCTTGACTCTGAGTTCATTTATGTCTGTAGCAAATATACGAGTCAGATAAAATGATTTGTGTGATTTTTCTTCCTCTATATTCAAGTGATTTCAACTGCCCTGATTCTCATCTTATCCACCTTTCAGTGTTTATATATACTTCATTACACTGTTTCTCCTATACAACACTTTTTTTTCCTGATGGGAAGGTCATAGATATTTTTAGAATAAGTTCAACCTGATATTATCCTAACAAAACTTTAAATATTAGTGTGATTAATTTCAAGTAGTAACACAATTAAAGCTCTTCTATGATTCTGAATCTAGTTCCAAGTTTCATGATTAATGATATTTAAATATTTGCATATTTTAGAAAGAGCAAATTGTCTGAGTTGTTCCTCTCAATAGAGCTTATCAGAGCTCATTTGAAGGTGATTATTTTTTCAACACTTTTGTGTTGAAAACTGTGTGTCTTGTATGCATGCCCACATGCATGAGATGTATTGTATATGCGTGTATGCATGAGTGTGTAAGATGTTTATTTTATATCTAAGCATTTATTGTAAATGTATCTGCTCATATATTGTTCTGTTCTGGTGCATGGACCCTTTACTTCTTTTTCCTACAGACATGGAAGCTTTTTGCAAAGAGAAAATTTTTATTTTTGAATCATGCAAGAACTTGATACAGGTTGCCACTTCAGTTCCGTCCAGTATATATTATTCATAGACTGATGGTCTCTGATAGTCTCAGAGATACTCTGCAGGCCTCTGATGGGAAAATGCCACCTCCTTTTTCCATAATCATGGACCTTTCCTTCATCTAACATGAAGGAATGGAAATCAGATATGTCCATTCCAAAAAAGGAGGCTAATTGCCATCTGAAAAATTAAGTGTTTTGATTTCTACTCAATAAGACATTTATTTCTCTTTAATAAAAACAGTTCTTAAAAGCCCATGCTGACAGTATTAAAATGCTAGAAAATTTCAAATGAATCACTGACAGAATTATCAATTATTGAATTCGTTATGCAGACAGTGTGAGAAATTTTTAAAACTCCACATCCTCCTTCCTTCTCTCTTCCTTTGGATTTTCATTGTTCAAAATATTTGTAGTTTGTGTCCTAAGAAGATAAAAAGGAAAGAAAATGAAACCAGAATTATATTTGCTAATGTTTTTTTCCCTCAAATATGATTATTTTTATAAAAATGCAGAATATATTTGTGTAACTCATCTTTAATGATATTAAGTTAAATAAATAGCTTTCTTTGCGTGATGTAAAAAGTCTGGATAATTTCAAGTATTCCAATATTTACTGAAATTTTCTCTTTTCATATTGACTATCTGGAGTGTGTGGGCAGTTTTATATACTGCTTTGCTGGGCATGATGACTGTTATATGCTGCTTTTTTGCCCAGTTTTGAATTTTAGCTTAGTTTAGATTAGCTTACACATATATTCTAGCAATATATCTGATAACTCTTAATTTCATGTGACATTGATTATATTAAGCAATGTTTGATGTAGGGAAGAAGAAAACATTATTTAATTGGGATACTGAACAATAAGATCCTTAGACAGTATGATATATAAAATCTTCTTCTCCCTCTTGTTCCTCATTTTCTTATTCGTCCCCTAAAATTTTTTTTAATTATTATTATTTTTCCAGCACAACAGAAATATGAAAAACTGGCTACAAAAACTATTATTCAAATATGAATTGTTTCACTTTCAACTTTACTTCTCTGTACTTACCATTACCACAAATCAGATTATGTTCTATCAAATCTAAAGAAAATAACTCTCAACATGATATTTCTACTACAATGAACTTTCAATGTTAGAAATATTTTATTATGTGTTGGAATTATTTTCATTATAAAATGACTATGGGTTGAAAAATCTAGCATATTAACCTGTGTTCTTTTTTTAACTTTTTTTCTCTCTCATGCATGGCAGTCTAACAGGTCCAAATGAAGGGATGGCTCGGGTGGTCCCTGCTCTGATAGGTTTGTCACTGAGCAACCTGTTTACCAGTTAATTGCAAATGTAAACTAATTTCTTAAATGTAAAATACTTACAATTATTAGATTTCCAACTAACTCCCCAAAATCTGGTTGACCTAGAGTACAACCATAGTTCACTATATCAGATTTTAAGATTACCAAACAATCATTAGATAAACATTTTGTAAGAAATATGTATCTATTTCAGAGTAATTCTGGCAACAGAAATTTCTTAATTGGCTCTTTCCACTTACAGTGATGCAATGTATTTGGCATCAACTCATAAAGAAGTATTTTTCCAAAGCATCTTAAGTAAACAGCCCCTGGAAAGGCATATTAAAGTAAGAAATGTAAATCATCTACTGACTGATGGTCTGAATTAGGAAATATGGGCAGCTGACAGCATGGTAGTAGGGAGTCTAGTTAATCATTCATCCTTTTCACATGGGTCATTTACAAATTATCACCTGTAGTTTTCACAGTTAAGGCAATAGTACTTCCAAATTATGGACCTCTTGAAATTAATCTTGCAAGGCTACTTTCTATTAATTTCTGATTTCCTATACACTTTAATATTTGATGCTCTTTTAGAGATACATTTTTTATTCTATTTTTTTTTCTTATTTGCTTTGCTTCAATATTAAGTATTGAAAGTGTTATGGAAGTCTTGAGGACAAGTAGAGAACACATAAGTTGCAGATATATTGATCCTGATAAGTTCTTAAAAGTTTCAGGACTACCTGTACGTATATTCTGATATTGCCAACTCATGAATATATCCCAGAAGCATGCGTGTGCGGCCACGTAATCAGTCACCAAAGTGGGAAAAATAAATGTATTCATAAATATTAATATCAGATTCTTGGGTAAAATGTCTTTCTTTCCTACACCCATCTCCATAGGGGAAATACTGATTTGATTAAAACAAGCAAAAATAGCATTTGCTATTTGTGTGCCACCATGTGCTCACAAACTCTCACTAGAAAAATCAGTTGACAGTGTAACTTTTGAATTCAGCCTAGTCTCTGATGTGACTCTCGTGTGTCCTTTTTCTTCTCTGTGCTGTGGGAGTGGGGAAGGTCTGAGTGAAGAGCCATCGTATGTATGTGTCAGGAGCAGAGGCCAGTTTTGACTTGAATGGACAAGCCATTCATGGAATGACTGCTAAGCAATGTAAGGCGGTGGCCGATGCCTCTCACTGAATTGACCGCCTGCTAATAGAGTTGGGATTTTTTCCCTGTAGTGAATTTGTTGGTTATTTCTTAGAGCTCATATTTCCTATCCTAACCTTTACTTCTAGCACACTAAAAGCTCTTTTATGGAATTACTTATTAATTAACTGGTTTGCTTGAGTAGATTAATTTAAAATATATTCATTGTTTCTTCTTCAGGATAATCTAATGATGCCTTTTTCTGTCTTGGAATCTTATAAAATATCCAGATTTATTAATGCTAAGCATAACTGCAAAGTTAATGAAAAAAATCAGCTACAGTAGTTATAATGAGTGATTTTTAAAAATGACTGCACACAAATCTTGGAACCTTGTTTAGCCTCTGTCAGTATGCCATAGTGAAGGATTTCCCTCCATTTATATGCCCCTATTTGCATTTATTCAAATTACTCACAATCTTTAATTGATTTTAAAAATTGACAATAAATTTTTAGGATTATTTGGAAAAAGATTCTTTTCTTTCCTCTGCCCTACTCAATACTTCTCCAACAGAGGAATGAAAGAGAATGACATGCTGTCATCCTAGAGTAAGTGGTCTCGGAAATTCAACTCATGGCACAAGGCTCTTTAAGCTAAACAAGGACTAGGTAGAACTAAGTACACTACAATTTTGTTTGTTTTGCTTTATTTGGGCAACAGGGACGCTGTGACTTAGATTACCCTTTGCCAATATGAACTACAACTGAATGCCACTCCTTTGCTAGCCTTCATTGTTAAAGTTACTGACTAACTGAGGGGGTTATCTCTTTGCTAGACAAAGATGAGTGTTCTAAGGATAACGGCGGGTGTCAACACGAGTGTGTCAACACGATGGGAAGCTACCTGTGTCAGTGTCGAAACGGATTTGTGCTGCATGAAAATAAGCATGACTGCAAGGAAGGTATGAAAGAAAGGTCATTTTTTCTGATGATATCTAGAACTTCATGCAGGTTGGGTAAAGCACTGCTTCCACGTAGAGTTAATCATATCAGTGAGTAGTAACTGTTAACTGTTCAAATGTCAAAAATGAAAACACACTCAGGGTTCAAAGATCCAAGTCACACTATTGGAAACTTTGTATTAGCTCAAAGTTCTGCACATCATGCATAGATGGCATTAGAATAACTTTGTATAACAGATGCAGGAGCTGCTGTGAGGCAGTCTGGCAGCCAGGAAAGCACTGCATTATCCGCCAGTCTTCATATAACAGGCCTCATAACCGTCTCCATATTTAAACTGCTGCTAAATGCTTTGCATTTGGTTTAATTTCCCTCCCCGACATATCTTATGTATGTGATGCATGGATGCTGTCATTTTAAATACCAGCCATCTCAAACTCAAATGCCTACCATAAAAAAGGCATTTGAAAATACTGTGCCATTTAGAGCTTTAAGTCATGGTTTCCCACCCCCTCCCCAACACACACACACAAAAGCATCTTAGTAGCGCAGTATTAGCCTATCAGGTTTTGGTCCGATGTTCTTACTATATTCCAAGGTTTTATAAAGAGAGTTTTCTTCATCTCCTCAGCCAACACGAGCTACAGGAGGAAAACATTTAGTTACTCAGATCTCATTTCTTCCTTCCTTTATTTTTACCTTATTTCGATTTTGTTTAAAAAGAAAATAAAGCTATTTAACTTGGATTTATTACTAAGACAGGTTTTTAACTAGTCATTAGCACAAGTAGAGTGGTAAGTGCCTGACTAAAACCGCAATTACATAGCAATTCTTTGTATGCACATTTGAATCCTACAGAATACCCTGAATTGACCCTCATTCCATTAGTTTCATTCAAATATAGTCACATCACATTTTTCCCCTCTATTTCACTAAATTAATGACATTGCACAGAATTATATGCAAGATTTTTTTCTTTTTACTTTCATGTATAAATCAATGAGATTCTGATGTGTGAAACTTGGTAAAGACTTCTATTAAATCTATAGGCTGGGGAATAAGCCCAGTTATTTTGAGATATGGAAGATAATTTAGAAAAAAAAAGTTTTTACAGAGTATGCAGGTAGTGAGTCATAGGTAGCAAATAAATTTAGATATCACAAGTCTCTCTTTATGATAAATATCTTCAAAAAAGGACTTTCTAGGAAACTTCTTTTATGTAGAACTGTATCCAGGCACCCCTAATGACGCTCCTCTCTTCTGTCAATAAAGGGGCTGGATTCTGTTTCAGTACTGCTATGATACTCTGCACCTTATACACTTCAGCAGCAAGCTTCTTGGCTTTGTTTTATAGGCTATTTGCCAGATCTGGAAGATTCCACATTTCATATGAGCAGGGCAAGGACAGGGATAATGGAACTTAGAAAACCCTTATCAAGACAGCACCCAGACTTTAAGTCTTGCTGTATGAACCTATGTTGTTTAAAACGAGCTAAACTTCACTCTTTTTTTTTTTTTGCATTTCTTGGTTACAAATCCAATTCCCTGTGGAAAGCTGGCACAGTTAAAGCAAAGGTTTAGAAGGAAGGCAAGCACCAACATCATAGTACTGTCAGTCATTTTACCCTTATTGTGCAACAAGTGTTTAGTTCATATAGTAAAGTATTTCCCCTGAGATTTATTAGAAATTTTCAGAGAATTAATTATATTTTAGAATGTGTGACATAATATACAACAAATAATTTCCAGTCTGCACAGGATACACAGCATGATGCTTCATAAATTATATAGTTAGAACACAGTTTGAGGACACAGTATTACATGATTTTGAAGTTTGATATTAGAAATATTGTGTCTTCCCCAGTGGCTCAGCAGTAAAGAATCCGCCTGCCAATGCCAGAGCTGCAGGAGATGCAGTTTCAATCTCTGAGTCAGGAAGTTGCCCTGGAAAAGGAAATGGCAACCTACTCTAGTATTCTTGCCTGAAGAACGCCATGGACAGAGAAGCCTTGGCGGGCTATAATCCATAGGGTCACAAAGAGTCACACAAAGTTGAAGCAACAGTACACGCACACGTTAGCAATATTGGATGCCCTCTCCCAAGATGAAGTTATTTAAACTGTAAAATCTAAAAGAAATTTCATATTAATTGAATGAGATGTTTTCTAAATTAGTTCCGAAGCTAGTAGCTGTTTTCCCCAGTGCTTCATTTTACTTTTATGAAATTACAACAAATTTACTTTAGCAGCTAAAATTATGATTTAGATATTCAAGTGTGTACTTTAACAAAGGGAGAGAAAAAATGTAAAGATATGTTTCATAAAGTAGCTTAGTGATCCTAGTTAACTATAAATGATGTATATGTTAATAGGAAAAATAATTGAAAATGACATAGTCCATTGATTTTTGTTGTGACATTACATTAAATGTTTTGCACATACCAAGAGTTGATACCTTTGATTGTCAATAATGATACTCTGTTAAATTTTGAGCTTACAAAGCCAGCAGTTAAAAATAATTCATTTTCTCATAGGCATTTATGTAATTCATTATAAATGCTTAATTTCAAGTGAACTCAAAAACAGTCATTGTCTGATTACGATTATGCTCGGCAAAATGTTTGCCAAAGCAAACATGAATATGATAAGTGGTAGAATGATGATTAGTTATTCAGGAAAATTTTTCAGCAAGATAGTGGGCAATTAAGCTGCTTCCTTGATGGCCCAGTCTTGGGCTAGATTTACACACTAACTGATACTATCATTATTGGCACAGCTGAGTGTGAACAGAAGATTCACAGTCCAAGTGGCTTCATCACTAGTCCCAACTGGCCAGACAAGTACCCAAGCAGAAAAGAATGCACATGGGAAATCATTGCCACTCCTGGTCATCGAATCAAATTAGTAAGTGAGCACATTATTCTTTTTTTCTGTTAAGCTGCTTGCTAATGTCTTGCACACGCACAGCTAGTATGTGGAAATAAGATAATAAAATGAATGTTTATTTAATTGAATTGAATTAGTAGACAGATGGAAAAGACTTTCTTATGTTTTCCTACTAATGCTGATTAAATTCCTGATTTCCTAATCAAAGTGATAGTAATGGTAGCCATATAGTTCTCATATAGTCTTCTTATCCTGGATGGGAAGCTTTAAAAGGTATTGCCAAAGTAAAACAGTAAGTTTTACTTTCTAATATGTTATTGAAAATAATGTTTCAAAATGGAGATGTAAACAAACAAAAAAAAGAAATTCAGCAAGAAAATTATAAGTATTCACTTCAACTTGCATAGTAAATTCTATTGTGTCAATTCTATATGTCTTGTATACAAAGTGTATATGTTTTTTAATAGTAAAGCTAATTTTGTCATGTGATTTCTGGAGTATTATTTTTGCAAAATGTAGCTGTCCTGTTTAGATGAGTACTGATATCATTAGACTTCTTCCAAATTCAAAAATGAATGTAATGTTCATCTTCTCTCTTGTATTCTTTGAGCCTTGCATTCTGTCCTGGTCAACAGATAGTACATATTATATTTCATAATAGGCTACAGAATACTTCAAGAGTATAATTTAAAGAAACAGAATCACAGAATATAGAAATTTTGACAATTTTCTGCACTATGCTATTGTCAAAAGCAGTAAAGAATGCTAACTAGCAAAGCTCAGGACAGTCTAACAAGAACCATAATAAAGAAAAAAATTGTCTTGGGAATGAGGCTACAAGTCCATAGTAGCTTACTGAGCCAATCCAGCCATAAAGTGAATTTTAAAGTTCTATTTGAACTCTTTCCTTCAGTGAGGGTTTTTTTTTTCCCAATAAAGTTATCTTATTCACATGCAGCATAATAATAATAATAATATTAGAGACTGTCATTGAGACATTCATATTCCTACTATGGAGATCTTTCCAATCACCATACTTGTAAAACATCAATAAATGGCTTCCTAGACAAAGACATCAATTAATTTTAACCACTATTTGAAATGATGCTAAAATAACAGCACTGTAGGAATTTGATTGCTTTCCAGTCCTCACTGGAACACTCTCTGATACTTATGGACTGAGATACAGAAGCTGCATTGATCAGTGCAGTAGCTAAGGCAGTTGGGAAAATGGATTTTCCTGAAGATTTTTTTGTGTGTGTGTGGGAAGATCCAAGTTTTGATTTGTACCATATTTATTTTCCCTGAAGAATTTCTTTTTGTATTTTGTATAGAGTATGTCTATGAATTTTCATTTTTTGAAGATATTTTCTTTGGGTATAAAATTCTAAGATGGCATGTTAAATTTGTATGTTCAGTCTCTCAGTCATACCCGACTCTATGTGACCCCATGGACCACAGCCCGCCAGGCTCCTCTGTCCATGGGCTTTCTCAGGCAAGAATACTGGAGTGAGTTGCCATTTCTTTCTCCAGTGGACCTTCCTGACCCATTCTTTACCACTAGCTCCACCTGCATGTTAAATTCCTGACTCTTTTATTTACTATTCTTTATGGTTTTTTATGTCTGTGGTAAATCTTAATTTTATTTCTATGGTTTTTCCTCTAATGGCTACCTTCAACAATTTTTTTATCAGCAGTTTGAATATAATATATCTAGGAGCATTGTCTGTCTGTGTAGTAATTTGTCCTTCTGAGAAGTCTCTAAATTTCTTGCATCTGTATTATAATATCTGTCATGAATTTTTGAAAACTCTTGCCCATTATTTCACAGTTCTCCTGCTTTATTATCTCTCTTCTTCTGGGATTCATTTACACATATGTGAGATTGTTTCATATTATTCCATAACTCTTGGAGTCTGTTATTTTTTGCCACTCTTTTTGAGTTTGGGTAATTTCTAGAGACCAATCTTAAATTTCAGTGACTGTCTATTCAACTGTATTCAGTCTACTGATGAATTTGTCAAAGGTATTCTTTATCTCTCTTTTTTTATTTCTAGCATTTCCATTTGATTCATTAGTAGAATTGCAATATGTGTTGGTCTGCTTAGTTTGCCAAAACAAAATACCACAAACTGAATGTCTAAAACAACAAAAAATGCATTTTCTAACAGATCTGGAGGCTAGGCCTTTGAGATCAAGGTGCTGTGGGGATTGGTGTCTGCTGGGGCCTCTACTCTTTACTTGAAGATGGTTGCTTTATCACTGTGCCCTCACATAGCATTTCCTTGGTGTGTGTGTGTGTGTGTGTGTGTGTGTGTGTGTGTGTGTGTGAGAGAGAAAAAGAGAGACAGAGAAAGAAAATGGGCACTGGTATCTGTTCATCTCCTTATAAGAACACTAGCCTTGTGGGGTTAGGCCTCACCTTTATGACCTCATTGGGATTAGGGCTTCAGTGTATGAACTTGTTAAGGAGGCACAATTCAATTTATAATACCCTCTCTGCTGAAATTTCTCATTTGATAGAGTAAACATAGCAGTCATGTGTGAGTCTGTTCTGATGATTATTTTCTCTCTTAACACTGTGTTTTTTTCCTTGCCTTTTTGTGTGTCATGTAATTTTTGATTAATCATCAGATAATATGTGTTTAGGGGGCTTCCCCAAAGGCTCAGCAGGTAAGAATCCACCTGCAATGCAGGAGACACAGGAGACGTGGTTTCCATTCCTGAGTTGGAAAGATCCCCTGGAAGAGAAATGGCAACCAACTCCAGTATTCTTGTCTGGAAAATCCCATGGACAGAGGAGCCTGGCAGGCTACAGTCCATGGGGTCACAAAGAGTCAGACATGACTGAGCAACTAAGTATGCATTATATATTTAACAGTAGAGACTTTATATCTGGAAATGGACGCAGCTCAGGCTGTGTTAGGCTGTTAGTGAATGTGTGTATATGGGAAAGGATATTGCTGAGTGAATATAGCCAGTAATCAGCTGAGCTTGGGTTGTCTTTATCCTATGATTACCTTTAGTGGACCATTGGCTTTTAATTCCTTTGTTTTAGCTTGGAGGCTGAAATTTCAGCAGCATTTTCTCAATATTTCATCTTTAGCTTCCTCATTCATGTCTACCACAACTGTATACCTCTTCAGACTTTTTTTTCAGTCAACCAGTGAAAGACTGCAGTTACATGCTTCTTGATACTTGGTAGTCTGGTGGTGAGAGAAAGGGGCTCTCCACCTCAGACAGAATCTGTTTTTAGGTGTTAGAAATATCCTTTCCCAGTGATCTTGCCTCTTCTCTTTCTGACAGCCAAACTGCATCTCATATCTCTGGCTGATCTTCCATGGGAGAGTCTTTTTGTTTGTTTGTTTTTTACCTTTCCCATGTGTTAGAAGGTCTCTGGTACTATTGGAGTAGGCTCCGGGGTCCAAGACTTCCCCAGTTTTATTTGTTCATTTGTTTTTCGCCTTGCTACAGGGAGTCTACATGTTTGCCCTGGTGGTGACAGTTTTCCTACTCCTCCCACAGAAGCTTATTTTCCACAGAAGGGTTGCAACAGGACTTCATGCTTTTCTCCCAGAAGTGACCGCTTTCCCATCCAAGCCAGCAGTAGCGAGGAAGGTACTTGTCTATCTCCTGCTCTTCCCACATCTTTCTCATGAGCAGGAGATTGAGGTCCGTGGGGAAGAGCATGCATGTGTGTAAAAACTCCTGTGTCTACAGATCTTAGGCGGCTGTACCCGCCTCTACACCCCACCTTTACAGTAGCCAAACGCATCTAACTTAGTTCTATGGCCCCTGACTGTCTTCTGTCACTGGTGACAGGGCCTGAGAGTGAGTGGATTGATAGTACGTGTTTGACTAGTGACTTTGGCTCTTTGGCATGTTCAGCACAGTGGTGATTTTATTTACATAGGGTTTTTTGGTAAGGTTGTTGTTCAGTTGCTCAGTCATGTCTGACTGCAACCCCATGGACTGCAGCACACCAGGCTACCCTGTCCTTCACTGTCTCCTGGAGCTTGCTCAGACTCATGTCCATTGAGTCAGTGATGCCATCCAACCATCTCATCCTCTGTCATCCCCTTCTCCTCTTCAGTCTTTCCCCAAATCAAGGTCTTTTCTAATGAGTTGGCTCTTTGCACAGATACGGTAGTGTAACACTAGTCCCAGCATTCTATGATATATCCAAGAAGAAATTGAACTTCTAATATACCTCAACTTGAAAATATGCCAACAGTTTTATTTGTTCACAATTATATACCTGTCAGCTTATTGAGCATCCCTTTCAACTCTAGGACAGTCTGCTTCTTCACAAATTACAGGCAAATATGCCACGTGAAGATCAGGAAATAGTCTGGTCAACAATGATTACACCTGCTAGTATCCTAAGGAGATAATTTTTAGAAGAAAAATAAGAGCTTTAATGCAACTACTAATCTTTTTGTAAGTATCTGACTTTGTGATTTTGTAGAAGTAGTTGCAGTCTAAGCCAGATTTTGTCAACATTAACATGCAACAGAATTACCTGAAAGATTTGCTAAAACACATTTTTGCCATTCTGAGGTTTCTGAATCAGAGCATAATATTGACTCTACTCTCTTACATCATTAATCATGTTCATATAAAATCTGACTCACAATATAACTCCAACAATCAGTATCAGCAAAAGTGTGCAACAGATTTGCTATCAACAAGTGTTATATTAATACTGTACCTTCTAACTCTTACTATTTTGGCATTATTGTTCCTTATGTTTACTATTATTGTCTCCTTGCTTATAATTGTTAATGAATCTTATCTACTTTATAACTGAAATCACTGTCTGTTGCAGATATCAGCCAATATACATTTGGCTAACCCTGGTTGTAATACTCAAACCAACCAACCGCCTACCTATATGCTTTGACATTTATTATATGGGAGATTTGATCAAGAAAATATAGAGTTTAAAATAACTACATTTTGCTAGATTTCTTTAAGATCCTTAATTTTAATGGAGGAACTTGAACCCAAACCAAACTTGGAAAATAGATTTCAAGGAAACTTGGAAAATTCTAAAATCTCTTAATCCTGTCATTTCAAGAGCTGCTGATAGATATTCAGTTCCAAGTTAGTCTCTTTATAGACCGGGGAAAAAGAAAAGGCAAAGGGAAGCTGCGGTGGCCCCATGTGTACCATGGAGCTTTCTTCACAACTCACAGTTATTCCTCTTATGTTAGGCCACATGGAAAAATAAGAACACATTTATAAGTATTTTATTATATAAAAGCAAAGAAAAGGAAGTTTTCCCTGAAAACAATTCCATGGCACATTTTTTTTTTGAGAAAAAGATTCTTTTATTTTTTTAAAGATGTTTTTATTTGATGTTTCTACCTTCTCTCTCTTTAAATTTTTATCTCTCCTGCTTTTTTATGACACATTCTAGAGATGTTTCAAAGCCATTTATATTCCATAGTGACTTTAGTCTTGTTAATGTTCTGAGAAATGCCATGGCTTATATTGTAATGATGCAATAAGTTATGAGAGAAAAAGAGAGTGAGGGTGAGAAAGAGAAAGAGGAAAGTGGAGAGGAAAATAACTGAGAGCAACGTTGATTAGAAAGATAGTCAGACAGAGGTTGGAACTCGTCTTCACAGCGCTAAAATACTGTCAGCCTCATTACTTGGCATGCGCCTCTTCCTATCTTTCTAGAATGGGGAAGACTTGGAAGTTTATTCCATGACACATTTTAAAAACAATTCTGAGAGAATTTTATTTACTAGAATAAAATCCTAACAAAGTTACAGTGATTAAATAAATTATTAAGCAAATGTATATATCAGGGGAATATGGAGGGATTAGAAATATATATTTTGGTTGCAAAAGACTTGTTCTAGATCCTAGCACTTCTGCTTACTAGTTGTGTTATCCTGGAAGATACTTACCATTTTAAAACCTTAATTTCTTCATCTGAAAATTGAAGCTGCTGCTTACTCAGATTTTGTGTATATAGACATGAACTTGTATACAAAGTATTTGGCACAGTACTTTATTAAGTGCCAATAAACAATGATGTATGATTTAATAATATGATGATAATTTAACTTTTAAAATTTTTATTAAAACTTCAACCATAGTCAAGTGCGTATGTAGCCTTATCAGTTTGATATTCAGTACATAGTGACCCACTGATTGTTTAGTAGCATATTGGTTAGTCTCCATGTATTTGTGTTTTTTTGTAGTTTTTTTCTTTGCAGTTGATTTCTAGTTTCAAAGTATTGTGGTCCGAAAAGATGCTTGACGTGATTTCAATTTTCTTAAATTTACTAAGAGCTGGTTTATAGCCTAGCATGTGACCTGGAGAATATTCCATGTGTACTCAAGACTGCATTCAGATGGATCTGGTCTAATGGGCCATTTAAGGCCAGTGTTTCCAGACTGATTTTTCATCTGGATCATCTGTCCATTGATGTAAGTGAGGTGTTACTATTACTGTGTTACTGACAAACTTTTTCATTTGGTATTTTCTTGTTTCTAGTTATGGCTTTGTCTTTTTCACCTAGACTATTTCCTTTAATATTGCTGTAAAACTGATTTCAGTTCAGTCGCTAAGTCGTGTCTGACTCTTTGCGACCATATGAACTGCAGCACGCCAGACCTCCCTGTCGATCACCAACTCCTGGAGTCTAACCAAACCCATGTACATAGAGTCGGTGATGCCATCCAGCCATCTCATCCTCTGTCATCCCCTTCTCCTCCTGCCCCCAATCCTCCCCAGCATCAGGGTCTTTTCCAATGAGTCAACTCTTCGCATGAGGTGGCCAAAGTATTGGAGTTTCAGCTTCAACATCAGTCCTTCCAATGAACACCCAGGACCGCTCTCCTTTAGGATGGACTGGTTGGATCTCCTGGCAGCCCAAGGGACTCTCAAGAGTCTTCTCCAATACCACATTTCAAAAGCATCAATTCTTCGGTGCTCAGCCTTTTTCACTGTCCAACTTTCACATCCATACATGACTACTGGAAAAACCATAGCCTTGACTAGATGGACCTTTGTTGACAAAGTAATGTCTCTGCTTTTTAATATGCTATCTAGGTTGGCCATAACTTTTCTTCCAAAGAGTAAGCATCTTTTGATTTCATGGCTGCAATCACCATCTGCAGTGATTTTGGAGACCCCAAAATAAAATTTGACACTGTTTCCACTGTTTCCCAATCTATTTCCCATGAAGTGATAGGACCAGATGCCATGATCTTAGTTTTCTTAATGTTGAGCCTTAAGGCAACTTTTTCACTCTTCTCTTTCACTTTCATCAAGAAGCTTTTTAGTTCCTCTTCGCTTTCTGCCATAAGGGTGGTGTCGTCTTCATATTTGAGGTTACTGATATTTCTCCCCGCAATCTTGATTCCAACTTGTGCTTCTTCCAGCCCAGCGTTTCTCATGATGTACTCTGCATATAGGTTAAATAAGCAGGGTGACAATATACAGCCTTGATGTACTCCTTTTCCTACTTAGAACCAGTCTGTTGTTCCATGTCCAGTTCTAACTGTTGCTTCCTCACCTGCATACAGGTTTCTCAAGAGACAGGTCAGATGGTCTGGTATTCCCATCTCTTTCAGAATTTTCCACAGTTTATTGTGATCCACACAGTCAAAGGCTTTGGCATAGTCAATAAAACAGAAATAGATGTTTTTCTGGAACTCTCTTGCTTTTTCGATAACCCAGCGGATGTTGGCAATTTGATCTCTGGTTCCTCTGCCTTTTCTAAAACCACCTTGAACATCTGGAAGTTCACGGGTCATGTATTGTGGAAGCCTCGCTTTGAGAATTTTGAGCATTACTTTACTAGCGTGTGAAATGAGTGCAATTGTATGGTAATTTTAGCATTCTTTGGCATTGCCTATCTTTGGGATAGGAATGAAAACTGACCTTTTTCCAGTCCTGTGGCCATTGCTGAGTTTTCCAAATTTGCTGGCATATTGAGTGCAGCACTTTCACAGCATCATCTTTTAGGATTTGAAATAGCTCAACTGGAATTCCACTACCTCCACTAGCTTTGTTTGTAGTGATGCTTCACTTGACTTCACATCCCAGGATGTCTGGCTCTAGGTGAGTGAACACACCATCGTGATTATCTGAGTCGTGAAGATCTTTTTTGTATAGTTCTTCTGTGTATTCTTGCCATCTCTTCTTAATATCTTCTGTTTCTGTTAGGTCCATATCATTTCTGTCCTTTATCAAGCCCATCTGTGCATGAAATGTTCCCTTTTATCGCTAATTTTCTTGAAGAGTTCTCTAGTCTTTCTCATACTGTTGTTTTCCTCTATTTCTTTGCACTGATCACTAAGGAAGGCTATTCTTTAGAACTCTGCATTCAGATGGAAATATCTTTCCTCTTCACCTTTGCTTTTCACTTTTCTTCTTTTCACAGCTATTTGTAAGGCCTCCTCAGACAGCTGTTTTGCTTTTTTGCATTTCTTTTTCTTGGGGATGGTCTTAATCCCTGTCACCTGTACAGTGTCACAAACCTCTGTCCATAGTTCATCAGGCACTCTGTCTATCAAACCTAGACCCTTAAATCTATTTCTCACTTCCACTGTATGACTACAAGGGATTTGATTTAGTTCATACCTGAATGGTCTAGTGGTTTTCCCTACTTTCTTCAATTTCAGTCTGAATTTGGCAAAAAGGAGTTCATGATCTGAGCCACAGTCAGCTCCTGGTCTTGTTTTTACTGACTCTATAGAGCTTCTCCATCTTTGGCTGCAAAGAATATAATCAGTCTGATTTCAGTGTTGACCATCTGGTGATGTCCATGTGTAGAGTCTTCTCTTGTGCTGTTGGAAGAGGGTGTCTGCTATTTGGGTAAGAGAAACCCAAGTAAGTGGGTAAGTGTTGCAAAAGGGCATCAGAGGGCAGACATACTAGAACCAAAACTGGTTTGGTGGTGCTGAATTCTTTTAACTTTGCTTTTTGGTAAAACTTTCAGTTTATCCATCAAGTTTGAAAAAGAACTTTTCTGGGTAGAGTATTATTCGCTATAGATTTTTCTTCTCTTTCATCACTTTAAATAAATCATGCCACTCCCTTCTGGCCTGCAGAGTTTCTGCTGAAAAATCAGTTGATAGTCTTATGAGAGCTCTCTTCTGTTTGTTGTCATTTAGTTACTAAGTCATGTTCAACTCTTTGCAAACCCACGCACTGTAGCAAGCCGACTCTTCTGTCCTCCACTATCTCCCAGAGTTTGCTCAAATTCACGTCTATTGAATTGGTGATGCTATCTAACCATTTCATCCTCTGCTGCCCTCTTCTCCGTTTGCCTTCAGTCTTTCCCAGCATCAGGGTCTTTTCCATCAAGTCAGCTCTTTGCATCAGGTGGCCAAAGTACAGAGCTTCAGCTTCATCATCAATCCTTCCAATGAATATTCAGGATTGATTACCTTTAGGATTGACTGATTTGATCTCCTTGCAGTCCAAGGAACTCTCAAGAGTCTTCTCCAGCTCCACAATTCGAAAATATCAATTTTTCAGCACTCAGCCTTCTTTATGGTCTGACTCTCACATCTATACATGACTACTGGAAAAGCGATAGTTTAACTATACAGACTTTTGTCAGCAAAGTGATGTCTCTGTTTTTTAAATATGCTGTTTAGGTTTGTCATAGTCTTCCTTCCAAGGAGCAAGTATCTTTTAATTTCATGGCATTGTATGTTATTTGTTGCCTTTCCCTGCTGCTTTTTGTATTTTCTCTTTTTTGTTTTGTCATTTTAATTACAGTGTGTTTTGGTGCATTCCTCTTTGCATTAGTCTTATATGTGACTTGTCATACTTCCTGGACTCTCTGGACTGTTAGGAAAGTTTTCAGCTATTATATCTTCAAATATATTATCAGCCCCTTTCTCTTCTCCTTCTGAGATGGTAATACTAACATTAGTGCATTTGATGTTGTCCTGGAAGTTTCTTCATCTGTCCTCATCACTGTTCATCACCAATGATTTCTACTACTCTTTCTTCCAGCTTTCTGTTCTGCTTCTCTATCATTTAGTCTACACTTCATTCCTTCTAGTGTGTTTTCATTTCAGCTATATTTTTCATCTCTGTCTGATTGTCATTTACATTTTCTAACTTATTAAAAACTTCTAACTTTTTTTTGCACGTCATTCTCCTCCCAAATTCTTTGATCATTTTTATAATCTCTACCTTGAAACTTTTCTCGGGTAGATTGCCTAGCTCCACTTCATTTAGTTCTTCTGGGATTTTTATCTTGTTCCTTCATCTGGAACATGTTCATATGTTGCTTTGTTTTGTCAAAGTTGCTGTTTTTATTTTTATGTATCTAATAGATTGGTTATGTTTCCTGATCTTGGAGAAATGACCATTTGCAGGAGGTTCCTATGTATCCCAGCAGTGCACTCCGTTCCCATCACCCAAACTATATGCTCTAGGGGATCTCCCTATTAGGACTGTGTGAGTCTTTTAGTTGTGGCAGGCTGAATATGTGGGTGGCCTGTTAGGCTTGGTTGACTCTGGTTGATTGCCTTGTGTGGAGGGTGCTGGCTGTTCCACACAGGGTCCTGGTCATCAGATGGCGAGCTACAGAATCCAGGGGGCCCAAGGCTAGCACTGGCTCAATGATGGAAAGAGAGTCCATAAGATTTCAGGGCTGTAGCCCACCCACTGGTGGGTGAAACCTGGTCCTGGTGTTAGTATAGGACTACTGGCAGGCAGAGTCAGGTCCTAGACTCTGGCTCCAGGGCCCAGGAACCCCAGAGTTGATATCAGGTCACTGGGAGGAGGAGTGGGGGCAGTTCCTGAAACAAGTGGTTGCAGTCTCTTGGGATATCCTGGAGTTTGTGTTGGCCTGCTAGTGGGCTGGGGTCCAGCTGGCCCCAGGGCAGGGTTTGGCCTACTGTGACAGATTAGGCCCACAGGATATAGGGTTGTGATTTCCTTGCATCTGTTCTCTGCTCTCTGATAGTAGAGCTAGGCCCTGGCCCTCTTCTGGGCAGGGCTGTGTCCAGAGGTGGCTATGGGCTCAGAAAGTCTTTAAGCAACCTGTGTGCTGATGGGTGGAGCCAGTCAACATATTAATGGACATAGTTGTGTCCCAGTAAAAGTTTACTTATAAAAAAACAGGCTTCAAGTCAGATTTCTTCTGTGGGACTTAGTTTGCTGACCTGAGCTAAGAAATTCACATATAAAACAGTTTGAAATCACGTAATTATAAGTGTTTGTCCTCATTTCCCCTGAAAATCACAGAGGATGAACATATTTGGCTTTACTTTCTATGGTAGGCAGAATAATGCTCCCCATCCTACAAAGCTCAGCATCTCCTAGTTTTCAGAACCTTTGCGTACATTATCTTATATGCCAAAAGGCACTGTGGTTAAATCGAGGATCTTCAAATGAAAAGATTATCCTGGAATATCTAGATGGGCTTGAAGTAATCTTCAGGGTCCTTGCAAGAGGGAGCCAAGTGTTATACATTGGATCTGAAGATGGAGGAAGCAAACATGAGACAAGAAATGAGGGAAGCCTTTAGATGCTAAAGAAAATCGAAGGAAACAGATTCACACCAAGGACCCCTAGAAGCAGCACAGTGCTTCCTCGCCCATTTTAGACCACTGACTTCCACAGTTCTAGGACAATAAAAGTGTGCTTCATTGAGCCACTAAGTGTGTGGTAATTTCCTGGAGCAAATTTGCTGGAGGAAATGAATATATTTGCCTTGTTTTTGGAGTTTGTATTTGTGTGTGTGTTAATCATTAAATGCTAACTGCATCATAATAGTTAAAGTAAAAGAAGCCTTGGCTGAAAGATACTTGGAAAAAGTCTTCCTATTAGAAAAAGGAGAAACTTCTGAATGAATAAAGGGATAGTATTCTATCATTCCTGGCTTTACCATGTCTTTGTTCTAAAAGTCTCTACTGATCATTAAATTTTTGGTACTTTTTTCATATTCCAAATTACTCTATATTAAAAAAAAATTTTAAACAACTGAAAAAAGATCTAGGCATAGAATCACATAGCAATTGGCTAATACCATTTTAATTTAATGTATTGTACCCTAGCTTTGCTAAGTCATATAGTTGTAGTTTACAGTGGGTAAACTTCATATTTGGGTATTTGGAAAACAAACTCACAGTGATATATAATTCTCCACCATAAATCTGTTATAAGTGTATTTGATCACTATTGTCAGAAGACCAGGGTTTGAATTCAATTGTGCCATTGTTTTCCAGTGGCCTCTAATCCTTCCAATATCTAGAGGAAAACCAAATGATAGTTCTCATCAAAGACAGGAGAATGCAAAGGATGGATGGAACTAGGGAGGTCTGAATTTCATTTCACAACTGCTCACATTGTATCAGTCTCTTTAATTCTCTAAGTTTATAGTCACTCTGGCTGAATTTTATTTCCACATTAAGCACTATTATTTTCTTATCTTATCCTCTCTGAATGTATGCAGAGACTTTGAATGGCCTTATCCTTTAGCTAGTGCTTGTATTTTCAGTAAAAGTACCTCTGGTGGTGGTTTAGTCTCTAAGTTGTGTCCAACTCTTGCTACCCCATGGACTGTAGCCCGCCAGGCTCCTCTGTCCAAGAGATTTTTCAGACAAGAATACTTTCTCAGGCAAAAGTACCTCTTTGTTGTTGTTGTTCAATCACTCATTTATTCCAACTCTTTGCGAACCATGAACCTCAGCCCGCTAGACCTCCCTGTCCTTCACCAACTCCCAGAGTCCACCCAAACTCATGTCCATTGAGTCAGTGATGCCATCCAACCATCTCATCCTCTGTCATCCCCTTCTCCTCCTGCTTTCAATCTTTTCCAGCATCAGGATCTTTTCTAATGAGTTAGCTCTTTGCATCAGGTGGCCAAAGTATGGGAGTTTCAGCATCAGTCCTTCCAATGAATATTCAGGACTGATTTCCTCTAGGACGGACTGCTTGAATCTCCTTGCAGTCCAAAGGACTCTCAAGAGTCTTCTCCAACATCCCAGTTCAAAAGCACCAGTTCTCCCGTGCTTAACCTTCTTTATGGTCCAACTCTCACATCCATACAGGACTATTAGAAAAAAACAGAGTTCTGATTATATGGACATTTATTGGCAAAGTGACATGCATGTGAAGGGGCTGTATATGGAAGCCTGGCTTGAAGCTAGGAAGGTAGATTAGGCTTGCTTGGATGTTTCAAAAAAGCAGTTATTCTTTACAGAGCTTAAAATGAAAGGTTAATTTTGTTTCTTTTGAATGATTCTCTTTAAATGATTTATTTATTTTTTATTTTTTTAAAATTTATTTTTTAATTGAAGGATAATTGCTTTAGAGTTTTTTTTTTTTATTGTTTTTGCCATACATTGTCATGATATCACCATGGGTTTACATATGCTTCCCCTCCGGAACCCCCCTCCCTCCTCCCTCCCCCCCGGGAAATCTCCCTGTACCAGCCCCGAGCATCAATCCTGGGCTGGCGATTGATTAGACACATGACAATTAACATGCTTCAATGCCCTTCTCCCATATCATCCCACCCTTACCCTCATCCACAAAGTCCACGAGTCTGTTCTATACATCTGCGTTCCTTTTGCTGTCTCGCATGTTGGGTTCTCGTTACTGTCTTTCTAAATTCCATATATATGCGTTAATATACTGTATTGTTTTTGCTTCTGGCTTACTTCACTCTGGATAATGGGCTCCAGTTTCGTCCATCTGAGTAGAATTGCTTCAAATGAATTTTTTTTTAATGCTGAGTAATATTCCATTGTGTATATGTACCACAGCTTTCTTCTCCATTCGTCAGTTGATGGGCATCTAGGTTGCTTCCATGTCTTGGCTATTGTAAACAATGCAGCGATGAACATTGGGGTACACGTGGCTCTTTCAATTCTGGTTTCCTTGGTGTATATGCCCAGCAGTGGGATTGCTGGGTCATATGGCAGAATATTGGAAATAAAAACACGAATAAACAAATGGGACCTAATTAAAATTAAAAGCTTTTGCACAACAAAGGAAACTATAAGCAAGGTGAAAAGACAGCCTTCAGAATGGGAGAAAATAATAGCCAATGAAGCAACAGACAAACAATTAATCTCAAAAATATACAAACAACTCCTGCAGCTCCATTCTAGAAAAATAAACAACCCAATTAAAAAGTGGGCCAAAGAACTTAACAGACATTTCTCCAAAGAAGATATAAAAATGGCTAACAAACACATGAAAAGATGCTCAACATCACTCATTATCTTTAAATGATTTAGAATTTTTTACTAGAATGTATTGTCATTCACTCATTTTGGCCTCTCTAAAACATGGATCATTAACATTAAAATCATAGAAATATAATAATGGAGTGAATAAGGTTTAAATATTTGAATATCAAACATTCAAACTGTCTCATAAAGTCTAAGTGCAGATGCTTAAGAAAGGTATTTAAAACTCTCCCCAAATGAGGGCAGGGTTTCAGCAGAAATCAGAGTTCCTTGTCGCTCCACACATCAATTTTTCTGTCCTGTCTTCATTGTAAACTTGAAGGACTTTGGGAGAATTTTTTTTTGTGAATCTAAGTGTCCTCGGGAGGCACATTCCCATGGCATTGATTCCTGGTGACTGGAAATTTTCACAGTCTGCATCATTTAGACATAGAGATCCATGCCTAGAATGTGTGATGGAATAAAACAATGAATTGTGTATCTTACTTTACCTTTGGGGACTCTAAAGTCAGTTTTTAAAGGTTTTCCATTTTTTCATGGACTCTTATAATACCATTCTATGGCCTAGAAATATTTCATATTAAAGCAAAGTCACTATATACGGAGATGTCTCTACATGAATGTCTCTAACATATTACAGGGCAGATTTATGAGATCTCAGGATGTGAATTAGTCACATTTTGCTTGTGTGTGGTTGAACATTTGGGTTAATCTGGCTTCTGGAAAAGGACCATCCAATATTTGCAACTGACCTTACAAGCTGCTATTAATTCCAAGGGGAAAATTAGTCAATATTTTAATAAATGAGAGTTATTTGCATTACTGAGAATGTATCAGCTACACAACTGCTTAATCTGACTCTTACAAAATCAGTCTGAGTCTGTTAGTAATTTGATAAAAACTCGGAGTCAGTTGGTTCCAGAGCAAGTGTCAGCATAGCCCCTAGCCCTCTAGCTCAATGCCACTTTCTGTGGTATTGCTCTGTTCTGTAAAACAGATGTTATGATTTACTCCAGACATCCTGCATTTCGCTAGAGATTGAATTAGCCCGTTAGTTATCTCATTCACTTCATTTTCAATGGACAAATCAATAGACTAAACACGTGTGATCTGTAAATTCTGATCTTATTTTTAACTTTTACCTATAGGATAAGCTTTAGAGTGCCATTACTCCCATCATTCTTAAAATTTTCTCTTCTACACAGTGGGTTTCTCTGCTCTTTATATTTATAGATGAATGCTCCTCAAGTACATTCTGAAGAGACAATTATTCGACAAGCAACAGTTTTCAGATGTTTTTTTTTATAAAATATTTTTCTTAGTATTTAGAAGTTTGGTTTCATATTTAGCTAAAAAACAAAAACCCCTCTGGATGAAGTTAAGCTGATTTTCTCTTATTGTTTTCTTAAGAGTTACAAACTGATATTGAGACTGTTTATGTGTATACAAAGATAATAGAAACTGACTGACTACCCTCTTATGAGAGGCAGAAAACCAGAAGTTTTGGTTTGCCATGTCCTTGGTGTTTCCGTTCATGGGATTGACCATAAGCATGGTTTAGGTAGTTAGACAGATGATTGGAAAGACTAATCCAGACATCCAACCAACAGTCCACTAAGGGTTTTCTACTTTCCAAGCACTGTGTTTCTACTTTGTTTCATTCTCTGCAATTAGATTACAGAAATTAATATGTGACAAATCCTTCAGTGGTGTGCACTTTGAATGCTGTGCTTCAAATTAAATAGACTGCTAAAGTCTTCTTGTTCACTATATTTTTCTGCAATGTTTGTTTCCAGTGAGATTCTTTGTGCTGTATTTAATCCTTTTTGCACTATCCAGTGTCACTGGGTGAATGAAATGATTATTCCTTTTAGTCATAATAATTATAACAAATAGAGATTCACTAATGCTTATTGATTATAACTTGATGAGACATAAAAGATCAGCTTTCTTCCTTTTCTTTTGTCTCTTCACTCTTTTCTCCTACTCCCTAATTATTATAAATTGCTTCCTTCATTTCTTACCTTACTCCTCTAAAGACAGAAGTGAGATCAAGTGGTGGTGTGGACTAGAATAGATAAACATGGTCATCTCTGATGAAGACCCAAGTCTAAGTCACTTTTTTCTCTGGAAAAATATAAAATTGTGTCTTCAACTGAGAATTATGATCCTTTCACAAAATTGCATCTAAAAATATGCATGTAAAACATTTATGTGCAAAATTTTATGTTGCAGGGATTGTAGCAAAATTAATACATTTCAAGCATATTTTATATTTCCTCCAACTTATTTTTTTGGGCTTGCTCTTTACACTTAAGTAGGAGTAATGGTTTATTTCTTGAATGCATGATGAGGAAGTGAAAAAGCTTTAATTGGCTTTTAATAACCAATTAAATAACCTAAAATTCCTAGAATTATTAATAGTTTGGACAATTATTATTTTCAACCTATCTCAATTAAACTCTGTTGTTGAATTTCATATTAAATATTTAATAAACTTTTAAGAATTTGCCAACACCTACACATAAAAAAGCATACTAAAATTTGTAGTACTCCAAATATTAAAATAAGTGTACCATCTCTCTGAAAAGTTAATTAAAAATAATCTATCCTGAAGACATATTAGTATTTTCTAATAATATGGGTTGTAAGGTTTATCTTTATTTAGATAAAGAAATAGATGATGAAGAACCCCTTTATGTATTCTATTAAGGTTTACTATATTTAATTTTTGTGAAGATACTTACTTTTAAAATTACGGAATTTTCTTTTTATTTTAAATGCTCAATGGTATAATGATGTTTAACAGTTTATGATCATCAACATCAGAAGGAATCACATTTTAAATATAATTGTTTAAAATTTTCTAATGCATTAAGAATGAATTCAGAATAAAATATCATTTTGCTCTTATAACCTGTCTAATTTCTGAAGCAGACTTAACTGCAATAGTAGAATCAGTTGCAATAGTCAAATAGAATTTCACATGATATTATTATATTGTTTTCCTCATTATGTCTTCCTAAATTTTATATTCTATTGATTTCACATGCCTTTTCAATAATGTGCTAGATGGATTAAATCATATGTAAACCCTGAACATATTTTTTCAATTAATTAATTAATTTTAATTGGAGGATAATTACTTTGCAATACTGTGATGGTTTTTGCCATACATCAACATGAATCAGTCACAGGCATATATGTGTCCCCCCAATCCTGAGGCCCCCTCCCACCTCCCTCCCCACCCCGTCCCTCTAGGTTGTCCCAGAGCACCAGCTTTGGGTGCCCTGGTTCCTTCATGGAGCTTACACTGGTCATCTGTTTTACATATGGTAACATACATGTTTCAATGCTCTTCTCTGAAATCATCCCACCCTCGCCATTTCCCACTGAGTTCAGAAGTCTGTTCTTTACCTCTGTGTCTCCTTTGCTGTCCTGCATATAAGATCGTCAGTACTGTCTTTTTAAATTCTTGTATATGGATTAATACACAATATTTGTCTTTCTCTCTCTGCTGCAAAGAATAGAAAGTATTGTGAGTGATAGGTGGCTTTATAAGTTTTCTTTTTCTCTCTCTTAATAGGCCTTTACTGAATTTGAGATTGAGCAGCATCAAGAATGTGCTTATGATCACTTGGAAGTGTTTGATGGAGAAACAGAAAAATCACCAGTTCTTGGACGGCTGTGTGGGAATAAGATACCAGAGCCACTTGTGGCTTCTGGAAATAGCATGTTTGTTCGGTTTGTTTCTGATGCGTCTGTTCAAAGAAAAGGTTTTCAAGCCGCTCATTCTACAGGTGAGTAAATTAGGTGATGCTTCTCTTTTCTAAGTATCAAGTTTCTCTTCTAGAGAATGCAGGGTGTATCTCACAGGATGAAAAGAAATCCCACTGAAACGTTGTATGAAATATTTGAGAGCCATGTAGCAACCTACCTAAATATCTTTGTAATTGTTGTTTAGTCACTAAGTTGTTTCCAAGTCTTTTTAACCCCATGGACTGTAGCCCAGCAGCCTCCTCTGTCCATGGGATTTTCCAGGCAAGAATACTGGAGTGGATTGCCATTTTCTTCTTCAGAGGATATTCTCAACTGGCATCTCCTGCCTTGGCAGGCAGCTTCTTTAAGCTGAGCCAAAAGGGAAGTCCTATCTTTGTAGCTCAATATTCAAAAAACTAAGATCATGGCATCTGGTCCCATCACTTCGTGGCAAATAGATGGGAAAACAATGGAAACAGTGACAGGCTTTATCTTCTTGGGCCCCAAAAATCAGTGCAGATGGTGACTGCAGCCATGAAAAAAGACACTTGGTCCTTGGAAGAAGAACTATGACCAACCTAGACAGCATATTAAAAAGCAGAGACATTACTTTGCTGACAAAGGTCCATCTAGTCAAAGCTATCATTTTTCCAGTAGTCATGTATGGTTGTGAGAGTTGGATTATAAAGAAAGCTGAGCACTGAAGAATTGATGTTTTTGAGCTGTGGTGTTGGAGAAGACTCTTGAGAGTCCCTTGGACTGCAAGGAGATCCAACCACTCCATCCTAAAGGAAATCAGTCCTGAATGTTCATTGGGAGGACTGATGCTGAAGCTGAAGCTCCAATACTTTGGCCACCTGATGGAAAGAACTGATTCCTTGGAAAAGACCCTGATGCTGGGAGAGATTGAGGGCAGAAAGAGAAGGGGATGGCAGAGGATGAGAAGGTTGGATGGCATCACTGAATCAATGGACATGAGTTTGAGCAAGCTCCGGGAGATGGTGAAGGACAGGGAAGCCTGGCGTGCTGCTGTCCATGGGGTTGCAAAAAGTGGGACACGACTGAGCTACTGAACCGAAACTGGAACTGGCTCTTTGTAGCTGTTGCACTAATTAAAAGAAACACAGTAGTTCGATCTGATTCAAAACCAAAAACTGAACTATCAGGGAAGCCCCAAAGATCAAGAAAACTATCTCTTAATATTTATAAGGTGTATTCCATGTTAATATTGGCATTTTGATTTATGTATTTAATAGATAGAATCTGTAGCTTGAAATTGAAAATTTTTGTTTTTGCTAAAATCCTACCTGATTAGCTTTCACATTAATATTTTAATCAATGTGGTATGATCAAGAACTACCTTAAATATTTATATGGTATATTCCATGTTAACTTTAGAAATTCAATTTATCTGTTATATTTAACAGATAGAAATCTCTAGCTAGAAATTAAAAATTTTTGTTATGGCTAAAATCCTAAAGAGCGACTAAAAGGTTTTGCTTTACCTATTAGCTAACTTTCACATTAATATATTTTTGTGATTCAAATTTTGAATTCAACTCTCTCTGTTTACAGAGCCTAACTTTTCCCCTTTTATTTGGTATGCAATACGATCTTTTTCCTAACTCTAATTCCTAATTTGACCCTTACTAGTTTCAGCTATAATGGAAGTCTTTAAGAAATAAAATATAATTTAGACAAATATGAAAAATTTTAGGCAAAAATGTAAAATAACTGTTTTTTAATTTGGAGCAAATTTAACAATATATTCCATAATGTCCATTAAGTGTCCTTTAAAATCAGTTAAAATATATATTTACTAAAGTCACTTAGCTTATAGTGACACCTAGTGCCAGCTTTAATGCATTAACTTTTGAGACACCAGGAGAAATCTGTCACTTCAGTCGTGTCCAGCTCTTTCCCCCTATGCAGTAGCCCACCACACCCTTCTGGCCATGGGATTCTCCAGGTAAGAACTTTGGAGTGGGCTGCCATGCCCTCTCCAAGGGATGTTCCCAAACCAGGGACTGAACCCCAGCCGCTGACATCTACTGCGTTGGCAGACGGGTTCTTTACCACTAGCGCTATCTGTCGGTGTAAAACAGTCTGCAAATTAATTCATGAAAAAAAAATTAGTGCAGTGTTTGTCATGCTCTCTTGATTATTGTTTTCTCCTTTCACTTTTATTCTATTTTAGAAATAATAACTTTATTCTATTGTTCAATTTGATTTTCCACTCTAGTATATTCTGCTATGAGCATTAGATTTATAGTGAAGTCTGTTTGCGGGAAAGTGGATTTTATCTGATTCATGCTAGTAATGACTGGACTCAAAAATAATACAATGTCATTATTTCTCATATTAATATAAATATTCTGGTTTGAGAAAAATCTTTCATGGATTAAAAGTATTCCATATTAATGAACTTTTTATGCCTTTGACATTTACTCTTTAAATACTTTTCTGATAACTTGTCACATGTTGAAGGAATCAAAAAATTGAAATCTCATTACTTGGTCAATATTTTTCTGACATCAGAGGGTTAATGGCTATTTTTTGGTTAAGGGTTAATTTTTAAAATAATCCTGGCTGTCACAGTTTCCAAGAATGGAATGTAAAAATATGCTTCAAAACTCTTGAAACAGCTGATATAATATCTTCAATTTACTCACCTATAAATTCCTCTTAGTTTAATAAAAACTTACTTTTATAGTTTCTCTTTTTATCTTTACCTTTACCTTAAATCTCAAGTGTTCTTGAAGCTATAAAACTCCATGACTCCTTAATTTACATGGCTTCTGCTATAGACACTATGTCTGTGTATATATTGCCATTAAGAATCCGTTGGCAGGCTCTAATTACATTATCACAGAGATCATATATTGAAATCAACGGTCTATGTAGCATGCACTTGATATTTTAGGCACATACATATACTTAACAACTACATACACTGGGCTCTCAACAGAGCTATATGATGTGGCAGTTATCTTTATCTTCAGATAAGGAAATTTAAAATCTGAGAGATTAATTTACAACAATTTCTAAAATTATATCAAAACCTGGATTTTATCCTAATTCTGACTGTGTCCAAAGCTCATGTACTTTCTACTATGGTATATTTTCTCTTAACATAAGCATTTTGGACTAGGAAGAAAACCAATACAAAACTGGATAACTGTTAATTGAAACAATATGTGGACACTGAGTGCTTCCTTATACAAATCCTCTGTCGAAAGGAACCAACAGACTGGTTTCATTTTACTTCCCTGTTCAGCCCATATCCATTCAAATATCCATGTGAGCAGCCTCACTATTATTTTATAGGCAAAACATGCCTTGGATATGGTTTGATTCAGTCCTATCATCTCAGAAATGAGGCTTCTGAAGCTAAAACTTAATGACAACCAAAGTAGCACAAAAAATAACTCCTGGAGCTAGAATCCTCTCCCATCTCCTACTCACTTGTGCTCTTGTCAAAATTTTTGGCATTATCTGTGTCTTTCTCTTCTTCACGTGTAAATTTTTGCTGTCACTTAACTAGCTATCTTTGAATTTCGGGGGTAGATTTATTTTTTGCTGGTACTTTCAAGTAGCCATACATGCTGAAATATTATGTACTGCTTATTATTTATTTCTTTTGAAAGCTTTCTCTTTAACAAGTTTATTTATTCCACAGTCTTTCATCAGATATTTATTTGGTACTTGCTTTAGATAGACACTGTAGAGTATTAACCATTCATAGCAAAAAAAAATGGGAATTTTATGGGAACTTGTGAGAAAATAATAAGAGACCCCAATTTGATTCCTGGGTTAGGAAGATCCACCAGAGAACAGATAGGCTATCCATCCTGTATTTGGGGGCTTCCCTTGCGGCTCAGCTGGCAAAGAATCTCCCTGCAATGCAGGAGACCTGGGTTTGATCCCTGAGTTGGGAAGATCTCCTAGAGAAGGGAAAGGCTACCCACTCCAGTATTCTGGCCTGGAGAATTCCATGGACCAGGGGTTGAAAGAGTCAGACTGAGTGACTTTCACTTCACTTCATGAGAAAATAGGGGCTTCCCTGGTGGCTCAGCATAAAGATTCTGCCTGCCAATGCAGGAGATGCAAGTTTGATCCCTGGGTCAGAAATATATTCTGGAGAAGGAAATGGCAACCCATTCCAATATTCTTGCCTGGAGAATCCCATGGTCAGAGGAACCTGGTGGACTATAGTCCATGGGGTTGCAAAGAGTTGGACACAATTTAGCAACTAAACAATAATAATGACAATTAGAAAATAGAAGCAATACCTACCTTTTTACAGCTGTAGTCTGAGAAGTTAAATTTAAGATTTGCAGTGGGTTTCTGTTAAGACAGTCAAGTCCAACACTACATTTGTCAAATTTGCTAAATGTATAAGACATTTATTCATTATTTACTGCTTTCTAGATAGAATACATGTAACTATTATTAATGGGCCCTGAAGTATACATTTTAATTTGCTTGAATAAATTTATATTTCTATATACAAGTTTCTAACACTATAAATTTTGAAATTAGGTGAATAGAAATATTAATGTTGCTTTATGGTTTTTCTTTTTTTACAAGTAATACATTCCAAATCCGTGGGAAATGGACTTTATTGAAAAAGGTGCCATTTTCCTCTGAAGGTGTGTTCAGATTCTAAGTCCAAATTTATTTTAATGAGGTAAAAGAAATGGTATTATGCCAGACTTAAATAAATTATTGAAGAAAAAACTTTTTCATTAAAAACAGTATCTTCTATATTCTCTTAGAAGATAAGGCTATAATACAGAAAAAGAGGGAAAGTGTGGAAGAAATATTTTAAAACACTGCATGTCTGGTAGGACATTTTTCTGCAGCATAAAGCATCATCATAATTGTCAATAACATTTAAAAATCAGATAATATATTACTCAGCACCTTTGAAATTATGTTGATAAAACTGAATTAAATTATAGTGTCTATGGCTACTAAAAGCATTTATTGGTCAGATTACAGGCCCTCATAGGAACTTTACCAGGAAATAAACAAATGTCTTTCCAAATTAAAATGAAGGCCACTCTTTCTGAAACAATTTAAATGAGTCTTATGAGTCATTTGAGTATTGTAATTTTCTAGAAGCTTTCAGTAAAATCAAATAATGATGCCTCACATTTCAGATTCACAAGGGCTTTGTTAAATCTCTTTATCCTAGTTTGTTCAAATACTTCATTTTCTTCTTGACTTCTGTTCTGAACTAAGTCCCTCAGAGAATTCTTTCTTCTGGATCCTCCTTTGTTTTAACTTTGTTTCTCCAAAGTAGGCATACAGAAGCCAGTATCCCTCCCACAGTTCACCTCTTTCTGGACTGTGGAATAAAAGTAATTCAAGTACTGACAGTTGTAAACAAAACAAATCACTCAATTATATCCAACTTTGAGAATAAGTCAAATTTATTAAGTATTTGTAAACGAGATTCATTGATTTATACATTTATTCAATAAATTCAGAAATATTGTCACAAAATATTATACTGGCCTTCAAAAAGACAATTCTTCCTTTCTGAAAACAGATTAATAGTGCTTTAAATTGTTTTTCAACTTTTCTGGCTTTTCTTTTCGTACCTGAGTGGATCCCTAGAAGTATAGACGATGGCATTTAGATGTTCTCGCTGGCGAATAATAAAATGATGGTAGTGTATTCTTAGGTGGCTTTTCCTGCGTGCCAGGCATCTTTTAATAATTTCACATGTATTAGCCCATAGCTCTTCATCTAGATCCTGTCACTTGAGTACTGTGTATGATTCCTACTTTAGAAATGAAGTGGAGTACAAAATCCCACAGCTAATGACTAGTAGAATTCATATTTGTATCCAGGCCATTTGGCTGTGGAGTTCTGTCACAGAGAGAGGACAATGATTCTTGGAGTTAGGGATAAGAGAAGCGCCATTGTGGAAAAGGAAAAGATGCTTAGTTTCCAACCTTTGGGACTTAAGAGATAGTTCCCAAGACTGATCAGATTTCCAGCTTTCCAGAGTGGTTACCAGCACACATGGGACCTATATCAATAGATTGTGCAAGACACTCATCCTGCAAACTGGAAGACAAAGGGACATTTATTTATTTTTTATTTAAGTTTAATTATTTTTAATTAGCATATAATCACTTTACAATGTTGTGTTGGTTTCTGCCATATATCAACATGAATCAGCCATAGGTATGTATACTAAATCCCCTCCCTCTTGAACCTCCCTCCCACCTCCCACCCCTCTAGGTTGTCACCCCTCTAGGTTGTCACGGCATACCAGTTTAGAACTCTGCATCATACAGCAAATTTCCACTGGCTATCTAATGTTACATAGGGTAATGTACATATTTCAATGTTTCTCTCAATCCGTCCCAACCTCCACTGTGTCCACCCTTCAGTTTTCTATGTCTGCATCTCCATTGCTGCCCTGCAGAGAGTTTCATCAGTACTATCTTTCTAGATCCTATATATATGCATCCGAATACAATATTTGTTTTTCTCTTTATGACTTCACCCTCTCTATAGTATGCTCTAGTTTCATCCACACTATTAGAACTGAGTCAAGTATGTTCTTTATTATGGCTAAGAAATATTTCACTGTGTACTAATAGTGCCACAGCTTCTTTATCCATTCATCTGTCAGTGGACATCTAGGTGGTTCCATGTCCTGGCTATTGTAAATACTGCTGCAATGAACAGTGGGGTACATGTGTCTTTTTCAATGATGGTTTCCTCAGAGTGTAAGCCCAGTAGTGGGATTGCTGGATCCCATGGTAGTTTTATTCCTAGTTTTTTAAAGGACTCTGTACACTATTCTCCATAGTGGTTGGATCAGTTTGCATTCCCACCAACAGTGCAATAAAGTTCCCTTTTCTCCACACCTTCTCCAGCATTTATTGTTTATAGATATTTTGATGATTGTCATTCTGACCAGTGTGAGATGATACCTCATTGAAGTTTAGATCTGCGTTTCTCTAATAATGAGCGATATTGAGCATCTTTTCATGTGTTTTTAGCCATCTGTATGTCTTCTTTGGAGAAATGTCTGTTTAGGTCTTCTGCTCACTTCTTGATTGGGTTGTTTGTTTTTCTGATATTGAGCTGACTGAGCTACTTATAAACTTTGGAGATTAATCCTCTGTCAGTTGTTTTGTTTGCTGTTTTTTCTCCCATTCTGAGGGTGGTCTTTTCGCCTTGTTTATAGATTCCTTCTCTGTGTAAAAGCTTTTAAGTTTAATTGAATTTCATTTATTTATTTTTGTTTTTGCTTCCATTACTCTAGGATATGGTCATAGAGGATCTTGCTGTGATTTATGTCAGAGTATTCTGCCTATATTTTCCTCTAAGAGTTTTATAATTTCTGGTCTTACATTTAGGTCTTTAATCCATTTTGAGTTTATTTTTTGTGTATGCTGTTAGGAACTGTTCTAATCTCATTCTTTTACACATAGTTGTTATCATTTAATGTGATGTGGAAGGCATTCTCATGGCTGAAACACTAGTCGGAAGTTTTTTCATCTATAGTCACACCAAGGTCTCTGAATGTGCAGTTGTATGTGGCAATGCCCAGAGTTTTGGTTGAGCCTGCTTGTATTCAAACACATCTGAATAGGGTTCCATCTTGGGGATTCAGAAATATTTTGTTAGTTAAAATCACCAAACCACAACGTGGGTAAACCATATAGCAATCTGAAAAAGTCTAAGTAAGAATTTTAGCTGTCCTAATTCACCCTCACATCATGCTGCCAAGGACTGTCTGGTCACAGACGACCACACCAGGGTGAAAATTGTGTTTTGATAACCATCGGTTTATCTGTCCAAATCTTTCCACCTTGTATTTTTGTTTCTGTTCTCTCCCAACTCATCCCACTCTTTTGAGGACTTCCCTGGTTTTCGTAATGAAATTTCTGCTTCCTAGTAACCTCTCAGTCATTGCAAATAAGGGCAGAATGAAACTCTAATTTCTCCTGACACTTTTCATATCACTTCCTTTTTCTCCCTACCCCCAGTCATGCTTGTATGTGTAATTGGCTGGAGGAGACTGTAGGCTTCCTCTACTTTTGTCTGCTCTCTTTGTTGTTGTTGTTCAGTCATTAAGCCGTGTCTGACTCTGTGAACCCACGGACTGCAGCACGTCAGGCCCTTCTGTTCACCACCATCTCCTGGAGATTGCTCAAACTAATGTTCTTTGAGTCGATGATGCTATCTAACTATCTCATCCCCTGCCACCCTCTTCTCCTTTTGCCTGCAATCTTTTCCAGCATCAAGGTCTTTTCCAGTGAGTCAGCTTTTCACATCATGTGACCAAAGTACTATAACTTCAGCTTCAGCATCATCACTTCCAATGAATATTTAGAGTTACTTTCCCTTATATAAACTGGTTTGATCTCCTTGCTGTACAAGGGACACTCAAGAGTCTTCTCCAACCCCATAGTTTAAAAACCTCAATCCTTTGGCCTTCTTTATGGTTCAAAGAAGCCAAGTCTCTCACATCCATACATGACTACTGGAAAAACCATAGGTTTGATTATAAGGACCATTGTTGGTAAGGTAATGTCTCTGCTTTTTAATATGCTGTCTAGCTTGGCTATGGCTTTTCCTCCAAGGAGCAAGTGTCTTTTAATTTTATGGCTGCAGTCACTATCTGTAGTGATTTTGGAGTCCAAGAAAATAAAATCTGTCACTGTTTCCATTTTTTGCCCATCTATTTGCCGTGAAGTGATGGGACCACATGCCCATGATTTTAGTTTTCTGAATGTTGATTTTCACGCCAGCTTTTTCACTCTCCTCTTTCACCGTCATTAAGAGATTCTTTCGTTCCCCTCAGTTCAGTTCAGTCGCTCAGTTGTGTCCAACTCTTTGTGACCCCATGGACTGCAGCAGCCAGGCCTCCCTGTCCATCACCAACTCCCAGAGTTTACTCAAACCCATGTCCATCGAGTCAGTGATGCCACCCAGCCATCTCATCCTCTGTTGTCCACTTCTCCTCCCACCTTCAATCTTTCCCAGCATCAAGGTTTTTTTCAATAAGTCAGTTCTTCGCATCAGGTGGCCAAATATTGGAGTTTCAGCTTCAGTAGCAGTCCTTCCAATAAATATTCAGGACTGATTTCCTCTAGGATGGAGTGGTTGGATCTCCTTGCTGTTCAAGGGACTCTCAAGAGTCTTCTCTAACACCACAGTTCAAAAGCATTAATTCTTCAGTGCTCAGTTTTCTTTATATTCCAACTCTCACATCCATACATGACTACTGGAAAAACCATAGCTTTGACTAGATTGACCTTTGTCAGAAAAGTAATGTCTCTGCTTTTTAGTATGCTGTCTAGCTTGGTCATAGCTTTTCTTTCAAGGTGCAAGTATCTTTTCATTTCATGGCTGCAGTCACCATCTGCAGTGATTTTGGAGCCCGAATAAGTTAAGTCTCTCACTGTTTCCATTGTTACCCCATCTATTTGACATGAACTGATGGGACCAGATGACATGATCTTAGTTTTCTGAATGTTGAGTTTTAAGCCAACTGTTTCACTCTCCTCTTTCACTTTCATCAAGAGGCTCTCTAGTTCCCCTTCACTTTCTGTCATAAGAAATTGTTGATATTTCTGCCGACAGTCTTGATACCAGCTTGTAATTCATCTAGCCCAGAATTTCGCATGATGTATTCTGCATATAAGTTAAATAAGCATGATGACAATATACAGCCTTAACGTACTCCTTTCCTAATTTTGAACCAGTCTGTTGTTCCATGTCTGGTTCTAACTGTTACTTCTTGATCTGTATACAGGTTTCTCAAGAGACAAGTAAGGTGGTCTGCTACTCCCATTTCTTTAAGAATTTTCCAGTTTGTTGTGATCCACACAGCCAAAGGCTTTAGTGTATTTAATGAAGCAGAAGTAGGTGTTTTCCTGGAACTCCCTTGCTTTCTCCATGATCCAAAGAAGGTTGACAATTTGATCTCTGGTTCTTCTATGTGTTTTCTAAACCCAACTTGTACATCTGAAAAGTCTCAGTTCATGTACTCCTGAAACCTAGCTTGAAGAATTTTGAGCATAACCTTGCTAGCATATGACATGAGCACAAGTTTACAGTAGTTTGAACATTCATTTCCTCTCTAGTCATTGTAAACTTTGGGATCCCAGGCTACAAAGAGTAATTTTTGAAAACTTTTATTCTCTAAAATACATTAACTGTAAATTTTATGCAGGTATATATTATATTTGTTATATTTACCTCTAATGACAGACATAGTAACTGGTAAATCATATGTTTATTAATATCTCTCTGAAAAAGCTGTGAAAAGAGCATTTTTTTTGTCAAACACTCAAAACATAACTCATAATGTTCTGGAACTACAAGATTAATTACAATTTATGAAGAGTGTATGTTATTCCAAAGCAAGTTAGATAAGTAGTTCAACCTAAGTAAAGTGATACTGGTCTGTACAGCCTATGTAGAGAGTTCTAAATGACACATATACACATACAGGATTTTTATATTGTTGATTTATTTCAGTTATTTCTTATTAATTTGGCTTCTGGGTTCTTAAAATATTAAGATTTAACTTGAACACTGATCTTCTTGTCCATGAAAACAGGTATTTAAGAGTGAAAACAATATAACATATAACAATAAAAAGTATTCATTGAGAGCTACTATAAGTTGTTTTTCAGTCACTCACTGGTGTCTGACTGTTTCTGACCCAATGGGCTGCAGCACACCAGGCTTCCTTGTCTTTCACTATCTCCCAGAGTTTGCCCTAACTCATGTCCATTGAAAGATATACCCATGTGAATGCAAAGTTCCAAAGAATAACAAGGAGAGATAAGAAAGTCTTCTAAAGTGAACAATGCAAGAAACAGAGGAAAACAACAGAATGGGAATGACTAGTGACCACTTGAAAATTAGAGATCCCAAGGGGACATTTCATGCAAAGACAGGCTCAATAAAGAACATAAACAATAAGAACCTAACAGAAGCAGGAGATATTAAGAAGAGGTGGCAAGAATACACAGAAGAACTGTAGACAAAAGGTCTTAATAACCTGGACAGCCATTATGGTGTGATCACTCACCTAGAGCCAGAAATCCTGGAGTGTGAAGTTAAGTGGGCCTTAGGAAGCATCACTACAAACAAAGCTAGTGGAGATGATGGAATTCCATCTGAGCTATTTCAAAGCCTAAGATGATGCTGTAAAAGTGCTGCACTCAGTATGTCAGCAAATTTGGGAAACTCAGCAATGGGCTCAGGACTGGAACAGGTCAGTTTTCACTCCAATCCCAAAGGACAACGCCAAAGAATGTTCAAATTACCTCACAATTGCACTCACTTTACATGCTAGCAAAATAATGCTCAAAATCCTCCAAGCTAGGTATTAACAGTACATGAACCAAGAAATTCCAGATATACAAGCTGAATTTAGTAAAGGCAGAGGAATTAGAGATTAAATTGCCAACAGCCATTGGATCATAGAAAAAGCAAGGGAATTCCAGAAAAACATCTGCTTCATTGATTATGATAAAGCCTTTGACTGTGTGGATCACAACAAACTGTGGAAAGTTCTTGAAGAGATGGGAATATCAGACCACCTTACCTGCCTCCTGAAAAACCTGCATGCAGGTTGAGAAGCAACAGTTGGAACCAGACATGGAACAACAGTTTGGTTCAAATTTGGAAAGGAGTACTTTAAGGCTGTATATTGTCACCCTGCTTATTTAACTTATATGCAGAGTACATCATGCAAAACGCCAGGCTGGATGAAGCACAAGCTGGACCATGATTGCCAGGAGAAATATCAATAACCTCAGATATGCAGATGACATCACCCGAATGGCAGAAAGCAAAGGGGAACTAAAGAGCTTCTTGATGAAGGTAAAAGAGGATAGTGAAATGGCTGCCTTGAAAATCCAACATTCATAAAACTAAGATCATGGCATCCAATCCCATCATTTCATGCAAATAGAGGGGGAAAAATGGAAACAGTGACAGGTTTTATTTTCTTGGACTCTAAGATAACTGTGGATGGTGACGGCAGGGATGAAATTAAAAGATGCTTGCTCCTTGGAAGAAAAGCTATGACCAACCTAGACAGTGTATGAATAAGCAGAGACTTCATTTTGCTAACAAAGGTCCGTATAGTCAAAGCTATGGTTTTTCCAGTAGTCATGTACAGATGTGAGAGTTGGACCATAAAGAAGGCTGAATGGTGAAGAATTCATGCTTTTGAGTTGTGGTGCTGGAGAAGACTCTTGAGAGTCCCTTGGTAGCAAGGAGATCAAACCAGTAAATCTTGAAGGAAATCAACCCTGAATATTCATTCGAACTACTGATGCTGAAGCTGAAGCTCCAATACTTTGCCCATCTGATGGGAAGAGCCAACTCAGTGGAAAGGAGTTTAATGTTAGGAAAGATTGAAGGCAGGATGAGAAGGGGCGACAATGAAGACTGAAGGCAGGAGAAAAAGGTGGCAGCAGAGGATGAGATGGTTGGATGGCATCATCGATTCAATGAATGTGAGTTTAAACAAACTCCAGGAGACAGTGAAGGACAGGGAAGACTGGCATGTTGCAATCCTTGGGTTTGCAAAGTCATACATGACAAGTGACTGAACAACACCAAGAAATGTCCATTGAGTTGGTGATGCCATCTAACCATATCATCCTTGCTGCCACCTTTTTCTCCTGCCTTCAGTCTTTCCCAACATCAGAGTCTTTTCCAATGAGTCGACTCTTCGCATCAGGTGGCCAAAGCACTGGAGTTTCAACCTCAGCATTCAGGGTTGATTTCCTTTAGGATTGACTGGTTACTATATGGCAGGTACTGTTGTAAGTGATTTTCATGTGTTAGTTAAATCCTCAAAGCCCACTAAGATTTGGTACTATTGTTGTCATCTGCAGTTTACCTTATGTATCAGAGAAGCAATGTCGATTATCCAGTCACTGAACTAGTAAGTGTGACGCTGAAATACCAAACCTAGGGCCTATCATTATCCACTACATCATTGGAATCTTCAAATATGGGAAGCATAACTGACCATGGAAATGCATACAGAAGTTAGAGAGTGGCTATACTACACTAAAAGAGAAATTGGAATTGTTAAAGCTCATTGAGCTTACTTGTCTCATTTTTATTCCTTGGGCAGAGTGTGGTGGCAGACTGAAAGTGGAATCAAAATCCAGAGATCTGTACTCACATGCTCAGTTTGGTGATAACAACTACCCAGGACAAGTTGATTGTGAATGGCTGTTAGTGTCAGAACGGGGCTCTCGACTCGAATTGTCCTTCCAGATTTTTGAAGTGGAAGAAGAAGCTGACTGTGGCTATGACTACGTTGAGCTCTTTGATGGTCTTGATTCAACAGCAGTGGGGCTTGGTCGATTCTGTGGATCAGGGGTAAATACAGTACCAACAGGATACCATAGACATGATAAAAGTACCTATACATTGGTGATTCGATATATGTAAGATGTGTAAGTCAGCAATGCTTTTACAAAAAAATGTTACTTCATATTATTAATGGCTTGACAAGTTATAACATGCCTCTTCTTCCCTTCTCTATTGCTAGTGAATTTGCTCAATAACATCGAACAAGACAGATGAATTCAGTAACTATAATTCTTGTTACTGTCCACATTCTAACTTTTTAAATTCATGCTTTTAATTGTGCACTAAATATTTAATTATCTAAAAGCAATATACCTTAATACACATCATGACAGTTCTGCAAACTTCTAAATTAAAACACAGAAGAAAAAGAATATGCACAATTCAAATTGAGATTCCCTTCTCAACAATATATATGATAAGTGGCAGGATCTGCCACTAGTGTGGAGATTTAGCCAGTACTATTGAGTCTTGCTCCATTGCAGTGTGCACAGAACCCAGTACCAAAAATAGGTTAGAGGGCATCAACATGACAAATAAGAAAAAGGAAAGCTTAAGGTTTTTTCAATGCTTCCCCCCAGGAGTCAGCACATTAATATCAAATATTCTTCTGAACACATATTTTGTTCTAAAGCTTTAGTTCCCTTTTTCAAATTTCTACCAATAACTATTACTTAAATAATACTGAATTTGAATAATGTTGAACTCCTGTCCAAATTACAACTGAAGTGAAACAAAAATGCTTCTTGGTACTTAGATTACTAAAACAAGAAACAATGGACAATTTGGATTCTTGAAGTGGCTCTGCCTCAGAGCAGCTTCTGAAATAGCTTTAATGTCTCTTTTTTCTTTCTGCGCTTCACTTTAATGTAAATCAAAGGAACTTGGTTTAAAATTTGGGGGAAAAACACCAAGTTCCAGAACTTGGAAGCAGACTTAATTATGTTCAAAGCTCAGCTACATCACTGATCAGCTTTGTGATCTTGAGCACATCATCTGTTCTCTGAAACTCAAGCTTTCTCACCTGTAAAATAAAGTCACTCTTATTTACTTTTCAAGGTTTTTGGGAAGATTCAATTTTATACCAAATTTCCAAATATGAATTACATCGAAGAAAAAATAATTCATGCTTATTGTTTGTTTTTGTTTGTGTGTCTTTGTCTTTGTTTTTGTCTTCAGCCACCAGAAGAAATCTATTCAATTGGTGATACAGTTTTAATTCATTTTCATACTGATGACACAATCAGCAAGAAAGGATTTCATATAAGATACAAAAGCATCAGATATCCAGATTCCCCACATACCAAAAAATAACCAAAACCTCCATCAGAACATAAAGGAATGTGTATAATGCAGAGAAGATGTATTTCTTTTTTAAATGAAGATTTTAGCACAAATGTTTCATATGAGTTTGAGCAAAAGAAAACTGCAAGACCAGAATTATCTCTGTACTGCAAGAGAAGTTTCCAGCTAACCCTGATCAGCATTACCAGGATATTTGAACTCCATTCTCGACAGTATAAATATAAATAAAGTTGGTGAAAGGGCATCATGATTTAAAGAAGACTTCACGATTCTTTGCTCACAGCACAACACAGATGCTTCACAATTCAAATAGTTCGTTTCAGGGTCTGTGACCCTGAAGAGTGTTCTTTTTGATAATTTCTCAATATATGGGAGAAATAAAATGATCTTACAGATTGTAACTGGAAAACCCTCTCCTTGAATCTTAGGATAATTGCTTTGACTGTGCGTCTTGAAGACAATGTAAACCAGATCCATATAAGTTGTTGTGAAGTGGAAGTCTTTTAAGGGTGGTTTATACTTTAAATGTGGGTATGACCAGTGTTTGGAAACTGGAATATTTCAGCTTCATTATTTTCACTTGCAGGCTAAATTTACCTCTTTGAAACATAAACGATCTTGAAACCATTTCATTTTCCTGACCTTTGACAAGTTTGAAATGTCAGTAGTGTCTATCATTTAGTTAATCCTAGACATAATTTTATTTAATGCTGGAAAATGCCCCGTTTATCAGTAAACTCAGTTCTTTCAGTGAGAAATGCTGCCTTTTCACACCACATTCAAGAGACCTTGTTATGTCTTATGAACTTGATGCGATAATCCCCAGCGGGTGTGACCGGATCCTTTTACCGAGACTGCCTAGATGGCTCATACTCAAGCTCTACCGCTGCTATTCCTTCTCCTGTTGTAGCTATTAATGTTGATGTTGTCAAGGTTAATGTTGTTTTTTTTTTTAAATGAAATGAAGGGGGTAGGCCTTGTTAGAACTGAAAATTTTCTTTTTCTTCCTAGAATTCAGGTTTTTAAAATGCAATGTTAAAAAAAAAAGTTTGTTTCTGAAAGACTTTCTATGGTGCTATTCCATAAACATTTTTTTTAAACGAAGTTTTTGACCTTTGAGCCAACCACCTGTAGACTACAAACGTCTCTGTCTGGCTGGTAGCACTTGAAGACTAAAGACTTGCTAAATGTATCAAAAGTATGTCATTGCAAGGGGAGCACTTGTCCTGTGGAACAACTGCTTATAATGCCTTAGAATTATTTAGAATAATTGAGCAGATCCTCCTAAGAGACATACCTTTTTTGAAAAGTTGAGTATAGTAGTGTATGTTAGCATCGCTATGAGGAAAATTAATTTCTGTGACTGAGATGTTTAGATATAAATGTGGTGACCTACTTTTGTTGTAGAAAATTAATTTTCTGCTTTAAAGCTAGGATTTTTTTTAATATTAATGTATGCATATGTGAGATTGTCTGAATGAGTGAAGCTACAAGAAGGTGAAAAGTAGTGGGTGGCTGAAAAGCTTAAATTTACATGCCAAGTTCTGCTAGAATCCTGTTTGAAGTAGCAACTTTCATAAGCTGTTTCATGGACAAATAATGGGAATTTCTCATTATTATCAATCCCATTTTTAAAAAAGCCTCCTTCCTTCAGAGAAACTCTATTTTGATATTATTTTATGTTGATATAGATTGCTGTATGAAGTAGCTTTGGTTCTATTGTCTGTCCATGAACATTCAATATTTAATAAAATTGGAAATCTTTCTTCATTTTACAAAATTAAACTATACACACAGATTTAGCTTGTTTTTCTTTTCCATTGTTGCCTTGAAAGTCTTTTCTTGCGTATGAATTGTATTATGTAAATACATTTTTAAAAACAATCTTTTGATCTCATGGAACATTACTTTGGAAATGTATAAATATTGCCTGCAATGTAAGGAGCTTTTTAGTGGAGCTGATTTATTCCAGTAACTTCTATATTTTTTTCACCAATCTCCAGTGAGCCAAAATATTGGGAATAGGAAAGAGAGAAGAAAAGAAAAAACATTAAAACCTGGTATACTACTCTGTACCCAGCCCAGTACTAAGCACATACCCTTGCTCTTTTAACTTCATGCCACCCTTTGAGAACTGTGGTGCTGGTCTCATTTTGTGGTTTAGGAACTGAGGTTCAGAGAAAGCATATAATGTTCCCAGGGTCACAGTGTAAAATTAGATGTTAAAACTCAAATTGTCTGATAAAAAACTTTATGCTTATCCTACAAAATGTAGTAGAATCAATCTTGACATATATATGTACATATATAGTAGATATATTTTTATGCTAAAACTTTGCACATAAAGTCAATTTTAGAGGTGAGTTACAGTAGAACTTTCAGAATAAACTTTGTTACCTTCAGTAATAGCATGACAAAGAAAATATCAACTGTAGATATCTTTAAGAACCACAGTTAATGCTGGAAATTTAAAAAACAAAAAAGCTACTATATAGTTTGGAGCTAGTGACTATGGGCCTTTTGTTAAAATAAGTGCATTAGATTATTTTATCTGATGTGGTAGGGAAAAATGTAGTGTTTTTAAGAAATACTATGGATATTCTGGTTGATATTTTATAAGGCCTCAATGAGCTGACTGCATGCAACTGGGAGGTAAAGTATTTAGAAGGCACACTCAAAGAGATGGTCATAACTTAGATCTTCAATGGGAACATTAATTTTTTATTGTACCTTATGTATGATATCTACTCACTGCATTTTATTTTTATATTAATTCAACTTTGGTTTAGGTGTATTGTTAAATTCAAACACAAACAGCTTCATTGTTGTGGTAATATTGGTTGATTACTGTTCTAAGTATTTTATTAGCTTTTGTAAATTTATTTTCAACCTTTGCATCAACTTCTTCATTAGTCTTGGTTGTATTAATACTGTCTATTTGCTGAAGTTCTAACTCCTATACAATCCTCACTGACTCTACATATAAAAAACTGCTCCCACTTAATATGATTTTATTAAATTATTTTTAAAAGTCAATTTTGAATATTACTCTAGTTATTTAGAAGATCATGACTTAACATAACTGCACAAACAATATTTTTAAAGAGATATATGAGAAACAACACCTCTATTTCCCAAATCCCTAAATGTTCCCTGCTATACTGACTGAATTTTTGCTACCTTGGATTAATTTTAGTATACCACAGTATCAGATTCAAATTCTGTTCAATTTTTTAAAAAATACATTAGTCTTTCATTTGATTATTATTTTTTCTATTTTTGATAAGAAGCCTCAAATAATGAAATTTTATTCTCATATGTAGAAAATCTGTGAAAGCATTTGTTATTCTTCACAAGGGTCAATTTTTTAAAAAGAAACATTGAATTATCAGTTTGTTTAAAACTGGTAAACTACAGCCATGTGCAAATTAAAAAGAACTTAGGACTTCCATAGTAGCTCAGATAGTAAAGCGTCTGCCTATAATACAGGAGACCCAGGTTCGATTCCTGGGTTGGGAAGATTCCCCTAAAGAAGGAAATAGTAACTCACTCCAGTATTCGTGCCTGGAAAATCCCATGACCAAGGAGCCTAGGGATTACAGCCCATGGGGTCGCAAAGAGTTGGACATGACTGAGCGACTTCACTTTTTCAATTAAAGAAATTATGAAAATGTTTGGAAATTTTATTTAACTATAATTTATATTTAGCAAGAATATTTTGGATAAAGTAAAATCTTTAATACCATTTATCAAATCTACCATGGGAGGAAGAAAACAGAAAAAATAAATTACCATGTAAAGATCTTTAACTTGAACTGTAGCGATGCTTTTTGTTTGGTAAGAAAAAATAGATAACGTGACCTTATCAAAAAGAAAGAAAAAGTGCTTTATGAATGCATTTTTACATTAGTGCATAGTGAATGGTTATAAATTGATATTTTCTTTTTAGTCTTTTCTTTTTATTGTTAGGAAACTGATAAATTTTGTCATTAGCTTAGGAAATGATGAAAAGGCTGGCTGCTATACATGGTAAAATATTATTAGTCTCCAAACTTTGTTTTGACATGTACTTTTTAAATTGCCCAGCTTTGAACCTACGTTCTTTTCGCTCCCTGCCAGTGTACTCAAACTGAATTCAGGCTTACTGTGTAATTCTAGTCAATACCATGACACCTACCTGATGCAGAGGTCAATGCATGGTGATTGCAAACAGTGTTTAAGACCCTGACCCTGACTCATATATATAATCCCCCTCTCATCCAATATTTTGAATAAAATGTCAATGCAATAAATCTCAACTTCTAACTTTGGAAGACATGTAGGTAGAAATATACTTTGGTTAAAGGCTATGAAAACAGAAGCAAGTAGCAATATGCACCAAGAGACATGTAGATAGAAGGACCTGGCAGCTGGGTCTTCTCGCTCTTACTGAAGTGGCAGGAAAGGTCTAAAAGAGTGCCATTAAAATTATTTAAACATGAGAACACCTCAAAAGGACAAATAAAGTGAAAGGATTATAGATAATTAGGCTTAAATATGTAAATCTATCCTAAAACAATATGTAGTGGACATTCCTTAGAGGGGTTATAATTAAACATTAAACTGCAGGAAAATTTTTCAAAGGAATATGGTAAATTTGTTAAAGTTATTTTCATACCACTCCATGTCTATTAGTGGTGTTTGAATTTCATGGGAATAAAGAGTCTCTTATAATAATTTTGGTGATTTTTATTTCAGTTCAGTTCGGTGCTCAGTCATGTCTAACACTTTATGACCCCATGGACTGCACCACTCCAGGCTTCCCTGGCCATCACCAACTCCAGAGCTTACTGAAAACTCATGTCCATCAAATTGGTGACGATAATCAACTCATCCTCTGTCGTCCCCATCTTCTCCTGCCTTCAGTCTTTCCCAACATCAGGGTCTTTACCAATTAGTCAGTTCTTCACATTAGGTGGTCAAAGTATTGGAGTTTCAGCTTCAGCATCAGCTCTTCGAATGAATATTCAGGACTGATTTCCTTTAGGATGGACTGGTTGGATATCCTTGCAGTCCAAGGGATTCTCAAGAGTCTTCTCCAACACCACAGTTCAAAAGCATCGATTCTTCGGAGCTCAGCTTTCTTTATAGTCCACCTCTCACATCCATATGTGACTACTAGAAAAACCATAGTTTTGACGAGATGGACTTTTGCTGGCAAAGTAATGTCTCTGCTTTTCAATATGCAGCTTAGATTGGTCATAACTTTTCTTCCAAGAAGCAAGCATCTCTTAATTTCATAGCTGTAATCCATCTTCAGTGATTTTGGAGCCCAAAAAAATAAAGTTTGTCACTGTTTCCATTGTTTCCCCATCTATTTGCCATGAAGTGATGGGACTAGATGCCACAATCTTAGTTTTCTGAATGTTGAGCTTTAAGCCAACTTTTTCATTTTCCTCTTTCACTTTCATCAAAAGGCTCTTTAACTCTTCTTAGCTTTCTGCCACAAGAATGATGTCATCTGCATATCTGAGGTTATTAATATTTCTCCTGGAAATCTTTATTCTGGCTTGTGCTTCATCCAGTCCAACATTTCTCATGATGTACTCTGCATATAAGTTAAATAAGCAGGATGACAATATACAGCTTTGATGTACTCCTTTCCCAATTTGGAACCAATCTGTTGTACCAAGTCCAGTTCTTATTTGTTGTTTCTTAACCTGCATACAGATTTCTCAGGAGGCAGGTCAGGTTGTCTGGTATTCCCATCTCTTGAAAAATTTTCCACAGTTTGTTGTGATCCACACAGTCAAAGGCTTTGTCGTAATCAGTAAAGAAGAAATAAATGTTTTTCTGGAACTCCCTTGCTTTATTTATGATCCAGTGGATGTTGGCAGTTTGATCTCTGGTTCCTCTGCCTTTTTAAAATTCAGCTTGAACATCAGGAAATTCACATATTGTTGAAGCCTCTCTTAGAGAATTTTGAGCATTACTTAGCTAGCATGTGAGATGACTGCAATTGTGCAGTAGTCAAACATTCTTTGGCATTACCTTTCTTAGGGATTGGAATGAAAATTGACCCATTCCAGTCCTGTGGCCACTGCAGAGTTTTCCAAATTTGCTGGCATATTGAGTGCAGCACTTTAACAGCATTATCTTTTAGGATTTGAAATAGCTCAACTGGAATTTCATCACCTCCACTAGCTTTGTTTGTAGTGATGCTTCATAAGGCATCTTAACTTCGCATTCCAGAATGTCTGGCTTAAGTAACTGATCACACCACTGTGGTTATCTGGGTCATGAAGATCATTTTTGTATAGTTCTTCTATGTATTCTTGCTACCTCTTCTAAATATCTTCTGCTTCTCTTAGGTCCATACCATTTCTGTCCTTTATTGTGTTCATCTTTGCATGAAATGTTCCCTTGGTATCTCTAATTTTCTTCAAGAGATCTCTACTCTTCCCCATTCTATTGTGTTCCTCATTTCCTTTGCATTGATCACTGAGGAAGGCTTTTTTTAGTCTCTCCTTGCAATTCTTTGGAACTCTGCATTCAAATGGGTATATCTTTCCTTTTCTCCTTTGCGTTTCACATCTCTTCTTTTCACAGATATTTGTAAGGCCTCCTCAGACAGCCATTTTGCCTTTTTGCATTTCTTTTTCTTTGGGATGGTCTTGATCACTGCTTTCTGTCAATATCATGAACCTCTGTCCATAGTTCTTCAGGCATTCTCTCTGATCTAATCTCTTGAATCTATTTGCCAGTTCCACTGTATAATCATAACGAATTTGATTTAGGTCATACCTGAATGGTCTAGTGGTTTCCCCTACTTTCTTCAATTACAGTCTGAATTTGGCAATAAGGAGTTCATGATCTGAGCCACAGTCATCTCCTGGTCTTTTTTTGCTGACGGTATAGAGCTTCTCCATCTTTGTTTGCAAAGACTATAATCAATCTGATTTTGGTGTTGACCATCTGGTGATGTCCATGTGTAGAGTCTTCTCTTGTGTTGTTGGAAGGTGGTGTTTGCTATGACCAGTGGGTTCTCTTGGCAAACTCTGTTAGCCTTTGACCTACTTCATTTTGTACTCCAAGGTGAAATTTGCCTGTTATTCCAGGTATCTCCTGGCTTCCTACTTTTGCATTTCAGTCCCCTATAATGTAAAGGACTTCTTTTTTGGGTGTTAGTTCTAGAAGGTCTTGTAGGTCTTCATAGAGCCATTCAACTTCAGCTTCTTCAGCATTACTAGTTGGGGCACAGATTTGGATTACCGTGACATTGAATGGTTTGCCTTGGAAATGACAGAGATCATTCTGTCATTTTCTAGATTGCATCCAGTACTCCATTTTGGACTCTTTCATTGATTATGATGGCTAATCCATTTCTTCTAAGGGATTCTTACCCACAATAGTAGATACATCTGAGTTACATTCACCTATTCCAGTCCACTTTAGCTTGTCAGTTCCTAAAATGTCAATGTTCACTCTTGCCATCCCCTGTACTTTCAACTTGCCTTGATTCGTAGACATTTATTTATTAAACAAATATTTGTAATACCTATAATATTAGCACAATGTTAAATATTAAGACTTTAATGAGACTTTAAAAAGAATAACTCACCATCTATTTTTTCTTGCAAGTAAATTCCAGTTAGAGAGATAAATATTAATATTCAGTTCAGTTCAGTAGCTCATTTGTGTCTGACTCTTTGCAGCTCCATGAACCATAGCAAGCCAGGGCTCCCTGTCCATCACCAACACCCGGAGTCTACTCAAACCCATGGCCGTCGAGTTGATGATGCCATCCAGCCATCTCAACCTCTGCTGTCCCCTTCTCCTGCCCTCAATCTTTCCCAGCATCAGGGTCTTTTCCAATGAGTCAGCTCTTCACATGAGGTGGCCACAATATTAGAGTTTCAGCTTCAACATCAGTCCTTCCAATGAACACCCAGGACTGATCTCCTTTAGGATGGACTGATTGGATTTCCTTGCAGTCCTAGGGACTCTCAAGAGTCTTCTCCAACACCACAGTTCAAAAGCATCAGTTCTTCGGTGCTCAGCTTTCTTTATTGTCCAACTCTCACATCCATATGCGGCCACTGGAAAAACCATAGCCTTGACTAGATGGACCTTTGTTGGCAAAGTAATGTCTCTGCTTTTTAATATGTTGTCTAGGTTGGTCATAATTTTCCTTCCAAGGAGTAAGCGTCTTTTAATTTCATAACTGCATTCGCCATCTGCAGTGATTTTGGAGCCCAGAAAAATAAAGGCTGCCACTGTTTCCACTGTTTCCCCATCTATTTGCCATGAAGTGATGGGACTGGATGCCATGATTTTAATTTTCTTAATGTTGAGCCTTAAGCCAACTTTTTCACTCTGCTCTTTCACTTTCAGCAAGAGGCTTTTTAGTTCCTCTTCACTTTCTGCCATAAGGATGGTGTTGTCTGCATATCTGAGGTTATTGATATTTCTCCTGGAAATCTTGATTCCAGCTTCTGCTTCTTCTAGCTCAGTGTTTCTCATGATGTACTCTGCATATAAGTTAAATAAGCAGAGTGACAATATACAGCCTTGACGTAGTCCTTCTCCTATTTGGAACCTATCTGTTGTTCCATGTCCAATTCTAACTGTTGCTTCCTGAGCTGCATACAGACTTCTCAAGATGAAGGTCAAGTAAATCACAGAAAGGCATAATTGCAATATAAAACATCTATGTGCAAAATTCCCTGGCAGTCCAGTGAATAGAACTTCGTGCTTCCACTGCAGGGGTCATGGGCTTGATTCCTTGTTGGAGAGTTTACATCCCACATGCCCCTGTGGTACAGCCAAAAAAACAAAAATCCATGTGCATTTTACTACCATTTTGAGAACATTCTTCCAAACAGCATGGTTTGGATTTTGAGACAAGTATTAACATAAGTGTCCTTTTCTTATCCTTTTCCTCTATTTTTTTACTTACATTTAGAGCAAAGACTCTAAGTGTCACATCAAGTCACCCTTCCTGGTGGGTCCTATGCCAGAAACATGAGCCCCCAGATTATCTGTTTATGAAAATCAATTGAGCTTATGTTCAGTAGAGCCAGATGGCTGTAGGAAATAGAGCTCCAATCTTAAAGGTCACATACAAAATCTCACATGCTATGAGACCCAGTACAGAAACAAAAGTTTGAAAGAAGCCTTGGTCAAACTCAGTTCCTAATCTTGGAAAGTTTCCGACAGGGTTAGTAGGCAAATGGAACTCTCTCTGGGAACCTGGACACTGGAAACAGATATTATGGTTAGCTCATTCTAATGGAAAACATTGACACTGAAAGCACAGTGGGAATCCTCCTTCACTTTTATTAAGGTCATGAACCTAGCCCCACTCACCAAGCTCCAACCTACCAACAGATCACACAGATTATCATATCAAAATATCAAAGTATCATATTAAAATAACCATATATGTAGCCATATATAGGACTACAGGGCTTCCCAGTAGAGCTAGTGGTAAAGAATCCACTGGCCAATGCAGGAGACATAAGAGATGTGGGTTCAACCCCCGGATCAGGCGAATTGCCTGAAGGAGGATATGCAATCCACTTCAGTATTCTTACCTGGAGAATTCCATGGATTGTAGAGGAGCTAACTACAGTCCATAGGGTCACAAAAAGTTGGACTACAGCACATATAGGGCTATACATGACCTTATGATACATCCAAATTATAATAGATGATACATACACACGCATAAAAGAAGGAAGAATTCAAAGATAATTCTAAAAAAAAGATAGTCATCAAATCACAAGGGAATAGAGCAGAAAGGAATAAAAAGTAAAAAAAAAAATAAAAAAATAAAAAGCCTGAAAACAATTAGCAAGATGACACTAAGTACATATCGACAAATAATTACTTTAAATGTAAATAGACTAAATGCTCCAATCAAAAAATTACAGTGACTGAATTTTTAAAAAATATCTGTATATATGCTGCTTACAAGAGACTCACTTTGGATTGACCGAAAATGAAGAGATTAAAAACAGGTATTCCATGTAAATGGAACTGAAAGTAAACTGGGTGGCAATATTTATGTTAGACAAAATAGACTTTAAAACAAAGACTAATAACTCACAGAGCACCAGCTGAGAGCTGGCAAGAGTCCCTGACGACTGGAAACTAAGCAGGAGGAAGGAAGGAAGAGAAAAAGAGCAGGAGAAGTATGGACTGGACCTGCCTCTGGGGAATGGAGGAACTGAAGCAGGGGTGAGGTTGCCCACATCAGAGCAATAGTTTCGGTCAGAGGGGAGGCATTTGAAAGGACTAGGGAGTGAAGAGGCTGATCTATGATGGTCTGAATAGAGTGTGAACCACATAGACAATCTGTATCACAGCCCTATGTACCCCAGGCAAGGATGCAGGTCCCCCAGTACACACTGTGGCTGGAAGCTGGGGCATAGGGATTGGAGAGAAATCCCAGGACAAGGATGGCTTTTGACTGCAGGAAGAAGGCCCAAAGGGATGTGAGGGAGGAGATTACTGCAGGGAATGCCCTTGGAGGAAATTGGGCAGCCATGTAGGTAAGGCAATACTGTTGAGTCAGGCACAGGGTGGCACCATCACTGTAGCCTCTCTTTCTCCCCACACATTTGCACTGGCAGCTGATAAATAGAGAAAGACCCAAAAAAGGGTGGCCCTTTGAGTGCCTGCTATGATGAACAATAGAGAAGGACCCCAGCCAGGGTGGTCCTTATGAGTGCCTGCTGCATCAAGCAACAAAGAAGGACCAGCCAGGGAAGCCTTTTGAACACCGCTACCAGAAGCTAGGAAAAGGCTCGTATAGCATTTTATCTCCTGTGCCTGTGGTCACTGGCTTCCCTGTGTACCTGGCAACACCAGGTTCCCTGTGATCCAAGCAGCTGCACCACCATCGTGCTCAATCCTCACTAGGGCAGAGTGGCCAGAGGCTAGTGAAAACTCTAATAGAACCTTATCTCCTGTGCCTATGGCTGTCAGCTTCCCTGCATACCTGGCTCTGCTAAGGACCTCTCAATCCAAGCATCTGTGCTGCCTCCATGCCTGCTCCTCACTGGGGCAGTCTCAAGTCTTCTGGGGAGCCTCAGGAGTAAATTCCTGTGGATGACGAACATGCAGAGGTGGAAATAAAACACGATTGAATTATAGGGCAGAATGGTTAAAGATTAGGATCTAAAACTCTTCCACCATCTGCATAAGCTGAAGATTAAATTCACATGATCAACTAGGTAGACTCTGTGTACCTAGTATAAAAGGACAATGAATGCTCATACAAATGTAAAAGCCCCAGCTCTGGCAACCGTGGATACTGGAGGAAAGTACATACAGGACTAGGGCTGGATGAGAGTCTGAGCTGTCCCCATAGCAGGTCCAGAGAACTGTCCAGTATTAGAGTGCCTCTTAGGAAGGCAGAGATGGAATTACGACTCTCTATATAGTTTTCTCCTTTTTTTTCCTCTCTTTTAAAACTGTCTTTTCTTTTTTATGTTGTTCTAATGTTCCTCATTATTTCTTTAATTTTATTTTAAAACCTACTTTTTCAATTCTTAAGATATCTTATTTTTAAATTAACTCATTTTAATTTTTCCTATTTTCACAGTACTATTCAATTATATGGCATTCTCCCCATGTTTTTGACTTTGTATTTTTACTGGTCTTCTTTTTAGAATTCATTTTACTATGGGTTCTTTCTTGACTCCTATTTTTATCCTTATTTTTGTCTTTTTTCTCTCTTCATTTCTCTTTATAAGTGTATGAGATTCTTTAGGTATTCTTGGCTACTGACTGTTGCTTTCACCTTTAGTCTTGGTGTTTTATTTTCTGTGCTGTGAGACCATGAAATTCTAGTGCTACAATACAGGGTCAGGCCTGTACCTCTGAGGTGGGAGACACAAGTACAAGACTTTGGACCACCAGAGAACTCGTGATCATGTGGAATATCAATTGACAGAGCTCTCTGAAAGGCCTCCTATCTCAACAATAAGACCAAGCCCCACCCAAAGTCCAGAAAGCTCCAGTGCTGGAATCCTCATGCCAAACCTTTAGCAAAACAGAAACACAGCCCTGCCCATTAGCAAAAAGGTTACTCAAAGTCATAACAAGCCCATAGATGCCCTAAAACACACTACTGAACAAGGCACTACCCATCAGATCTCAACCACGAATCTTCCCAAACAGAAAACCTTCACAAGGCACTGGTTCAACCCCACCCGTGGAGGGGGGCAAACTCCACAAATAAGAGGGACTACAACCCTCCAGCCTGCAGAAAAGAGACCCCAAACACAGTAAATTAAACAAAATGAAAAGACAGAGAAACATGCAGCAGATGAATACAACAGATGAAGAAATATCGTGTAAACCCATAAGACCAAACAAATGAAGAAAAAATAAGCAGTGTACCTGAAAAAAAATTCAGAATAATGATAGTAAAAGTGATGCAAAACTTAGGAAATAAAATGGAGCAACAGATAAAGAAATTGAAGGTACAGATCTAGACGACTCAAGACATGTTTGAGAAAACCTAAAAGAATTAAAGCATAGGCAATCAGCAACGAACAGCACAGTGACTGAGATTGCAATAACACTAAAGGGAACCAACAGCAGACTGAGACAGAAGAATGGATATGTGATCTGGAAGATAGAATGATTGAAATGATCGAAGCAGAGCAAAATAAAGACAAAAGAATAAAAAGAAATGAGGACAGTCTCGAGGCTTCTGGGACAGTACTGAGCATACCATCTTGAGAAATACAGGGATCCCCGCAGAAGGAGAAGAAGAAAGAAAGTTTGAGAAAATACTTGAGATGATAGTCAAAAACTTCCCTAAATTGGGAAAGGAAATACTCACTCAAGTCAAGGAAGCCCAGAGAGTCCCAAAGAAGATAAACCCAAGGAGAAACATGCCAAAACACATATTAATCAAACTAATGCAAATTAAACACAAAGAACAAATATTAAAAGCATCAAGGCAAAAGCAACAAATAACTTACAAGGGGATCTCCATATGGCTAACAGCTGTTCTTTCAATAGACATTCTGCAGGCCAGAAAGGAGGGGCAGGGTATAAGTAAAGTGATGAAACACCTTCAACCAAGACTACTCTGTCCAGCAAGAATCTCATTCAGACTTGAAGAATAAATCAAAAGATTTATGGTCAAGCAAAAATTAAGAGAAGTTAGCATCATCAAACTGTTTCACAGCAAATTCTAAAGGAGTTTCTCTAGACAGGAAACAAAAGGGAAAGAAAGGGCCTACAAAAACAAACCCCCCAAAATAAGTAAATGGTAATAGGATCATACATATCAATAATTATCTTCAACATAAATGGAATAAACACTGCCACCAAAAGACACAGATTGGCTGAATGGATACAAATGCAAAACCTATATATGCTGTCTATAAGAGACTCACCTCAGACTTAGGGACACATACAGACTGAAAGTGAGGGGCTTGAAAAATATATTCTGAGGAATCGGAAATCAAAAGAAAGTGGGAGTAGCAATACTCATATCAGATAAAATAGACTTTAAAATAAATAGCATTACAAGAGACAAGGAAGGACACTACATAATGATCAAGGATCAATCCAAGAAGAAGATATAACAATTATAAATACATATGCACACAACATAGGAGCATCTCAATACATAAGGCAAAAGCAAAAATTAATATTAACACAATAATAGTGGAGACTTTAATACTTCACTCATGCCAAAAGACAGATCATCCAGACAGAAAATTACTAAGGAAGCACAAACTTTAAATGATACATTGGACCAGTTGGACCTAATTGATATCTACAGGGCATTCCATGAAAAAGAGAAGATTTCACATTTTCTCAAGTGCACATGGAACACCCTCCAGGAAAGATCACATACTGGCTCACAAATCAAGTCTTAAAACATTTTTTAAAAAACTGAAATCATTTCCTGAAACTTTTCTGACTGCAGTACTATAAGATTAGATGCTAACTTGGGCTTCTCTGGTGGTTCAGCTGGTGAAGAATCTGCCTGCAACACAGGAGACCCAGGTTTGATCCCTGGGTTGGGAAGATCTCCTAGAAAAGGGAAAGGCTACCCACTGTAGTATTCCGGCCTGGGGAATTACATGGACCCATAGTCCATGGAATAACAAAGAGTCAGACATGACTGAGTGACTTTCACTCTCACAGGGGAAAAAAAACTACAAAAAACACTAACACATGGAGGCTAAACAATACATTTCTGAATAAATAATAGATCACTGAAGAAAGAAAAAAGAAAATCAAAATATACCTAGAAACAAATGACAATGAAAACACAACAACTAAAAACTTATGGGATCAATACAAGCAATGCCAAGAGGTAAGTTTATAGCAATACAAGCCTATCTCAAAAAAAAAACAAGAGAAACATCAAATGAAAAACCAAACCTTACACCTCAAATAACTAGAAAAATGGGACAAAAAATACCACAAACTTAGTAGAAGGAAAGAAATCATTAATACCAGAGCAGAAATAAATAAAAAAGAAAGAGATGATAGCAAATATCAATAAAACTAAACTAGTGCTTTGAGAAGATAAACCATTGAAAGAGCACTAGCCAGATTCATCAATAAAAAAAGGTTAAGAAGAAGATCTTAATCAATAAAATTAGAAATGAAAAAGGAGAAGTTACAACAGACATTACAGAAATACAAAGGATCATAAGAAAGTACTATCAGCAACTATCCTGGAGAAGGAAAAGGCAATCCACTCCAGTATTCTTGCCTGGAAAATTCCATGGACAGAGGAACCTGGTGAGCTACAGCACATGGGATTGCAAAGAGTCATCCATGACTGAGTACATCAGCACAGTATCAGCAACTATAATATGACAATAAAATGGACAACCTGGAAGAAATTGACAAATTCTTAGAAAAGTATAACTTTACAAAGCAGAACCATGATAAAATAGAAAATATAAACAGACCAATCATAAACACAGAAATAGAAACAGTAATCAAAAATTTTGTAATAACCAAACCCCCTATGGCCAGATGGTTACATAGGCAAATTCTACCAAAAGTTTAGAGAAAAGCTAGCACCTGTCCTGCTCAAACTCTTTCAAAAACCACAAAGGAAGCAAAACTCCCAAACTCCTTCTGCCAGACCACCATCACCCTGATACAAAAACTAGACAAAAATGCCAGAAGGAAAAAAAAGAAAAGAAATGACAGGTCTATATCACTGATGAGCATAGATACAAAAATCCTCAACAAAATTCTAGCAAACAGAATCCATCATTAAAAGAATCATATATCATAATCAAGTAGGCTTTATCACAGGGATGCAGGAATTCTTCAGTATATGCAGATCAGTCAATGTGATACATCATATCAAAAAATTGAGAGATGAAAACCATGTGATCATCCCAGTAGACAGAGAGTTCCATGTATGATTTTAACTGTTGCCTTCTTGACCTGCATACAGGTTTCACAGGAGGGCGTTAAGGTGGTTTGGTATTCCCATCTCTTTAAGAATTTCCCACAGTTAGCAGTGATCTACACAGTCAAAGGCTTGAGTGAAACAAAGTAGATGTTTTTCTGAAATTCTCTTGCTTTTTCTATGATCCAACAGACGTTGGCAATTTGATCTCTAGTTCCTCTGCCTTTACTAAATCCAGCTTGAACTTCTGGAAATTCTCGGTTCACATACTATTGAAGCCTAGCTTGGAGGATTTTGAGCATTATTTTCTTAGTATGTGAAATGAGTGCACATGTGTGGTATTTTGAGCATTCTTTGACACTGCTTTTCTTTGGGATTGGAATGAAAACTGATCTTTTCCAGTCCTGTAGCCATTGCTGAATTTTCCAAATTTGCTGGCATATTGAGTGCAGCACTTTAACAGCATCATCTTTTAGGATTTGAAATAGCTCGGCTGGAGTTCCATCACCTCCACTAGCTTTGTTCGTAGTGATCCTTCCTAAGTGGGCCTAAAGTCAAGGTCCACTTGACTTCACACTCCAAGATGTCTTCCTCTAGGTGAATGATCACACTATCACTCTTACATGGGTCATTAAGATTTTTTTCTTTTTTGATAATTTTTCTGTGTATTCTTGCCACCTCTTCTTAATATCTTCTGCTTTGGTTAGGTCCATACAGTTTCTGCCCTTTGTTGTGCCATTCTATGCATGAAATGTTCCCATGGTCTCATCAATTTTCTTGAACAGATCTCTAGTCTTTCTCCGGAGAAGGCAATGGCAACCCACTCCAGTACTCTTGCCTGGGAAATCCCATGGATGGAGACGCCTGGTAGGCTGCAGTCCATGAGGTCACTAAGAGTCCAAAATGACTGAGTGACTTCACTTTCACTTTTCACTTTCATGCATTGAGAAGAAAATGGCAACCCACTCTAGTGTTCTTGCCTGGAGAATCCCAGGGACAGAGGAGCCTGGAGGGCCGTCAGCTATGGGGTCACGCAGAGTCGGACTCAACTGAAGCAACTTAGCAGTAGCAGCTAGTCTTTCCCATTCTATTTTTTCCCTCTATTTCTTTGCATTGATGACTTAGGAAGACTTTCTAATCTCTCCTTGCTATTCATTGGAACTCTGCATTCAAAAGTGTATATCTTTTCTTTTTTTCTTTGCCTTTCATTTTTCTTCTTTTCTCAATTATTTGTAAGGCCTAACACTATATACAAATATAAACTCAAATGGATTAAAGACCCAAATGTAAGCCCATAAATTATAAAACTCTTAGAGGAAAACATAGACAGAATATTTTTTGCCATAAACCACAGCAAGATCCTCTATTACCCATTGCCTAGAATAATGGAAATAAAAATAAAAGTAAGAAAATGGGACATAATTAAACTTAAAAGCTTTTGCACAGTGAAGGAAACTATAAATAAGGTGAGAAGACAATCCTCAGAATGAGAGAAAATAATAGCAAACAAAACAACTGACAGAGGATTTATCTCCAAAATTTACAAGAGAGTTCCGAAAAAAAAAAAAATCTACTTCTGCTTCATTGACTACACTAAAGCCTTTGACTGTGTGGATCACAACAAACTATGGAAAATTCTTAAAGAGATGGGAATATCAGACCACCTTACATGCCTCCTGTGAATCATGTGTGCAGGTCAAGAAGTAACAGTTAAAACCAGACATGGGACAATGATCTGGTTCAAATTTGAGAAAGGAGTACGTCAAGACTGTATATTGTCACCCTGCTTATTTAACTTATATGCAGACTACATCATGCATCATGCACAATGAAATGCCAGGCTGGATGAATCTCAAGCAGGAATTAAGATTGCCAAGAGAAATATCAATAGCTTAAGATATTCAGATGACACCACCCTCTCAGCAGAATGTGAAGAGGAACTAAAAAGCTTCTTGATGAAAGAGAATGAGGAGAGTGAAAAAGCTGGCCTAAAATTCAACATTCAAAAAAAGATCTTGGCATCCAGTCCCATCATTTCACGGCAAAACAGTGGGGAAACAGTGAAAACTGTGACAAACTTTATTTGCTTGGGCTCCAAAGTCACTGAAGATGGTGATTGCAGCCATGAAATTAAAAGACATTTGCTCTTGCAAGTAAAGCTCTGATAAACCTAGACAGCATATTAGAAAGCAGAGACATCATTTTGCCAGCAAAAGTCCATATAGTCAAAACTATGGTTTTTCCAAGAGTCATGCATGGATGTGAGAGTTAGACCACAAAAAATCCTGAGCACCAAAGAACTGATGGTTTCTACCTGTGGTGTTGGAGAAGGTTCTTGAGAGTCTCTTGGACTGCAAGGAGATCAAACCAATCAATCCTAAAGGATATCAGTCCTGAATATTCATTGGGAGGACTGATCCTGAAGCTGAAACTGCAATACTTTGGCCACCTGATGGGACGAACTGACTCATTGGAAACGATCCTGATGCTGGGAAAGATTGAAGGCAGGAGAAGAGGACAACAGAGGACAAGACTATTGGATGGCATCACCAACTCAATGGACATGAGTTTAAGCAAGCTCCAGGAGACAGCAAAGGAAAGGGAAGCCTGGTGTGCTGCAGTCCAGGGAGTCACAGAGTCAGACACAAATGAGCAACTGAACAACAACAAAATAGAGAAGTATCAACATACATAAAGGGAGAAATTGACAGCAAAATGTTAATAATAGGGGATTTTAACACTCCAGTTACATGAATGGACAGAGGTTCCAGACAGAAAATCAATAAGACAATAGAAGTCTTAAATGACCTGATAGACCCGTTAGACTTAAAAGATATCCTCAGGACATTCCATCCAAAAGCAGCAACACATTCCAAGTGCACTTGAAATGTTCAGTAGGATAGATCACATACTAGGGTTGTAATCTGAAATAGAATAGATCACATACTAGCATTACAGTCTGAAATAATCTAACTGGATTATACTTGAAACTGATCACATACTAGCATTACAGTTTGAAATAATCTAACTGGATTATACTTGAAACTGACACAATATTGTAAGTCAACTACATTTCAGTTAAAAAAATGAGTCACTTAGTTTGAAGTGGACATGAACTAATGGGTGTAATATTGAGCTTAATGAAGTGATTCTTTAAGTGCTCAAATGATTTTCTTTAGTTGACTCATTATCACCTGCTTATATCCCGTTTGTCTCCTCATTTTAACAGTGAGCTACTATTGAGAAGCTAGTTTAAGCAGTGGCTGGAAGGATAATCACCAACCAACAGGCTCAGATATAGAGAACAAATTAGTGATTTAGGGGAGGGGCAAGATAAGGGTAGGGAATTATCAAGTATGAACTTGTATGTATAAAATAAATAAGCTGCAAGGATATAGCATATGACACAGGGAAAACAACCAATATTTAAGAAAAACTCTACATGGAGTATTGGAGAAGGCAATGGCACCCCACTCCAGTATTCTGCCTGGAGAATCCCATGGACCGAGTAGCCTGGTGGGCTGCAGTCCATGGGGTCGCGAAAAGTCCAAGACTTGAGCGACTTCACTTTCACTTTCATGCACTGGAGCAGGAAATGGTAACCCACTTCAGTGTTCTTGCCTGGAGAATCCCAGGGACAGGGGAGCCTGGTGGGCTGCAGTCTATGGGGTCGCACAGAGTCAGACACGACTGAAGCGACTTAGCAGCAGTAGCAGCATTCATGGAGTATAATCATTAAAAATTGTGAATTACTATGTTTTACACCTGAATCATATATAATATTGTAAATCAAATATAGCTCAGTTTAAGAAGATTTTTAAAATATGATAAAAAAACACATATGCATATCACCATGAAATATTAAATATTTAGACTGAGGAGAAATCAAGTTAACATATGATCATCCAATTTATTTAGTTGAATTTCTTTTAGTGTACTCTTTCTTTGTGTGTTTATATGTGTATGTGTACAGGTAAATCAAGAGTACTTTGTAAACATCATAATGCTTTATTCCTAAATACTGCTTTTAGCTCCTTTGAACAAAAGTATTTTCCTATAATTATCATAAAACAATTGTATCACTCAGAATATTTAATATTGATACAATGTCCTTACTTTATACAGTCAATGTTCAAATTTTGAACTATCCCCATGAAAACAGTGATTATGTCTAGAGAAATACCTATTCTTATATCAATATTTGTCATCTACCTGTCTATCACCTATCTACATATATGCAGGCATCATAAATTATTCCAATTAAAACTTTTTATAGCAGTTTTCTTCCATACTTAAGTATGAGTTAATGATCACTCACTAAATTTAGTTCTCCAAATATATTTTAAATTTTATGTAAATTCCTCATAATTTGCTTTTCATTTAATATTTTATTTCCAAAAAAGTTCAGTGTTGTCTCTAACTACTCATTCATTGGAATCTTTTTCTCATTTTTCTAAATGAATTTAAGAATATTTAAATATTATTTTCTTATATACACATTAGTTTACTAAAAAGTATGTCATATTTCTCATCACATAATTTTTATCCTGCATTTATTAAGCTTTTTTTCATTTGCCAAGCACTAATTTAAGATATTTAAATGTATTAATTTCTTTAACTGTCAGAATAATCCTTCAAGGTAAATACTGTCATGCTATCCATTTCTACAAATGGAAAAATGGTGTCACATTTATAGTTAAAAAGTACTAACTGCTTTATTCATTCTAAATTTTCCACAATCTTTCAGATTGTAATTTGGCTATTTTGCCACAGATATTAATTATATGTATTCATTTATTTTTTTCATGAAGACTTACTTATGTTTAGGATCCACAGGTGCATTAATCTTATAGTTGCTGGTACATTAAAGTTTATTTAAGATGTTGTGCAAACAACCTTGAAAAAAGTGTTAGAGAAGTCAGAATGTATTCTTAAATTTTGTGTTTGAGAATAATAAACCAGGTGAAGTCCAACTGTGAATAGTCAGATACTTTTCTTTCAAACTATGAGGTCACTTGATAAAAAGGAGAATGTTAGTAATATGATCCTCAATATTGTCACAGTTACTCATCGACTGTACTTAATTATTATAATTATCAAAATATATTTTAATAAAAGTAATTAAAAACCTATTTTATAATGTACTTTAAAATATTTTGCCTTGATTCTTTGGAGAAATGTCTGTTTAGTTCTTTGGCCCGCTTTTTGATTGGGTCATTTATTTTTCTAGCATGGAGCTGCAGGAGTTGCTTGTATATTTTTGAGATTAATTGTTGGTCCGTTGCGTCATTGGCTATTATTTTCTCCCATTCTGAAGGCTGCCTTTTCACCTTGCTTATAGTTTCCTTTGTTGTGCAGAAGCTTTTAATTTTAATTAGGTCCCATTTGTTTATTCGTGCTTTTATTTCCGATATTCTGGGAGGTGGGTCATAGAGGATCCTGCTTTGGTTTATGTCGGAGAGTGTTTTGCCAATGTTATCCTCTAGGAGTTTTATAGTTTCTGGTCTTATGATTAGATCTTTGATCCATTTTGAGTTTATTTTTGCGTATGGTGTTAGAAAGTGTTCTAGTTTCATTCTTTTACAAGTGGCTGTCCAGTTTTCCCAGTACCACTTGTTAAAGAGGTTGTCTTTTCTCCATTGTATATTCATGCCTCCTTTGTCAAAGATAAGGTGTCCATTGATGCGTGGATTTATCTCTGGGCTTTCTATTTTGTTCCATTGATCTATATCTCTGTCTTTGTGCCAGTACCATACTGTCTTAATGACTGTGGATTTGTAGTATAGCCTAAAGTCAGGTAGGTTGATTCCTCCAGTTCCATTCTTCTTTCTCAAGATTGCTTTGGGTATACGAGGTTTTTTGTATTTCCATACTAATTGTGAAATTATTTGTTCTAATTCTCTGAAAAAGACCTCTGGTAGCTTGATAGGAATTGCATTGAATGGGTAGTATACTCATTTTCACTATATTGATTCTTCCAATCCACGAACACGGTATATTTCTCCACCTATTTGTGTCCTCTTTGATTTCTTTCATCAGTGTTTTATAGTTTTCTATATGTAAGTCTTTTGTTTCTTTAGGTAGAAATATTCCTAAGTATTTTATTATTTTTCTTTCGATGGTGAATGGAATTGTTTCCTTAATTTCTCTTTCTGTTTTCTCATTGTTACTGTATAGGAATGCCAGGGATTTCTGTGTGTTGATTTTGTATCCTGAAACTTTACTATATTCACTGATTAACTCTAGTAATTTTCTGGTAGAGTCTTTAGGGTTTTCAATATAGAGGATCATGTCATCTGCAAACAGAGAGAGTTTTACTTCTTCTTTTCCAGTCTGGATTCCTTTTATTTCTTTATCTGTTCTGATTGCTGTGGCCAAGACTTCCAAAACTATGTTGAATAGTAGTGGTGAGAGTGGGCACCCTTGTCTTGTTCCTGACTTCAGGGGAAATGCTTTCAGTTTTTCATCACTGAGGATAATGTTTGCTGTGGGTTTGTCATATATAGCTTTTATTATGTTGAGGTATGTTCCTTCTATTCCTGCTTTTTGGAGGGTTTTTATCATAAATGGATGTTGAATTTTGTCAAAGGCTTTCTCTGCATCTATTGAGATAATCATGTGGTTTTTATCTTTCAATTTGTTAATGTGGTGTATTATATTGATTGAGTTGCGAATGTTGAAGAATCCTTGCATCCCTGGGATAAAGCCTACTTGATCATGATGTATGATCTTTTTAATGTGTTGTTGGATTCTATTTGCTAGAATTTTGTTAAGGATTTTTGCATCTATGTTCATCAGTGATATTGGCCTGTAGTTTTCTCTTTTTGTGGCATCTTTGTCAGGTTTTGGAATTAGGGTGATGGTGGCCTCATAGAATGAGTTTGGAAATTTACCTTCCTCTTCAATTTTCTGGAAGAGTTTGAGTAGAATAGGTGTTAGCTCTTCTCTTAATTTTTGGTAGAATTCAGCTGTGAAGCCATCTGGTCCTGGGCTTTTGTTTTTTGGAAGATTTCTGATTACGGTTTCAATTTCCATTCTTGTGATGGGTCTATTAAGATTATCTATCTCTTCCTGGTTTAGTCTTCGAAAGTTGTACTTTTCTAGGAATTTCTCCATTTCATCCAGGTTGTCCAGTTTATTTGCATATAGTTGCTGATAATAGTCTCTTAAGACATAAAAATGGCTAACAAACACATGAAAAGATGCTCAACATCACTCATTATCAGAGAAATGCAAATCAAAACCACAATGAGGTACCACTTTACACCAGTCAGAATGGCTACAATCCAAAAATCTACAAGCAATAAATGCTGGAGAGGATGTGGAGAAAAGGGAACCCTCTCACACTGTTGGTGGGAATGCAAACTAGTACAGCCACTATGGAAAACAGTATGGAGATTCCTTAAAAAACTGGAAATAGAACTGCCAATCCCACTGCTGGGCATACACAACGAGGAAACCAGAATTGAAAGAGCCACGTGTACCCCAATGTTCATCGCCACATTGTTTACAATAGCCAGGACATGGAAGCAACCTAGATGCCCACCAACTGACGAATGGATAAGAAAGCTGTGGTACATATACACAATGGAATATTACTCAGCATTAAAAAAAAAATTCATTTGAAGCATTTCTACACAGGTGGATGGAACTGGAGCCTATTATCCAGAGTGAAGTAAGCCAGAAGGAAAAACAACAATACAGTATACTAATGCATATATATGGAATTTAGAAAGATGGTAATGAGAACCCTGCATGTGACACAGCAAAAGAAACGCAGGTGTATAGAACAGACTCGTGGACTCTGTGGAAGAGGCCAAGGGTGGGGTGATATGGGAGAATGGCATTGAAACATGTTAATTATCATATGTGAAATGAATTGTCAGCCCAGGGCTGATGCTCTGGGCTGGTGTACAGAGATGACCCAGGGGGAGGGAATTGGGAGGGAGGAGGGAGGGGGGTTCTGGAGGGGAAGCATATGTAAACCCATGGCGGTTTCATGTCATTGTATGGCAAAACCAACACAATAAAGTAAAGAAAATGTAAAAAAAAATAATAATAAAATAAAATAAAATATTTTGCTTTGATTCTTTCAGTTGGGATTATCTGTGCTACTATTCCCACTTCCTAATAGTGTGCATCTTTTAGCTAATTTAAATAAATATAAGGTGGACATATTATTTTGCAATGGTATATGAGTTAGTATATTAGTGTGATGACATTTTAATACCTTTAGGAGTCCCTCAGGTCTCATCCTGGTATATTTTTATTTGCAACTATTTTTCTAGCTTCTCATGCTCATATGAAGCTGATAACTTCAACATTTATGCAGCCAGTACAGACTGCTTTGTTATGCTCACAACATGAGTGTTAAACTGCCAACCAGATATTTCAAAACACTCTACACTCAGTAGGTCTAAACTGAAGTCAAAATGCAATGGTCTCTGTTTTCATGAATGAAAACAGTTGTACAAACCCATAAACTGAGGTATAATGTTGAGAAATCCTTCTACTTTTCATTTCACGTCCAGTTCGTTACAAAACCTTGTCAATATTATCTTCTAAATCTCCCTATCTGTTAATCTTCATTTGTATTGCTACCAACCTAGTGCAAGTTCTTTTCATGTCTTCTCATTCCTTTTGTCATTGCTCACTATATGCCAATCACTTGAGCTCTTTACATATATTAACCTATTTAACCTTTCTTATTCTATTACTAGTACTAGCAATATGGTAATTCTGATTTAATTTAGAGGTAATTTTACTTAACCACACAACCAGAAAGTGGAAGAGCTGGAATTTGAACCAAGTTTATCTGTTTCTGAGCATACCTTTGCATGCAACATTGTAGAATCTGATCTACAGAAACAAATATTCTATTTTTCTTGAGTCCTAAGAAAAATGGTTTGTGAATATTTTAATTAAAATTATCATTATCTTCAATTCAGCCCTTTAAAAAAAAGTAAAAGTAAAATGGAAAGTAATTCTTTTTCTTAATGAAATTCTTTCAACTATGAATCTAAGCAAGATGATGAATATAACATTGAAATCTTAGCCCACTAAATCTCTTTCTAGAGAGAATTAATATAATGTGATCAGGATCTTTTTCCTAATAAACCCTAGCTTTTAGTTCAACACAGAAAAGGAATTTGGATAAACTTGAAGAATAAAGATTTAGTATGCTCTTAGGCTATGTCTGTCCTATATCAACTATCTCAAGTAAACCTTCAGCAAGTTTTGCCCTACAGTTTATTTACAGTGGAACCCTTTGACAAGGGCCAGAAATGCAGCTCTCATCCCTCGTTGATTATAGATGTATCCATGTCTTTTAAATTATAAATGCACAGGTGGCAGTCTTGACATGTTTTAAAAACTGAGGAAATGGTATTACCTTCCAAAGTCCATCTCACATTGACATAGAGAGACTCCATGAAAATTTGCAGGCTTATGAAATGGAACTCTTTATTTTCAAGTGACTTTATTTTCCTAGACTCTGTTGTTATTAGGGTATATGGATGAGTTCAAAATCAAGATCTCTGTAATTGAGTTAACACCATATCCAGAGTTACAAAGCTCTGAAATTCACCACATTTCCCGCAGGAAATATTTCTCCAGAATAACAGGAATTTAGGAAAAGAATTCATACTCTCCATGGCATCATGTCTCCATTCATTACTGGATAATATTGAATTAATTGGCCCTGATATCTAACATCTTTGGAGCTCTAGTTGGAAGAATATCTTTTCACAAATGTTTCAAATATTGGCTGTTGCTTTTATCTTACTGCCAACAACTACTGAATCATGAAGGAGCTCTCAGTAGCTTTTCTATCATCAGTTGTGACAACTCCTAGTAGCCAGTTTACATTAAGTTTATCTTTCTGGTAGCTCATATTCTTTAGCAGTGCCTAGGCTACTAAAGCACTGTCTAGTGTATTATCTTTATATAGTTCACAGGACATGGTAAAAAAAAAATCTGAGTCGACTTCCCAGTGAAATTCATATAATATCCTATATAAAACTAAAGGGACATACTGATTTCATCCCTTTAAGAGTGCTTCTAGGTACACTGACTTTACAACTCAGTCTCAGCTTCATTGGACTTACCTAATATATATAAAGTCACGAGTCTAAGTTTATCTTTGACTCCTATTTTTTTTTTTTTTGGCTTAGGATGTCATGTTTCATGGCTCAGAGTCTCAACATGGCTGCTGCTGCTGATGCTAAGTCGCTTAGTCATGTTTGACTTTGTGCTACCCCAGAGATGACAGCCCACCAGGCTCCTCTGTCACTGGGATTCTCCAGGCAGGAATACTGGAATGGGTTGCCATTTCCTTCTCCAAGGCATGCACGCATGCTCAGTCACTTCAATCATGTCTGACTCTGTGCAACCCATTGGACAGCAGCACGCCAGGCTTCCCTGTCCATCACCAGCTCCTGGAGCCTCCTCAAACTCATGCCCATCCAGTAAGTGATGCCATCCAACCATCTAATCCTCTGTCATCCCTTCTCCTTCTACCTTCAATCTTTCCCAGCATCAGGGTCTTTTCCAATGAGTCAGCTCTTCACATGAGGTGGCCACAATATTAGAGTTTCAGCTTCAACATCAGTCCTTCCAATGAACACCCAGGACTGATCTCCTTTAGGATGGACTGGTTGGATCTCCTTGCAGTCCAAGGGACTCTCAAGAGTCTTCTCCAACACCACAGTTCAAAAGCATCAATTCTTCAGCACTCAACTTTCTTTATAGTCCAACTCTTATATCCATACATGACTACTGGAAAAACCATAGCTTTGACTAGATGGACTTTTGTCAGCAAAGTAATGTAATGTCTCTGCTTTTTAATATACTGTCTAGCTTGGTCATAGCTTTTCTTCCAAGGAGCAAGTGTCTTCTAATTTCATGGCTGCAGTCACCATCTGCAGTGATTTTGGAGCCCAGGAAAATAAAGTCTCTCACTGTTTCCATTGTTTCCCTATTTATTTGCCATGAAGTGATAGGACCAGATGCCATGATCTTAGTTTTCTGAATGTTGAGTTTTAAACCTACTTGTTCACTCTCCTCTTTCACTTTCATCAAGAGGCTCTTTAGTTCTTCTTGACTTTCTGACATAAGGGTGGTATTATCTGCATATCTGAGGTTATTGACATTTCTCCTGGCAATCTTGATTCCAGATTGTGCTTCATCCAACCCAGCATTTCTCATTACGTACTCTGCATATATGTTAAATAAGCAGGGTAACAATATACAGCCTTGAGGTACTCCTTTCCAAATTTGGAACCAGTCTGTTGTTCCATGTCGGGTTCTAACTATTGCTTCTTGACCTGCATACAGATTTCTCAAGAGGCAGGTAAGGTTGTCTGGTATTCCCATCTCTTTAAGAATTTTCCACAGTTTGTTGTGATCTACACACTCAAAGGCTTTGGCATAATCAATAAAGCAGAAGTAGATGTTTTTCTGGAACTCTCTTGCTTTTTCTATGATTCAACAGATGTTGGCAATTTGAGCTCTGGTTCCTCTGCCTTTTCTAAATCCAACTTGAACTTCTGGAAGTTCATGGTTCACATTCTGTTGAGCCTGGCTTGGAGAATTTTAAGCATTACTTTGCTAGCATGTGAGATGAGTGCAATTGTGGGCTAGTTTGAACTTTTCTGGCATTGCCCTTCTTTGGGACTGTAATGAAAACTGACTTTCTTTTCTACTACACTAGGCAAGAATCCCATAGAAGAAATGGAGTAGCCCTCGTAGTCAAAAAACAAGTTTGAAATACAGTACTTAGATGCAATCTCAAAAACGGTAGAATGATCTTGGTTCATTTCCAAGCCAAACCATTCAACATCACAGTAGTATAAGTCAATGCTCCAACCAACCAAAGAAGTTGAAGTTGAACAGTTCTATGACAAGATACAACACCTTCTAGAACTAACACAAAAAAAGAGTTATCCTTTTCATTATAGGGGACTGAATTGTAAAAGTAGGAAGTCAAGAGATGCCCAGAATAACAGGCGAGTTTGGCTTTGGAGTACAAAATAAGCAGGGCAAAGTCTAACAGTTTTGTAGGAGTACAAAATGAAGCAGGGCAAAAGCTAACAGATTCGTCAAGAAAACACATTGATCATAGCAAATACCCCTTTCCAACAACCCTAGAGACAATTCTACACATGGATATCACCAGATGGTAAACACCAAAATCAGACTGATTATGTTCTTTGCAGCCAAAGATGGAGAAGCTCCACACAATCAGTAAAAACAAGACCTGGAGCTGACTGTGGCTCAGATCATTAGCTCCTGATTGCAAAGTTTAGACTTAAGTTGAATAAAATAGGGAAAAATACTAGGCCATTCAGTTATGACCTAAACCAAATCCCTTATACAGTGGAGGTGATGAATAGATTCATGGGATTAGGTCTGGTAGACAAGAGTGCCTGAAGATCTGTGGACAGAGATTTATAACATTGTGCTGGAGACAGTGACCAAAAGCATTCCCAAGAAAAAGAAATGCAAGAAGGCCAAGTGGTTGTCTGAGGAGGCTGTCTGAGGAGGCCCAGGAAAGAAGAGATGCAAAAGGCAAGAGATAAAAGGAAAGATACAGCCAACTAAATGCAGAGTTCCAGAGAATCACAAGGAGAGATAAGAAGGCCTTCTTAAATGAACAGTGCAAAGAAATAGAGGAAAACAGTAATATGGAAAGATTAGAGATCTCTTCTAGAAAATCAAAGCTATCAAGGGAGCATTTTATGCAACGATGGGCATGATAAAGGACAGAACGATGGGCATGATAAAGGACAGAAACTTTAGGAACTTAACAGAAGCAGAAGAGATAAAAAAGATGTGGACAGAATACACAGAACATCTATAAAAGAAAAAAAAAGAGGGGTCTTAAAGACCCGAATAACCACGATGGTGTGATTACTCACCTAGAGCCAGACATCCTGGCGTGTGAAGTCAGGTGTGCCTTAGGTAGCTTTACAGCCCAACCCACTGGGTCACAAGCTTACCCACCTCTCTCCAATCTGCCCCAGCACATGATTACCCATCTCACCCCACCATGCCCGCCCAAATGACTATCCAAAGTGCCTTGTCACACCACTATCCAACGCACTTCAACTTACCCTGCCACACACCTAAGCACCTCATGCCTGCACCCTGTTTCACACATATTCACCTCACCACAGTGTGCCTTGACAACTGCCTATCTACCTCATGAAACCCACCTTATCTCACATCAGCCAATCTCAGCCTCCGATGCTCCACCACATGTCCACCCCCCTCACCCTAATACCCTTGTCACACTCTTACAAGCTCATTCCTCTGCACCGTGTCACATGCCTCCCCACCTCAGTCCAACCTTCCATGCCACAAGCCACTTACTTTAATCACCACACACCCACCCGCTCAACCCATCCCACCCTGCCACACATCTACCCACCTCACCCCAATTCACCAGCCATATGCCTGCCCGTCTCACCCTCTGCACTCTGCTACTCTGCACTCATGCATTAGGTATGCCTAATCACCTACTGAGCTCTCCTTGCACACATCTACCCACCTCATCCCTCTGCACCCTTCCACACATTTACCCACATCACTGCACCTCACCCCACAACACGCCTAACCACTCACCTCAACCCACCTCCCCACATACCTACACATCTCTCTGTACTGCTCTTAGTCACATGCTTACCCACCTCACCATCACTTGCCCCACCATACACCTTACCCCATAGCACCCTGGTGCATGCCTACTCACCTCACTGTATTGAGCTTGATACACATTTACCAACCTCATGCCAACCTGCCCCATGATACCCCTCTCCACCTCACCTCCCACACTCCACCACAGAGCTACCCGCTGCATCCCTCCATGCCACACCTTTACACACATCACTCCGCTGCCCCTCCACCACATGCCTACCCACATCACACCACCAGACCCAGGCAGCAATCTAGCCTCCTCTCCCTAAACATCCCCACCTCAGTCTTACCCACCGCACATAACCACTCCCCAACACAGGCCAACCCAAGCACCTGAACACAACCTGCCACAAGCATACCCATCCACCTCAAACCACCCTCCCACACCCCTGCTCACCTTACCCACCAAGCGTCCACCCACCTCATGCCACTGAGCTCTACTACTCACTTACCACTTCTCCCTACCAGCCCCGCCACACACCTGTTTACCTCAGTCTTCACGTCCTGCCACATACCTACCCACCTCATCCCTTCTGGCTCCACTGTACACCTACTCGCCTCACCACCCTCACCCCACCAGTCGCCTACCAATCACATCCCACCACACACTACTGCAGGCCTAACCACCACACCCCACTGCTTCCTGCTACACACCTACTCACCTCACCTCACCACACCCCACCATAGATGTCTTCACTTCACACCACCTGACCTCAATGTGCCCCACCGTCACCCACACTCCTCACCATCTAAGCCTTGCCATATGCCTTCCCACCATACCCCATCTTGCCCCAAGACAAGCCTACCACGTCACCAAATTATTTCCCACCACAAGCCTACCAACCTCACCCCACCAAGTCCTGCCACACATATTGTCTACAATACGCATGTACTTGTAATTATGTGTTCACTTTTATTAATATTTGGGAATATAATTGTATGGGATTGAGTTAATCATACTCTCCTGTTCAAAGGGCAATGTCATTTTATGGCCATGCAAGACCACTGTTTTACTTCTTTACCTTTCCACAATCTACCTTGCTGACTTTGACAACCACTTACATATGTTTGTTAAGTATATTTTTATTTATATATTTTCCAAAATGTGTCTTTTGTTGTGTCCATACATATTTTAATTAAAATAAATTGTCATATTATGTAGTTTAAAATTTTCCCTGATGCTTGGAAAACTGATCAACCAGTTGTAAAAGAATGAAATTAGAACACTTCCTAAACACCATACACAAAAATAAACTCAAAATGGATTAAAGATCTAAATGTAATACCAGAAACTATAAAACTAGAGGAAAACATAGGCAAAGCACACTCTGACATAAATCACAGCAAGATCCTCTATGACCCACCTCCCAGAGTAATGGAAATAAAAACAAACAAATGGGACCTAATTAAAACTTTAAAGTTTTTGCACAAAGAAGGAAACTATAAGCAAGGTGAAAAGGATAGCCTTTAGAATGGGAGAAAATAACACCAAATGAAGCAACTGACAAAGAATTAATCTCAAAAATATACAAGCAGCTCCTGCATCTCAATTCCAGAAAAATAAACAACCCAATCAAAAAATGGGCCAAAGAATTAAACAGACATTTCTCCAAAGAAGGCAGACTGACGGCTAACAAACACATGAAAAGATACTCAACATCACTCATTATCAGAGAAATGCAAATCAAAACCACAATGAGCTACCATCTCACACCAGTCAGAATGGCTGCTATCAAGAAGTCTACAAACAATAAATGCTGGAGGGGATGTGGAGAAAAGGGAACCCTCTTACACTGTTGGTGGGAATGCAAACTAGTACAGCCACTATGGAGAACAGTGTGGAGAGTCCTTAAAAAACTGGAAATAGAACTGCCATATGACCCAGCAATCCCACTGCTGGGCATACACACTGAGGAAACCAGAATTGAAAGAGACACGTGTACCCCAATGTTCATCGCCGCATTGTTTACAATAGCCAGGACATGGAAGCAACCTAGATGCCCGTCAACTGACGAATGGATAAGAAAGCTGTGGTACATATACACAATGGAATATTACTCAGTCATTAAAAATAATTCATTTGCATCAGTTCTAATGAGGTGTATGAAACTGGAGCCTATTATACAGAGTGAAGTAAGTCAGAAAGAAAAACACTGATACAGTATATTAACACATATATATGGAATTTAGAAAGATGGTAACAATGATCCTATATGTGAGACAGCAAAAGAGACACAGATGTAAAGAAGTCTTTTGGAATCTGTGGGAGAAGGCGAGGGTGGGATGATCTGAGAGAATAGCATTGAAACATGTATATTACCATATGTGAAATAGATCGCCAGTCGAGGTTTGATGCATCAGACAAGGTGCTCAGGGCTGGTGCACTGAGATGACCTTGAGGGATGGGATGCGGAGGGAGATGGGAGGGGGATTTAGGATGGGGAACACAGGTACACCCATGGCTGATTCATGTCAATGTATGGCAAAAACCACTACAATACTGTAAAGTAATTAGCCTCCAATTAAAACACATAAATTAATTTAAAATAAATAAATTTAAATAAAAATAAAATAAAATTTTCCCTAAGTCCAATGTATCTACACTTCCTGGGCTTGGGTGACTATTTTCTTTCCTATGTCAGGGAAGTTTTCAGCTGTTATCTCTTTTTCTCAGGCCTTTTTTCTCTTTCTTTTCCTTCTTAGATTCCTGTGTTTTCAGAATGTTATAATGTGAGTGCTGATGCACTTCATGTTGTCCCAGTGGTCTTTTAAAATTTAAGGCATAAACTGTTCTAATTTCTTCTTGCTCTTTCTGCAACAGTGTTTCTTACTGCTCTGTTTTCAAGCTCACTGATCTCTTCTGCCTAATTCATTCTGCTTTTGGTTCCTTCTAGTGTATTTTTCATTTCAGTTATTTTATTCGTCTCTGTTTGGTTGTTCTTTATATTTTCTGACTATTTGTTAAAGGTTTCTTGTAACTTTTTATTCTGGGCATCTATTCCTTTCCTGAGTTCAAGTATCATCTTTACGATCATTATTCTGAATTTTTTCTCAAGTAAATTGCCTATCTTAGTTAATTGTTCTTCTGGAGTTCTGTATTGTTTCTTCATCTGGAAAATATTCCTCTGTTGTCTCATCTTATCTGCTGCTGCTGCTGCTAAATTGCTTTAGTCGTGTCCAACTCTGTACAACCCCATGGACGGCAGCCCACCAGGCTCCCCTGTCCCTGGGATTCTCCAGGCAAGAATACTGGAGTGGGTTGCCATTTCCTTCTCCAGTGCATGAAAGTAAAAAGTGAGAGTGAAAGTCATTCAGTCGTGTCCGACTCCTAGCGACCCCATGGATTGCATGGGACTCCATGGGACTCCCATGGACTCCTACCAGGCTCCTCCATCTATGGGATTTTCCAGGCAAGAGTACTGGAGTGGGCTGCCATTGCCTTCTCCCTCATCTTGTCTAAATTTCTGTATTTGCAGACTCAGTTCCACAGGCTGCCAGACTGTTGTATTGTTGCTTCTGTTGTCTACCCCCTGGTGAGTGAAACTGGTCTAAAGGGTAATAAAGTGGTTGCCTTATTGGAGGGGTTGGTCCCTGATTCCTGGTAGGTGGAGCTGTGTCTTGGCAGGGCTGTATCAAGGGGTGTGTCTAGAGATGCCTATGGGCTCAGGAAGTCTTTAGTCACCTGTCTGTTGATGGCGGGGTTGGGGCGGGGTGTTCCCACTCTAACATTTGTTTGGCCTGAGGAGTCCTAGTACTTGAGCCTCCAGTCTGTTGGCTGGGGCCTAGTCTTGGAGCTAAGGATCCAAGCAAGACGACTGGCTTCTCAAGACTTCACATAGCAGAAGACGCCCCCAAATTCTCTACCAGCAGTACCTTCATCCCCAGGGAGAGCCACAGATACACCCCACCTTCCCAGGAGACCCTCCAAGATCAGCAAGTGTATCTGGTCCAGGCTCCTATGTAATCTCTGTTTTTTGTCTGTGTACCCTCCGAGGGTAGAGTATTTGCTTCCCTGAGTCCTGTGGAGTCCCTGCAATCAAGCCTGCTGTCCTTTAAATGCTTTGGAAGCTCTTTCCACCAATACCAGACGCATAGCCTAGGGAGCCTGACATGGGGCTCAGAACTCATCCTCCTGGGATATAATTCTCCAGTTTGTGGATGTGCCACCCAGGGGGCATAGGATTTTATTACATTCTGAGTGTGCCCTTCCTACCATGTTATTGTGGTTTCTTCTTTATCCTTAGATGTAGAATATATTTTTTGCCAGGTTCCAATTTATTTATTAATGACTCTCCAACAATTAGGTGTATTTCTGATGTGCTTGTAAGAGGTGGCAGTTCCATCATCCTATTCTGCCATCTTGGTTCTCAGTGGTCTTTCTTTTCTTAAAAGTTTGCTAGTGGTTTATTAACTTTACTATCACTAAACAAACTTCTTGTTGATTTGTTTCTGTTGCATGTTTTTCTTAATTCAATGTTTAATCATATCCTTATCTGTTCTTTTATTTAAAATTGTTTTTGTTTAAATATTTTCCAATTTTTGAGAAATCTGACACTGATTTTCAGCATTTGTAGTAGTCTAACGTTTCTATTTTATGGCTACAAATTCTTTTCTAAGCACTAATTTGTTTGATATCTCAGGCCTTCCCTTATGAGTTTCAAAATTCTCTATATATACATGCAGGCAATGTGGGCTTTACAGATTATCCAGTTCTTGGACCTGCACCTGTGCAGGTCTTTCTGAATATCCAACCATATCTCTGAATCACATCACTATCTCCATCTCATATGACTGCAGCCCATATTCCCCCTTCTGTGACACCAAGTTTTTCTCTCTCTTGTGCTTAATTTCAGTGCCAGCACTCAGAAGTCTCTGTTCCTTGTATATACCATCCAGAAAAATTGCATGTGTCTCCGTCTCCTATACCTTTATCCCAAGTCTTACTTTGAGTGTCTCCATATTCTGTACGTGCAGCTGGTACCAGAACTTAACTTTCTCAACCCGTTGTGCCTGCATTCCTTTCTGTCCTTTCAGTATGTCTGCCCCTTGGGCTTCAACCCATGACAGCTCCTGTTTGTCTGCATTCCTTGAACTTCCAGTCCATGTCTACAACCAGCACTTTTATCCTGTTCCTCTAGCCCAGATCTGAAATCATATGTCTCCTTTTGTTCCTACAGCCTGTCTGCCCTCCTTTCTCCATACCTTCCCCCAGCAGGCCACGCCAGACCTAGAGTGTCCTAATCCTTTGTACTATGGCCAATGCCTTCCTTTTGCTTCTCCATTCATTGTAACCACAGGACACTCCAGCCCTTGAGCATCTCCTCCCTTAGGTTTGCATCTACATCCCATAATTGTCCTATATTCCCTGTCCCTCTACATACAACAAATGTCTTCACTCAATTTTGCCTGTTCTAGTCTGTGAAGTCCCTGTGAGAAGTCCTGTACCTCCACCGTTCAGCCTACAGACAATATCTTCCTTGGAATATCTTCATCTGTGTTTTCAGACCACTCCTTTTGCCAACCTCTCTGTACTGTGATTGCAGCCATGTCTGGCCTTGAGTATATCCATGGCAAATGCCCACAGCCAATGTGCTCCCTTTCTATCCAGAATACTTACAACTGAAATACATATCAGCCTTAAATATCTCCAACCTCTTTTCATGTAGCCCATCCTTGCCAGGCTTCACATGTCCTCATTCCCTGTGACTCAACCTCATGTCTGCCTCAAGAGTCTCCACTGGGCCATAGTTTAGATAGCTCTCCACCTAGTGAAGAACATCTTGGTCCCCATTTTGGTATATTTTCTTGCTGAATTTATGTAGATATAGGTTTTTGATCCTAAGTTTTATTTGGTGATATTAAATTTCTCTCTGGATTAATAAGTTATCCTTGAAATTTAGTTTCAAGAAGAAGTAACTGGCTTATCCTCAATGAAAGAAACAGTGGGGAGATTTTTTGCTCAGTTTAGACACAGCGTGTTATTCTCAGTGAAATCCACTGGGAAGGTTTTTGCTCATTTTATACACTGAATGGGTTATCATCAGTGAGAGGCACTGGGAAATTTTTATTTAGTTAAGACACTGAGTCTTAAGCTCAGTGCGAAGAGCTGACTCTGGAAAAGACCCTGATGCTGAGAAAGATTGAAGGCAGGAGGAGAAGTGGACGACAGAGGATGAGATGGCTGTAAGGCGTCACTGACTCAATGGACATGGGTTTGAGTAAACTCCAGGAGTTGGTGATGGACAAGGAGGCCTGGCATGCTGCAGTCCATGGGGTTGCAAAGAGTTGGACATGACTGAGCTGAACTGAAATTGAAGAAATGAATAAATTCGATTATTTCTTGAGTATTATTATTACAAATAGCTGTTTTATTGGTATTTATAAAAAAACAAAAATTAAATTAAAGACAGAATAAAGAAATATACTTAATGATCAATCTGAGTCAGACATGACTTAGCAACTGAACAAAAGCAACAAAAATCTAAGAACTTCCTTAGTTTAAATCAAACAAAGAAAAACATGTTTGGGAAGCCTTATTTGTGGTCTTTGCTTCCCTCAGAAAAACATTAGAATAACTAATATTAATAGGAAAAAAAACTGTGAGAAAAGTCTGGATACTTTTTACAACAAGGTAGAAAATTTAAATGGACATATGTCAAATGAATAAAGAAATCTTTAGTGTTTATTGAAAATGAGATAAATAAAATAGACATTTGTGTAATTAAATCACAAGGTTTTGATATTATACTACCTATGGTTAAATTGGCCACAAAAGGCCCCTTGATGGTCTTCATTATAAAAGGCCAAAATAGTCCACTCTATTTAGTCTACTTTAAAAAATATATGTATTTAAAGAACTAAAAATATTTATATTGCGATATCTGACCAAAATTGGGGGCAACATTTTGGCCAAAAGTTCTGAATTCCTTGGCTCAAATCCCCTCTAGGGATCCCAGAGCCTTTTATGGAAAAATGGGTAAAATGGAAAGGGAATAAAAAGAAAGAAAAGCTTCTAGAACCCCTCCTATAAGATCAAAGTTTATTGATTCTAATAAAGCTGAGGGTAAGTGTTGGTAGAACTTAGGTGAAAGTGTATAAATTGATATTTCAGTGGGGCTTTATATAAGATATCTCTCTTTATAACAGAAAAGAGTCAATTTTGACTCTTCCATGATAGATTTGTTTCTTTGGCCACTTTTTTTTATTATAATCACACATGATGGTTTGCCTCAGAGAATCCTGCCCCTCTCCCTGACTGTTAAGCTAAAGTGCCTTTATTCAGAACCCTGTCCACCTGTAGATGGCAAGAAGGAAGAAATGAACACATCCCCCTGCCTGAGACTTGCCATTCTAGGAGTTAGTTGCAAGGTTAAATGGACTTTTTACTTTGTTTCCTAACCTCCCCCATCTCTGATCCATAAAAGAAACTGGCATCCAGACCCCAAGATAGTTATTTTGAGACACTAGTCTGCTGTCTTCTCAGTCAGCAGCTTTCTGAATAAAGTCATATTCCTTGCCTGGACAAGTTCTCCCTAGGAATTATTGTCCTCTCATGTGGCAAGCAGAGAGAGCTTGGATCCAGTAACAATTTAATTATAGTGCTGGGTAGGCCTGTTTCACTAAGGAATGCTTCCCCTGCATGGTATTATAAGACAAGGCATATGAATCTGCCCTTCAGGAAATAGTAGTTGAACCTAATAAAAGAAACCAATTAGGTAACTAATAGTAAAACATTAGTCATCTGAGTAAGCAACTTTAATGTATTCCAACTGTTCTTCATAAACTAGTAAGTTTATATTTAAATACCTGATTCATAACTAAATTTTTTTTATATTTATTTGACTGTGCCAGGTCTCACTTGAGGCATGAGAGATCTTTAGATGTGTCATGCAGGATCTTTAGTAGCAGCGTGAAAACTCTTGCTTGTGGCATGTGGGATCTAGCTCCCTGACCAAGGATCAATCCTAAGCCCCTGGCATTGGGAGCTCAGAGTCTTAGCCACTGAAAACCAGTGAAGTCACTTATGTTTTTCTTTTCTTTTAAGTGAAGCCATGAGATCTCTAGTTTTGTCTGTGTACACATTAAATATGTGTGTGTGATATCTCTCTCTATGAAAAGTATTAATCTAAATTGAATCTATAAACAACTCAATTTATTTATTTATTATTTTTAATTGGAGGATAATTGCTTTATAATGTTGAGCTGCTTTCTGCCATACAAAAATGCAAATCAGATATAAGTATATATATATATCCCCTCCTTCTTGAGCCTTCCTCCCACCCACCACCATGCCACCTGTCTAGGTTCTCAGAGTGCCAGACTGAGCTGTGTTATATAGCAGCTTCTATTACACATGGTAGTATATATAGTTTATTGTTACTCTTTCAACTTGTTCCACCCTTTACTTCCTCCACTATGTCCACAAGTCCATTTTCTACATCTGTATCTCTATTCTTGTCCTGGAAACAGGATCATCAGTACCATTTTTCTAGAGTCCATATATATATGTGTTAATATATAATATGTACAATATTTGTTTTTGTCTTTCTGACAAATTTTAATCTGTATAACAGGTTCTAAGTTTATCCAGCTAAGTTTAACTGACACATTCATTCTTCTATACAGTTGAGTAATATTCCATTGTATATGTGTACCACAGCTTCTTTTTCCACTTATCTGTTGGTAGATGTCTAGGTTCCTTCTATGTTTTGGCTATTGTAAACAAGACTGCTTTGGACACTGGAGTACATTTGTCTTTTGGATTATCGTTTTCTCAGGGTATATGCACAGTAGTGGGATTGCTGATTCATATTGTCCTTTTATTCCTAATTTCTTAAGGAATCTCCATCCTGTTCTCCACAGTGGCTGTATCAGTTTAAATTCCCACCAACAGAATACCAGGGTTCCCCATTCTCCACATCCTCTCCAGCATTTATTATTTGTGGGGGTCTTTTGATGATGGCTATTCTGACTGGTTTGAGGTAATATTTCATTGAAGTTTTAGTATGCATTTCACTAGGAATAAGTGATGTTGAGCATCTTTCATGTGTTTATTGGCCATCTGTATGTCTTCTTTTTAGAAATATCTGTATAGGTTTTCTGCCCATTTTTTATGGGGCTATTTGTTTTCCTGATTTTGAGTTGTATGAGCTGCTTATATATTACGGAGATTAATCCTTTGTCAGTTGCTTTGTTTGCAATTATCTCCCATTCTGAGAGTTGTCTACTTTTAATCTTGTCTACTGTTTATTTTGCTCTGCAAAAGCTTTCAGGTTTAATTAAGTCCCATTTGTTTCCTTCTGTTTCTATTTCCATTACTCTAGGAGGTGGGTCAAAAAGAATCTTGCCACAATTTATGTCAAGGAGTTTTCTCTCTCTGTTTTCCTCTAAGATTTATATAGTTTCTGGGCTTACATTTAACTCTTTTATCTGCTTTGGGTTCATTTTTATGTATGGTGTTGGGAAGCGTCCTGATTTTATTCTTTTACAGGTATCTGTCCAGTTTCTGTGTAAAGAGGCTGTCTTTTCTCCATTCTTGCCTCTTTTGTCTAAACCCATAAGTGCTTTGGTTTATTTCTGGGGCTTTCTATCTTGTTCCATTGGTCTATATTTTTGCTTTAGTGCCAATAACATACTGTCTTGATAACTGTAACTTTGTAGTATAGTCTGAAATCAGGAGGCTTGATTCCTCCAATCCATTTTTCATTCTCAAGACTGCATTGGGCATTTGGGGTCTTTTTGTTTCCATAAAGATTGTGAAATTATTTGTTCTAGTCCTGCTAAAAATACATTGGTAACTTGACATGGATTGCACTGAATCTGTTGATTGTATTGGGTTTATAGTCTTTTTCACAATATCGATTCTCCCAATTCAAGAATATAGTATATCTCTTCATCTGTTTGTGTTATGTTTAATTTCTTTCATCAATGTATTATAGTTTTCTACATACAGATATTTAGTCTCTTTAGGTAGGCTTATTCCTAGGTATTTTATTCTTTTTTCTGCAATGGTGAATTAGATTGTTTCCTTAATTTCTCTTTCTGATTTATCATCTTAGTGTATAAAAATTCAAGGGATTTCTGTGTATTAATTTTGTATCCTGCAAATTTACTAAAGTCATCAGTAGGCTTTAGTAATTTTCTAGTGACATATTTATGATGTATATTATGTATACTTTATGTCATCTGAAAACAGTGAGTATTTTAATTCTTTTCAATCTAGATTCCTTTTATTTATTTTTCTTCTCTGATTGCCGTGGCTAGTGCTTCCAAATTATATTGAATAATAGTGATAAGAGTGGGTGCCTTAATCTTCTTCCTGATCTTAGAAAAGAATACTTTCAGATTTTCAACATTAAAATTTTTTCTGGAGAGGTTTTTTGTTTGTTTGTGTTTTTAATCATAAATGGGTGTTGAAGATTTTTGAAAAATGTTTCTATGTCTATCAGGATTATCATATGTGTTTTTTTATCTTCCAAATTGTTAATATCATGTATCACATTAATTGATTTGTATATATTGAAGGATCCTTGCATCCCTGGGATAAATCCGACTTGATCATGGTTGATCCTTTCAATTTGTTGTTTTATTCTGTTTGCTAGTATTTAGTTGAGGAATTTTGCATTTATGATCATTAGTGATATTGGCCTGGAATTTTCCTTTTTTATGATATCTTTGGTTTTGGTGTCAGGGTAATGGTGGCCTCAGAAAAACATTCCCTCAGTGGGAATGTTCTACCCTCTGTAATTTTTTTTTACCAGTATGAGCAGGTATTTGTGAGCTCTTCTCTAATCATTTGATAGGATTCACTTGTGAAATGAATGTGGCCCTGGGATTTTGTTTCTTAGAAGAATTTTGATGACAGGTTTTATTTCAAGGCTTGTGATTGGCCTGCTCTTTTTCTTTTTTTCTTTTTTTTTTTTGTATTTCTTCCTAATTCAGACTCAGATAATTATACTTTTCTAAGAATTTGTCCATTTCTTCCAAGGTGTCCATTTTATTGGTATATTGTCTCATATACTTATATGTGTATAGTTGCTCATAGTAGTCTATTATGATCCTTTGTATTTCTATGTTGTCTGTTGTAACCTCTCCTTTTTCATTTATAATTTTATTGATTTGGGTCTTTTTTTTTTTCTCCATGATGAATGTAGTTAGTGGTTTGTCAGGTTTGTTTTTTTTTTTTTTTTCCTTATCTTCTTAAGTTCAGTTCAGTTCAGTCACTCAGTCCTGTCTGACTCTTTGTGACCCCATGGACTGCAGCATGCCAGGCCTCCCTGTCCATCACCAACTCCTGGAGTTTACCCAAATTCATATCCATTGAGTTGGTAATGCCATCCAGTCATCTCATTCTCTGTCATCCCCTTCTCCTGCCCTCAATCTTTCACAGCATCATGGTCTTTTCAAATGAGTCAGCTTTTCGCATCAGGTGGCCAAAGTATTGGAGTTTCAGCTTCAACATCAGTTCTTCCAATGAACACAGTACAATTTAAATCTTTATAAATTTAACAAGGCTTGATTTGGGACTCAAGATGTGGTCTATCCTGGAGAATGTTTCATGTGCATTTGGGAAAAAATAGTGTATTCTGCTGCTTCTGAAGAGAAAAGTCTGTAGATATCAGTTAGGTCCATTTGGTATAATGTATTATTTAAGACTTGAGTTTCCTTATTCATTTTCTGTGTAGATGATCTGTCCATTGATGTAAGTGGGTGTATAAAGTCCCCCACTATTGTTGTGTTACTCTCCATTTTCCATTTTATAGTCACTCCTTTGCTGGGTGTATATATGTATATATATATATATATACATTTGTTATAATATCTTTTTGGATTGTCCCTTTGATCATTATGTTGTGTCTTTCCTTGTTTCTTGTAGCAGTCTTTATTTTAAAGCCTGTTTTACAGCTTCCTTAGTAGCCCAGTGATAAAGAATCTGCCTCCCAAAGCAGTTCAATTCAGTTCAGTTGCTCAGTTCTGTCCGATTCTTTGAGACCCCATGGATCGCAGCACGCCAAGCCTCCCTATCCATCACCAACTCCTGGAGTTTACCCAAACTCATGTCTATTGAGTCGGTGGTGTCATCCATCCATCTCATCCTCTGCCATCCCCTTTTCCTCCTGCCCTCAATCTTTTCCAGCATCATGGTCTTTTCAAATGAGTCAGCTCTTCGCATCAGGTGGCCAAAGTACTGGAGCTTCAGCTTCAACATCAGTCCTTCCAATGAACACCCATGACTGATCACCTTTAGGATGGACTGGTTGGATCTCCTTGCAGGAGACAAAGGTTCAGTCCCTAGTCTGGGGATATCCCACATGCTGCAGAGAAACTAAGTCCATGCTCCACAACTGTTGAGCCTGTACTCTACAGAAAAGAAGCTGCAACTACTGAAGCCTGTACACTCTAAAACTCATGCTCCATAACAAGAAAAATCACTGCAGTGAGAAGGCTGCACACTGCAATGAAGACTAGCCACCACTCACCACTGCAACTAAAGAAAAGCCTATGGAGCAATGAAGACCCAGCACAGCCAAGAATAAAATAAATAAATAAAATTATTTTAAAAATTAAATTTCATTTTGTCTGAGTATTGCTTACTCCAGCTTTCTTTTGATTTCCATTTGCATGAAATATCTCCTTGCATCCCCTCACTTTCAGTATGACTGTGTCCCTAGGTCTAAGGTAAGTCTCTTGCAGACAGCAAACATATAGGTTTTGTTTTTTTATCCATTCAGCCAATCTGTTTCTTTTGGTGGGAATATTTAATTCATTTACATTTAAAGTAATTACTGATATGCATGATCCTATTTTCAGTATTGTGGATGAAACACAGGCTGGAATCAAGATTGCCAGGAGAAATATCAATAACCTCAGATACACAGATAATACCACCCTTATGGCAGAAAGTGAAGAGAAACTAAAGAGCCTCTTGATGAATGTGAAAGAGGAGAGTGAAAAGGCTGGCTTAAAACTCAACATTCAAAGAACAATATTCATGGCATCCAGTCCCATCACTTCATGACAAATAGATGGGGAAACAATGGAAACTGTGACAGACTTTATTTTCTTGGGCTCCAAAATCACTGCAGATAGTAACTGCATCCATGAAATTAAAAGACACTTGCTCCTTGGGAGAAAAACTATGAAAAACCTAGACAGCATAATCAAAAGCAGAGATATCACTTTGCTGACAAGGGTCCACATAGTCAAAGTTATGGTTTTTCCAGTAGTCATGTTACGGATGTGAGAGTTGGACCATAAACAACACTAAGCACCAAAGAATTGATGCTTTTGAACTGTGGTGTTGAAGAAGACTCTTAAGAGTCCCTTGCACTGCAAGGAGATCAAGCCAGTCAATCCTAAAGGAGAAACCAACCCTGAATATTCATTGGAAGAACTAATGCTGAAGCTCCAATACTTTGGCCACCTGATGCAAAGAGACAACTCATTAAAAAGGCCCTGATACTGGGAAAGATTGAAGGCAGGAGGAGAAGGGGATGACAGAGGACAAGCTGGTTGGATGGCATGAGTTTGAGTAATCTCTGGGAGATGGTGATAGACAGGGAAGCCTGTCAGGTTGCAGTCCATGGGGTCGCGATGAGTCAGACATGACTAAGTGGATGAACAACAACAATTGCCATTTATTGTTTTGGGTTTGTTTTTGTAGGTCTTTTCTTTCCTTTGTGTTTCCTGCCTAGAGTAGATCCTTTAGCATTTTTTTGTAAAGCTGGTTTGGTGGTACTTAATTCTTTTTACTTTAGCTTATCTGCAAAGCCTTTGATTTCTCCATCGAATCTGAATCACATCCTTGCTGGATAGTTATCTTGCTTGTAGATTTGTTCATTTCATCACTTTAATTATATCCTGACACTCCCTTATGCATAACTGCAGAGCTTCTGATTAAAGATCAGCTATTAACCTCATAAGGATTCCCTTACAGATTATTTTGTTGCTTTTCCGTTGATGTTCCCAGTATTTTCTCTGTGTTTAATTTTTGCTAGTTTGACTAATATATGTCTTGGTGTGTTTGTCCTGGGTTTAATCTGTGTGGTTCTGGACTTGGGTGACTACTTCCTTTCCCATGGTAGTGATGTTTCTTCACTATAATCTCTTCAAGTATTTTCTCATGTGCTTTCTTTTTCTCTTCTTCTGTGATATCTATAATTTGAATGTCTGTGTGCTTAATGTTGTCTCAGAGGTCTCTGAGGGTTTCCCTGGTAGCTCAGCTGGTGAAGAATCTGCCTGCCATGCAGGAGATCCTGGTTTGATTCCTGGGTTGGGAAGATCCCTTGGAGAAGGGTAGGCTACTGACTCCAGTATTCTTTGGGTTCCCTAGTGGCTCAGCTGGTAAAGAATCTGCCTGCAATGCAGGAGACCTGGGTTCAATCCCTGGGTTTGGAATATCCCCTGAAGAAGGGAACTGCTACATGCTCCAGGTTTCTGGCCTGGAGGATTCCATGGACTGTATAGTGTTCATGGAGTTGCAAAGAGTCAGACATGACTGAGTGACATTCACTTCACTTCAGAGATCTCTCAAACTGTCATCACATATTTTTATTTTTCTTTATTCTGCTCTGCTTCAGTTATTTCCACCATTGTCTTCCAGCTCATTCATCTGTTCCTCTGCCTCAGTTATTCTGCTATTGATTCCTCTAGTGTATTAGTTATTGTACTGTTATTTACTGATTGTTTGTTCTTTAGTTCATTTATGTCTTTGTATCTTCTTAGTCTGTGCCTTCATTGTATTTATCTGTGCCTCCTTCCTATTTACAAGATTTTGTATCATGTTTACAATCATTACTCTGAATTCTTTTTCAGACAGACTGTCTATTTCCTGTTTATTTCTTTGGTTTTAAGGGGTTTTACCTTTCTCATTCATATGCTGAATATTTCTGTGTCTTCTCATTTTGTTTAACTTACTGTATGTGTTGTCCCCTTTCTGCAGACTGCAGGGTCATCATTCCTATCTTACTTGTGGTGTCTTTCCACAGAGTGTGGGGTTGGACCAGTGCCTTGTGTAGGTTTCCAGATTTGAGGTATTCATGCCTATGTTCTTTTGCATAGAGCTAGATCTTCTTCCTTTGATGGGTAGTGCTATACCTGTGGTGGGGTTTAGAGTTTCTGTGAGCTTAGTATATCTTTAGGTAGCCTATATGCTAATGAGTAGACTTGTGATCCTGTTTTGCTCAGTTTTGGGTTTGAGGCCTCCAGCACTGGGGCTTGCTGGCCATTGAGTGAAGCCAGGTCTTAATGCTCAGATCAAGGCCTTTGGGAGAGTTCTCACCAATTAATATTCCATGTAGTTAGGGGTTCTCCAGCAGTCCAACCTCCTGGACTTAGATCTCTCACATTGTAGATTCAAGACCAACTTCTGGTTGGAGCACCAATATTCTGCCAGCCACAAGGTACAGAAGAGAACAGGAAAAAAGAAAACAGACAAAACCCCAAAACAAATGGTAAAAGCAAAACTAATCAGGAAAAAAACACAAAGAAACTGACTCCATCAGACTCACAAGAAGGAAAGAAGACAAAAATGAAAAAAGGAGAAAACCAGAAAAGAGAGCAATCAATGAAGAATCCCATAAATGAAAACAAAAACTAAAAACTAAACTGGAAAAACACAAAATCAAGAGAAATTCAAATGCAGAAAGCAAACTAAAAGAGGCAAAGAAAGCATAAGGCAAACATACCGATATGACTAAAAGGAAAAACAATGAACAGAAATAATAGAGATGAAAACAAAGGGAAAAACTACAAAGTAACAAAGAAGTAAAGTATAAAATAGGAAAATACAGAATGCAGTTTAAAATAAAATAAAAATAGGCAAAGCAAAGGAAAAAGCAAAAACATGGAAAAATACAAAATCATGAAAAAGTACAATAGATATAGAAAAAAATTAAAATATATTGGGATTTAAAAGTAAATTAAAGTAAAGAATATAAAAAAGGAACAGCAATAGCAATAGAACAGAGTGAAAAAGAAAAGAAAAAAAATGAGCAGGTAGTAATGAAAATATTATTTTTCTGTGGCCTCAACTGTCAGTATCCTGACCCCCACTGTCAGGGTATCTCCATTCAATCTCCCTACCCAGGAAGTCCTTCAATATGTACAGGAAGTTCTCTGAACTTCCTATAGACACTGTAGGTCTAGCTCAGCAGACTGATTTGGCCTTACTTCAGCTTGTACATGCTTCAAAAATGCAGTTTCTCCCACAGTCCACAGCTTCAAATGTGGGAACACTTGTTGTCTACTCATATATTCTACAGATGCGGGGTTACCAAGCCCACAGGGGCAATTCATTCTGCTCTCCACCAGCTGCACAAGAGAATACTCTTCCTCTTCTTCGGTTATGTAGCCTCTGGAACTCAGCTTTGGTTTTAGCCCCACCTCTGTTTGTATGCGACCCTCCAGTGTCTGTTACCTGCTCAGACAAGGCGGGGGGGGCAAAGGCAGAAGCTGATTAGGGCTCACTTGCTCACTCAGGCCAGGGAGAGGGAAGAATAGGGCAGCTGCAATTGGGCTGTATGGGGAGTGCCTGAAGTGGCAGAGGTTAGCACAAATGTACTCCAGACTGAAACAGAACGTCTGTTCTCCCAGGGAAACTAACCCAGGATTGCAGGACCCTCGGCAGTGTCAGGATGCACAAGTCTCCGGGAAGGTGTGAGCAGTGACCTACTTCCACTCAGAGTGGGAGCAGTTGTCCTGCCCACCTCTGAGACTGGATAGAGCAGCCACTGCCCACGTTGCCTCTGGGCCTCAGACAGGTGTGCCCCGGCCTGTGTGAGTGCACAGAGGTAGAGGCTCCTTGTCTGTCCCAGCCTTTCCTTGCGTACCCGAGAGCGGGTATGATCTATTGCCTCTCTGGCGAGCCCAGGCTTTTTCCTGGACTCACTTAGTGTGTTTTGCTAGCTTCCGCAGGTTGTCCTCACAGCAGCCAACCCCCGTCCTCTCCCTGGGTCTAACCACCAGAGCCTCAGCCTCAGCAACCTGTCCTCATCTTCCGTGGCGGGCATGCAGACAATCACCTCGAACTTAGGGGTACTAGTTGGCACAGATCCGTGTGTAGATTTCTCTTCACTTTGCTCTTCACACACTTGTTACTGTGCTCTCCTCTGAGGCCACAAAGGTCCGCCCTGTCTCCACAGTGAGGGGGTTTCCTAATGTGTGGAGACTTTCCCTCCTTCACAGCTCCCTCCTGAGATGAAGGTCCCATCCCGATTCTTCTCTATCTCTCTCTCTCTCTTTCTTTTTTTTTTTTTTTTTCGTCTTATATCCTTTGCCCTACCCCATTATGTGGCAAACAGAATGCCTTTTTGGAAATCTTTGGAACACTGACATTTTCTGCCAGTATTTAACAGGTGTTCTATAAGAGTCCTTCCTTGTGTGTAGATATAGTTTTGATAGATTTGTGAGTGAGAAGTTGATCTTCACACCTTACTCCTCAGCTATCTTGAAGGTCCCTCCAAGAGCTCAATTTAAAAGTAAGCTCTTACAAATTAAATATAAAAGACACTGGCCAAAAAGACTTTCAGTTTTATGGGAACTGGAAAATATTCAATATTAAGTTGCTTTCTGACATTAACATTTAACTGTGATCTAATTAATAAAGACATGTCTTTAGAGCCATCAGCACTACATGTAACACTTCTATAATACCTAGGTTTAATAGAAGTCAAATATGACTTTGTACCATAACTCTCAACTTTTAGATTGTGCTTTTTTTTTCCCAGTCAACACCTCGTTGGGCTAAGCTCCTCCAATTTTACATGTTGAACACAGCAGTGAGCTCCTTCACAGTCAATTTTTCCTATCTAAAACGTACTGGAACTCCTAGAGCATACCAAGAAATGTGGGACTCTCTCTATAATCATGGAAGGCTTGTGTTTATAGACTAATCTTACAAGTGAACTAACTGCATGTATATCACTCTCCAAACAAATATTTCATTGTAATTTGAAAATATATACAGTTTATCGATATAGACTTTCAGTTGACAATAGCAATACTTTTTCTAGAGTTAAATACCCAGCAGTCATAAGTGTAAGTCAAATAAATTTTGTCTAAGAATGGACTATTTTTTTTAAAAGACAGGATCTTTTGATACGCTGGTAAATATGGTTAGAAAAAATTTTATCACTTAATATTTATATTCTAATATAATAATTATGACATTTGAAAAAAATAAGGTTGATAAATCACATGGAGATTGTTTCTTTTCACTCTAAGAATGCTGCAGTGTTTTCTGATGAAGAAGAAATCTAACTGGACAATTTAGGGGAACTTCCACACCTCTCATCTCTCCTGTGGACTTACAAATTTTTCACAACTTAAAAGCTGAGAGTTATGTTTTATTCAGTAAAAGGAATATTAGAATTATTTTCCAAAGCTCTTCAAAATAGAACTAGGATCAAGGTACACAAAGTGAGGAAACCTATTTGAATTAAGTATGAAAATAAAATTGTGATGATTAAAACTGTATGGCAAGGAACACATACGCTGTGTGCTAATATATTCAGCCCATGCATATTGGGAGCATTCAAGCAGGCGTTGTCCCTGAGATTGTCAAGTAGATTCAGGTAAGGGTTCATGCTGTCATCTCTATGGTGTTCTTGGACTCCAACTGCCTTGTCACAAGTGTGGCACAGTGGCAATTCTATAGTAGACTTCCAACTGAGATATAAAGTTCCCAAATTGCTTTTTCCAAAGAAATAGTTTAAAACTCACTTAAATATAAACTCAAACTGATTTTTGTAAGGCAGGTGCAAAATCACCTCTAAATAAATTTACAGACAGCACTAATTTTCACCCCATAATCAACAATGGATAGAACATTCCAAAATTTAAAAAACAGAATAATAATAAAACTATTATTATTAAATTATTGTTATTATTAATTATTATTAATAAAAACATAAGCAAAACAGATTCACTGGCAGCTAACAGAGGAAATCTGTCTTATCTAATAGGTACAGTATTGCCTTTTTAAAGGAAATATTTTGGGAGCTTTAATTGAAGTAGGAGAAAAGATATAAGTTTCAGAAAAAGAAGACTCTCAGATTTTTTACAGGCAGATTCGTTATTCTTTCTCCATAATAGGAAAAAAAATCAGTGCCTACAGGTTGCATGAACATGCTGTTATAAAACAAAAAGTTGACATCTGGACCCAGGCCAAGGAATAAAAGCATCGTCTTATATATTTACTCAGAGAATGAAAAAAAGTTCATCTTAAGGTTAAGAAGCTGGCACAATACAGAGGTTTCATCAATGTTTACTCTAAGTTTGGCGGTAGTACATGTATATAAAATGCCTAAAATTAAATCCATAATTGGCCAAATGTAGTACGTTTGAAGTCACATAAAATATTTAGCCATGCTTTAGCATTCGTCATTGTCTGTTTTAAACATAAAGAGCTTTGATTTATTCTATTATTATTTCTTGTGGCAAAATGAGTTTCCTTAAGAGAATTATATTAAATAGACTCTTCCTAATGCTAGGAATAGTTACAGAATTAAGAAAATTTGCTAAACTTTGTTTTTACCCACAGTAAAAATATTTTCCAGTTATATTTTAATAATTTCTTCTTCCTTTAACCCTTAATATATCCTTTGAAAAGGTGAAGAAAATATTTTATATTTATGTTTTGATTTGATATCTGTTTTTTAAAATTCTGTGGCCATACATGCAATTTTATTTAAAGGAGACAATAAATAGATTTGCACAGATTAAGAAGAAAAATTTAACAAAACAAAAGAATAACTTTAGATGAAAAATCTTAAGATGTATTTGCACCACAATTTTTATTGCAGCACTATTTACAATAGCCAAGATATGGAAGCAACCTAAATGTCCATCAAGAGAGGAATGGATAAAGAAGATGCTGTACATATATAGACAATGGAATATTACTCAGCCATTAAGAAAGAATGAACTAATGTCATTTGCAGCAACATGGATGGACCCAGAGAACATCATACTGAGTGAAGTAAGTCAGACAGAGAAGGAGAAATATCATATGACAGTCTTCTATGTGGACTCTAAAAGGAAATGATACAAATGACCTTCCTTAAAAAACAGAAAGAGACTACAGACTTAGAAAACAACCTTATGATTGTCGAGGAGAAAGGATGGTTGGGGAGTCTGGGATGGACAAGCATACACTGCTATATTTGAATTGAATAACCAACAGCTACCTACTGTAGAGCACATGGAACTCTGCTCAATGCTGTGTGGCAGCCTGGATGGGAGGAAAGTCTGGGGGGAAAAGGATACATATATATGCATGGCTGAGTCACTGAAATTATCACATTTTAATCAGCTATACCTCAATACAAAATGTAATAGTTATTACAGTTTAAAAAAAATCTTGTAGTGTATTACATTGGAATGTATGCTATAAATCTCTTGAAAGACATTTTGGAAACAAGTACCAAGACAATTAATGTACATACAGGTTAGTTAGTGTTTTAGTTGAGTCCAGTTGAGTCACTCATTCGCATCTTATTCTTTGCTGCCCCATGGACTGCAGCATGCCAGGCTTCACTGTTCATCATCAACTCCCAGAACTTCTCAAACTCACATCCATCCAGTCGGTGATGCCATCCAACCATCTCATCCTCTGTTCTCCCCTTCTCCTCCTGCTTTCAATCCTTCCCAGCATCAGGGTCTTTTCCACTGAGTCAGTTCCTCGCATCGGGTGGCCAAAGTATTGGAGCTTCAGCTTCAGCATCAGTCCTTCCAATGAATATTTAGAACTGATTTCCTTTAGGATTGCCTGGTTTATTCTCCTTGAAGTCCAAGGGACTTTCAAGAGTCTTCCCCAACATCACAGTTCAAAAGAATCAATTTTTTGGTGCTCAGCTTTCTTTATACCGCAACTCTCACCTCATAGCTTTGACTAGATGGATATTTATCAGCTAAGTAATGTCTCTTATTTTTAATACGGTATCTAGGTTGGACATAGCTTTTCTTCCAAGGAGCAAGCATCTTTTAATTGCATGGATGCAGTCACCATCTGCAGTGATTTTTGAGCCCCCCAAAATATAGTCTCTCGGTGTTTCCATTGTTTCCCCATCTATTCACCACTAAGTGATGGGACAGGATGCCATGATCTTAGATTTCTGAATGTCGAGTTTTAAGCCAAATATTTGCCCTCCTCTTTCACTTTCATCAGGAGGCTCTTTAGTTCTTCTTCACTTTCTGCCGTAAAGGTGGTGTCACCTGCTATCTGTGGTTATTGATATTTCTCCTGGCAATCTTGATTCCAGTTTGTGCTTCATCCAATGTGTCATTCCACATGATATACTATACATAAAATAAACAAGGAGAGTGTCAATATGTAATCTTGACGTACTCCTTTACCTATTTGGAATATGTCTGTTGTTCCATGTCGAGTTCTAACTGTTGCTTCTTGACCTGCATACAGATTTCTCAGAAGACAGGTATATTCTCAGGAGGCAGATCTGGTATTCCCATCTTTTGAAGAATTTTTCAGTTTGCTCTGATCCACACAAAGGTTTTTGGCATAGTCAATAAAGCAGAAATAGATGTTTTTCTGGAACTCTCTTGCTTTTTCAATGATTCAACAGATGCTGGAAATTTATCTCTGGTTCCTTTGCCTTTTCTAAATCAAGCCTGAACATTTAGAAGTTCATGGCTCACTTACTGCTGATGCCTAGTTTGCAGAATTTTGAGCATTACTTTACTACCATGTGAGATGAATCCATGTGTGCAGTAGTTAGAATACTCCTTGGCATTACCTATCCTTGGGATTGGAATGAAAATTAACCCTTTCCATTCCTGTGGCCACTGCTGTGTTTGCAAAATTTGCCAGCATATTGAGTGTAACACTTTCACGGCATCATCTTTTAGGATTTGAAATAGCTCAGCTGGAATTCCATCACCTCCACTAGCTTTGTACATAGTAATGATTCCTAAGGCCCACTTGACTTCACATTCCAGGATGTCTGGTTCTAGGTGAGTGATTACACCATCGTGATTATCTGGGTCATGAAGATCTTTGTATAGTTCTGTGTATTCTTGACACCTCTTTTTAATATCTTCTGCGTATGTTCAGTTCAGTTGCTTAGTCGTGTCCAACTCTGTGACCCCATGAACTGCAGCACGTCAGGCCTCCCTGTCCATCATCAACTCCTGGAGTTTACCCAAACTCATGTCCATTGAGGCGGTGAGGCCATCCAGCCATCTCATCCTCTGTTGTCCCATTCTCCTCCTGCCCCCAATCCTTACAAGAATGAGTCAGCTCTTTGCATCAGGTGACCAAACTATTGGAGTTTCAGCTTCAACATCAGTCCTTCCTGTGAAAACCCAGGACTGATCTCCTTTATGATGGACTGGTTGGATCTTCTTGCAGTCCAAGGGACTCTCAAGAGTCTTCTCCAACACCACAGTTCAAAAGCATCAATTAATTCTTCAGTGCACAGCTTTCTTCACAGTCCAACTCTCATATCCATAAATGACTACTGGAAAAACCATAGCTTTGACTAGATGGACCTTTGTTGGCAAAGTAATGTCTCTGCTCTTAAATATGCTATCTAGGTTGGTCATAACTGTTAGGTCCATACAATCTCTGTCCTTTATTGTGTCCAGCTTTGCATGAAATGTTCCCTTGGTATCACTAATTTTCTTGACGAGATCTCTGGTCTTCTCATTCTATTGTTTTCTTCATTTCTTTGCATTGATCACTGAGGAAGCCTTTCTTATCTCTCCTTGTTATTATTTGGAACTGAAAGGGAAACAGTCAGGAAGGCCAGGGGTCTTCAAACGAAGGAAATAGGCTGCAAGTGTCAGATATTTTTTTATCTCTCTCTTAAGTGGCAGAAGAAAACAAACTACTGTTTGGGTTTGTTTTTTTTCCCCTTCTCTATACAGCTTTAAGAAGAGGTTTCTCTAAAATACTCTGTTGCCATAATGACACCTGGTTCCACCTGAACTTATCTCAAATCTTGAGTTAACCAATGCATTTTTCTTATGGAAATGTTTGTCTTAAGCTATGTTAATGTACTATGCATTTACCCCAGACTCTGTCTTCAAGTTGGTGCTGCCTAATGGCTCAGAAGGACTTGACAAACTAGTATGTTATACTGAGACATTGTTCCCCTAATTTATGCAAATGAAACTATTTGTATGGTAATCTGCCTTTCTACAAGATTCAAGTCAATCGTTTTATGGCCTGGGATAACTCATCTGGTGTCAAGATTATCCCAAAATACATCTTATGGATGAGGGGCTTGGTGTCATTCTGTGAGTTTTAAGACATTCCTTTTTTTCATTAACAGTCTGCTAGTAACTATATAACATCCAGCTAAAAACTAGCAGGCGGGTATTCTTTCTGCCCCCTTCTGATGTCTATGTCACAAGCTTTCTCTATCTCCTTTATACTTTAATAAAACTTTATTACATGAAAGCTCTGAGCTATCAAGCCTCGTCTCTGGCCCCATATAGAATTCTTCTCTTCAGGCCAAGAATCTTGGCATCTTTTCATGGTTCAGCAACAACCTTTCAGAACCATGCATTCAAATGGTTATATCTTTCTTTTCTCCTTTGCCTTTAGCTTTTCTTCTTTTCCCAGCTATTTGAAAGGCCTCCAAAAACAACCATTTTCCTTTTTGCATTTGTTTTTCTTGGGGACAATGTTGATCACTGCCTCCTGCACAATGTAGCGAACCTCTGTCCATAGTTCAGGCACTCTGTCTATCAAATCTAATCTCTTGAATCTATTTGCCACTTCCACTGTATAATCATAAGGGATTTGATTTAGGTCATACCTGAATGGTCTAGTGGTTTTCCCTACTTTCTTCAATTTAAGTCTGAATTTTGCAGTAAGGAGTTCATGATCTGAGCCATAGTCAGCTCCCAGTCTTGTTATGCTGACTCTGTAGAGCTTCTCCATCTTTGGCTGCAAAGAATATAATCAATCTGATTTTGGTATTGACCATCTGGTGATGTCCATGTATAGAGTTTTCTCTTGTGTTGGAGGTGGGTGTTTGCTATGACCAGTGCTTTCTCTTGGCAAAACACTTTTAACTTTCTCCTGCTTCATTTTGTACTCTAAGGCCATATTTGCCTGTTACTCCAGGTATCTCTTAATTTCCTACTTTTGCATTCCAGTCCCCTAAAATGAAAAGGACATCTTTTTTGGGTGTTAGTTCTAGAAGGTCTTGTAGGTCTTCATAGAATAGTTCAACTTCAGCTTCTTCAGCATTACTGGTTGGGGCATAGACTTGGATTACTACGATATTGAATGGTTTGCCTTGGAAATGAACAGAGATCATTCTGTCATTTTTGAGATTGCACCCATGTTCTGCATTTTGGACTCTTTTGTTGACTACAATGGTTACTTCATTTCTTCTAAGGGATTCTTGCCCACAGTAGTAGATATAACAGTCATTTGAGTTAAATTCACCCATTCAAGTACGTTTTAGTTCACTGACTCCTAAGCTTTCGATGTTCACTCTTACCATCTCCTGTTTGACCACTTCCAGTTTATCTTGCTCATGGACCTAACATTCCAGGTTCCTATGCAGTATTTTCTTTACATCATTGGACTTTACTTCCAGCATCAGTCACATCCACAACTGGGTGTTGTTTTCATGTTGGCTCTATCTCTTCATTCTTTCTGGTGTTATTTCTCCACTCTTCTCCAATAGCAAATTGGTTAGTTAGTGTTAAGGTTAGTTTTAGTTGCTCAGTCATGTCTGACACTTTGCAACCCCGCAGACTGAAGCCTTCCAGGCTCCTCTGTTTGTGGAATTCTCCAGGCAAGAATACTGGAGTGGGTAGCTATTTCCTTCTTCAGGCAATCTTCCCAACCCAATCTTGTCAAGTCCAGGTCTCCTGCATTGCAAGTAGATTCTTTACCATGCAAGCAAACAGGGAAGCCCTTAATGAACATATTCTTTGACTCAGTGATTCCATCCCTAGGATTTCATTCAAAATAAATAGTGCTGCAATAATATTAATTCAAGGCTGCTTATACAAGTTGAAAACATGGGAAATGGCAATCAATAATGACTTAAAAATACTTGTAATTGTATAATCATAATTCAGTTCAGTTCAGTCACTCAGTCATTCTTTATGATCCCATGGACTGCAGCAGCCAGGCTTCCCTGCCCATCACTAATTCCCAGAGTCTGCTCAAACTCATGGCCATCCAGTTGGTGATGCCATCCAACTACCTCATCCTCTGTCGTCCCTTTCTCCTCTTGCCTTCAGTCTTTCCCAGCATCAGGGTCTCTTCCAATGAGTCAGTTTCTTGCATCAGGTGGCCAAAGTGTTGGAGTTTCAGCGTCAGCATCACTCCTTCCAATGAATATTCAAGACTGATTTCCTTTAGGATTGACAAGTTTGATCTCCTTTCAGTCCAAGGGACTCTAAAGAGTCTTCCCCAATACCACAGTTCAAAAGCATCGATTCTTCGGTGCTCAGCTTTCTTTATACTCCAACTCTCACTTCCATTCATGACTACTGGAAAAACCATAGCTTCGACTAGACAGATCTTTGTCGGCAAAGTAATGTCTCTGATTTTTAATATGCTGTTTGGGTTGGTCATAGCTTTTCTTCCAAGGAGCAAGCATCTTTTAATTTCATGTCTGCAGTCATATCTGCAGTGATTTTGGAGCCAAAGAAAAGAAAGTCTGTCACTGTTTTCATTGTTTCCTCATCTATTTGCCATGAAGTGATGGGGCCAGATACCATGTGAAGGAGTCTTTGGGCCTAGAAAAGAAAACAGCAGTCTCAAAGGCCCTTGCTGAATTCTCTAACTTCATAGAAAACAAAACAGAACTTTAGTTCCCACCCTGATGCTCCAGGCTGGTTGTATCTATCTGGGACTTAACATCCCCTGTCTAGAAACCTTCCACCCCCTCCCTGCCCAACTACAAATGCCATCCTAACTAAAGAATATCAAAACATCCTGCCTGATTAATATTTCCCTCATCGCTTCCACAAACCTCTCTATAAACATGGAGCCTCCCTGATCCCTCTTGGCACTCAGCCTGGCTGTTAGGCTGACTGTCCCCCCTCCTTGCCTGAATAAAGGTAACCTACTTCTGTTGAGGTCGTCTTTCCTTTTCTGCCTTGGCCCAAAATATACCTTACACCATGATCTTAGTTATTTGAATGTTGAGGTTTATACTAAGTTTTTCACTCTCTTCTTTTCACTTTCATCAAGAGGCTCCTTAGTTCTTCTTCACTTTCCGCCATATGGATGGTGTCATCTGCGTATCTGAGGTTATTGGTATTTCTCCTGGCAATTTTGATTCCAGCTTGTGCTTCATCCACTTTGGCATTTCACATGATGTACTCTGCTATAAGTTAAATAAGCAGGGTGACAATATATAATCTTGTTGTACTTCTTTCCCAATTTAGAACAAGTCCATTGTTCCATGTCCAGTTCTAACTGTTGCTTCTTGATCTGTATACAGATTTCTCAGGAGACAGGTAAGGTTATCTGGTATTCCCATCTCTTGAAGAATTTCTGCAGTTTGCTGTCATCTACACAGTCAAAGGCTTTGGCATAGTCAATAAAGCAGAAATAGATATTTTTTTTTCTGGAACTCTCTTCCTTTTTCTATGATCCAATGGCTGTTGGCAATTTGACCACTGGTTGCTCTGCCTTTCCTAAATCCAGCTTGAACATCTGGAAGTTCACAGTTCACTTACTGTTGAAGCCCGATTTGGAGAATTTTGAGCATTATTTTGCTAGCATATGAGATGAGTGCAATTGTGGGGTAGTTTGAACATTCTTTCACATTGCTTTTCTTTGGGATTCAAATGTAAACTGACATTTTCCAGTCCTGTGGTCACTGCTGAGTTTTCCAAATTTGCTGGCCTATTGCATGCAGCACTTTCACAGCATCATCTTTTAGGATTTGAAATAGCTCAGCTGGAATTCCATCACCTCTACTAGCTTTGTTAGTAGTGCTGCTTGCTAAGGCCCACTTGACTTCAAATTCCAAGATGTCTGGCTCTAGGTGAGGGATCATATCATCATGATTATCTGGGTCATGAAGATCTTTTTTGTTTAGTTATTCTGTGTATTTTTGTCACCTCTTAATATCTTCTGCTTCTGTAGGTCCATACCATTTCTGTCTTTTATTGTGCCCCTCTTTGCATGAAATGTTCCCTTGGTATCTCTAATTTTCTTGAAGAGATCTCTAGTCTTTCCCATTCTATTGTTTTCCTCTATTTCTTTGCACTGATCACTGAGGAAGGCTTTCTTATCTCTCCTTGCTATTCTTTGGAACTCTGCATTTAGATGGGTATATCTTTCTTTTTCTCCTTTGTCTTCAGTTTCTCTTCTTTTCTCAGCTATTTGTAAGGTCTCCTCAGACAGCCATTTTGCCTTTTTGCATTTGCTTTTCTTGGGATGGTCTTGATCACTGACTCCTGTACAACGTCACAAACTTCCATCCACAGTTTCAGGAACTCTGTCTATTAGATTTAGTCTCTTAAATCTATTTGTCACTTCCACTGTATAATCCACTACTATAATCATAGAATAATGCACAATTCCATTTTTATTAACATGAAAGGGCAGTCAAATAAAGAGACCATGTTATAGAAGAACACATGTAATATAAACGTTTTTATGTGCATAGAAAAATTAGTATAGAAAAAAATACCAACTATTAACAATGATTATGGCTGAGTTTGGAGAAGTAGGGAATGGACTGGCTAATGAACATCTTCCATGAAGTCTTTTAAAAATATTTATTTAAAAATGTTTTCTTATCATATTAATCATATTTCTTTTTACTTCCTAGTCTACAGAAAAAGTTGATCATTAAGAATCTTTATGAAATTATTTTTAAAAGAGCTTGCATGCATGCTAAATCGCTTTAGTTCTGTCTGAATCTGTGTGACCCCCATGGACCATTGCCCGCCAGGCTCCTCTCTCCATGGGATTCTCTAGTCAAAAGTACTGGAGTGGGTTGCCATTCCCTTCACCAGGGAATCTTCCCAACCCAGAGATTGAACCTGTGCTTCTTATGTCTTCTGCTTTGGCAGGCAGATTCTTTACCACTAGTGCCACCTTGGAAGCCCAGTGTAATTTTTAACACTCTAAGCAAACTACAATATCCCCAAAATATTAGTGATTATGTTCCTTCTACATTATGTTTAAATTCTTTGCTGCCATCTTCTGGAATTTGGTTACTAATGCATGCCATAGGATTTCTATTCCCTTTGGGAAAAGAAAAACCCAAAACTTTCCAAAGAGAAAAAGAAGGAATAATTGCAGTACAATGCTAAACCAAATTAGCTTTTGTGCCTGGTACTGAAAATTTTGTTTTGTTTTTATCACTTATCACCAGGCTCTGGCCTTTCTTTCCTTGAAAATTCTGAAAGGGATGATCTCTTATAAGGAGACTTTCCATTCAGTGATGCCAGGGCTCTCATCAACACTGGATCTTAATTCCATACAAACTCATAAAGTTCTTATGCAAAAACATGTAAATCAGTGATCTTTCTTCTTTATCCTCAAATCAGATTTGTGCTAAAAAGACAAAGCAGGAAGGCACCAAGTAATTTCAAAAAGACAAACAAGAGGAGGAGCTACACGTGGAAGAAATAGCAGAAATACATTATGCCACATGTGCTACTACAATAGGAAAGAGAGAACATTAGATTAACTCCTTAGGAATAATATGATTTTTTACATATGAAGTTTTATTAATAGTGAAGATTTCTGAAAACTTTAATTACATATTGAAGTCTGTGTAGCAAATCAGTCTTGTCTGAGCCATTTCACAGACAAAAATATTTTTCAAACCTACCTTTGTTTCAAGATGTTACCATGCCATACATACCATATATGCCATACATACATACATACCACATATACCATGCCATAAGAAAGAATCCTTGCCCCACTAACTTGTGGAAACAATACCTGTGTCTCTCCATCCCATTTTTTCTCACCTCCTATTCACTTCTAGATGTAATGCAATTATGCTTCGCCTTCTTTCTCACTCAGTTGAATGCTGGTAAGTGTTTGATCTGGGGGAGGGTGAGTAAATATCCTGATTGTAACACTGTAATGCTTGAAAATTCCAGAATGATTGATTTCAAGCCACCAGCTTGATGCTGCTGGATGCATGTTTGGGACTGAATGTGCACAACAGATTCCTGCAGGTACCAGCATTTCTAACACATCTCTGACTTCTCTACTGTAAATGTCCTCACTTGGGTACTTTGAAAATCCCAGGGGCCTCCTAAGAGACCAAATCAAACTCTCAACTCCTTTTTCTATGTGATGATTCAGACAGCGTATGGACCATTTCCTTTGGTTTTCCCTCAATGTCTCTGGCAGTCACTTCCCTTCCTGGGCTTCCCACAGCCCCTGCTCACACCCAGGCTGAAGTTCCTTACTCCCTTCCTTTTTCACTCCTTATTTTCCCAGCCTCACACCCACTGCCATATAGTTCAGGCTCCTCAAACAGCAAGTCCAAATCCAGCATCATATTGTCTCCGTTTACTCTGTTACTTCCCCTAGCACACATTTTTCACTAAATTTCTAGTCATATTATTTAAAATCCTTTTAAACCTATCCATTCCTTTCTAGCTTCACTGCACTTACCTTATTCCATGGCCATGTTCCAACTCTCCTGAGCTTCTTGGGTGATACTCTAACTAAGCAAAACTCTCCGACAGCCCTTCCCCCACCCTACGTCCTCTGCATGGTGTCCAGACAGTTCCCATGACATAAGACGCTCCATTTTGCACAGTTTTAAGAAGAAGACTCAAGGAAATGGGCACAACCTGACCCTGGAGCTGAAGATTGACTGTACGTAAAATAATCAAGAAGACGCTGATCAGCCCACTGCTTGACCAATTCCAAGATGGCTGTCAGAGCTGACTGCTGTTCTGCATGAAGTGCGCTCCCTCCACCTACGCACTGCCGAACCGCCCCTTTAAAAGCTCTTGCCCCCTGATTGGCAGCTGGGAGCTGGCTTTTGGATATTCATCTACCATCTCCCCAGATTGCTGATTTCCTGCACAAAGCAAAGTTTCCTTTCTAATTTGCCAGTGTTGGCTTTCAGGGGGCAAGCAGCCAAACCTAAGTTCAATAACAATATCTTTCTTTTAGTTTCTTTCCAGTTTCTTTAACCTTCAATTCATCTTTCAATTATTTCCTAGTTTTTCCCATTTTTCCTACACACCAAAATATTAATTTCAATTAGTTTAAGGCATCTTATTAACTCCCTAACCGGTGTCCTAGGGAGCCACATACCAGACTAACACTAGCTTTTAGCTCCTGGATAGATCATGATTGGCCCTGCCTCCTTGTAATGTGGAACAGAAAAATAAATAAGACATATTAACATAGGAATAGATAAACATTGCCCAGTTTTTCCCATTCTGAGTGGCAGGAAATTGACTGAAAATATCATGAATATGAAAATTTGGCACAAGTCTTGTATTAATTTCCTATTGCTATCATACCAAATTACTACAAACAATGACTTACAACACACATTTATTCTTTTATATTTACGTGAGGGCAGAAATCTAAAATAAGTGAAAGGGCTAAATCCTTTGAAGAATTTAGTGGAGAACCTGTCTTCTAGTCTTTTCCAACTTCTAAAAGGCTGCTCACATTTTCTGATGGCTGGCCCCAAATCACTCCAATCTCCACTTCCATTGTCATTACATCTTCTCTCTGACTCTTACTTTGCTGATTCTCTTTATAGAGACCCTTGTAATTAGGTTGAGCCCATCTGGATAATCCAGGGTAATCTCTGCATATTAAAATTTTTAACTAAATCATTCTTCAGAGTTGCTCTTGACATGTTCTGGTGATTAGGACATTGATTTTGGAGGAACATTTCTCCCTGCCAACAGAGCACTGTTAAGAGCACTGGCTCTGGATTATCCCACATAAATCCAAATCCTTATTCTATCAATTATTAGCTGTAATATCTTGGAGGAAAATGGTTTTTGTGCCTTCCATTTTCACCTGTAAAATGTAGATATAAAAAGTACCAATTTCACTGAGCTTTATACGGAATAAATGAAGTGATACGAGTAAAGTACAGGACAGTTAGTAACATACAAGTAGTAAAAATAGTATTCACTTAGATAATTTATCTTTGTCTAGAACAATATCTGTAGGGGGTATTTAATTAAGGACATTATCCTAATAACAAAATTAATATGTTCAGAATGACAAGTTCTGAGCTGGAACCATGAGGAATCATATTTCTCTTGCTGCGTAATGACTCATTTGTCTCTACATAACAGCTCAAAAGAATATACACTGGAATATTTGACTAACAATGGCCAGCTTTCCCTGACTCATAAGAAACTGATAAACACCTTAACTGATTTAGTTGGTCACGGCTGTCTTTCCCAAGATTCTAATATTTCCCTTCTATAACTTGCTGTTCTCATCCCACAAGCATTGATTGGCAAATGCACTTGAATCTGGGCTCTATTTCCTATTCTCTGCCAACACGGGCATTCAGGGTTTAATTTAAGTATAATCTTTATCAATTGACACCCATAGGGAATTGCATTTGTAGCATACCTCTCAAAATGCTAGATGGGTGCTTTATGTTTTCAATCAGCAATGAGTAGAAGGATCTTTGAGTACAAGATCCTTTGTCACTAACTCATGCTGCCAGTCACAGGACATAATAATTTGCCTACTCAGGTGAAGACAGGGATCTTTTGTAGAAGAATCACTTCTTAGTTGCTTCTTGATCTGGAAATGGGCCTTCTTATTCCCCTCCTTGCTCAGCAAACAGCATGGTGTGAGCCTTCATATTCATAGACTATTTCCTCAGCTTAAAACATACTACTGATCTTTATCTCCTAAACTCATTAATCAACTCATACTCATTTTCTCTGTGAATAATTTTTAGGATCTCCAGGATGAATTTTTCTCTCTTGAGAGTTTCTCACTATGTACTTGGATAGAGAAATTCTCACACTGTGTAGTTATTATTTGTTTACCCAGGCTCCTAGCTCTTTCTAGTGTATACGACTAGAGGGACTTAGTCTGCTTTACCTTGGAACCAAATTTGACACAGAATGTTATGGGTATACTTAATTACTTATTGAATGAACGAAGATAAAGTTCAGAAATGGAAAGAGTACTGAACTCTAAAACAGTTTGCAGTGATCAAATGCATATTAGAAAAATAAAATATAGAGAAAGTGTTAAATAAGCTACTAAAATTTCATGTGTTGGAGTGTTTCATTTTCTTTGAGTATCTGTAAGCTCTTTTAGGAATGTTTCAAAAATTATTTTTTAGCTTAAAATGCTTGTTTATTCTTGATTTCATTCATTCAAAAGTTATTTATCACAAACTATACATTAAACAACATCATACTCTCAGTACTTTGGCTAAAAAGCTCATTTGGGTTCTTTTTTGGCCAACTCAATATTAATTAAGGTTTATATAATGTTATTATTAACATATTATTATACTGAAGTTAAGGTCTTCTCTGTAGCTCAAATGGTAAAGAGTTTGCCTGCAATGGAGGAGACCAGGGTTCGATCCCTGGGTTGGGAAGATCCTCTAGAGAACAGAATGGCAATCCACTCCACTATTCTTGCCTGGAGAATCCCATGAACAGAGGAGCCTGGCGTGCTACAGTCTGTGGGGTTGCATACTGAAAATATTAATAAAATACATAATATTCTGTTGCTTAAGATAATAGTGAAAACCACTGCCCATTAGGGCTTATGAAGAACTTAGCTAGTTCAGGTTAACTGTCTTGTTTATTGTAGCTATGTATGGCATAGATTTGATATCCTGTATTAACTATTTTGAATTAAGTTGAAAATATAGATCTAGTGGGTTTGTAAAAAAGATACACTGTTTCCTTAAAGGCTCTTTATATTAATATTTTTGAATTTTATGTTTTAAACCAAATCTAAGTGCAAACTATATTAACCAAATAGATGAAAAAAATGACTGTTTTGAATGAATATAAATATTTCAACATAAGCAAATTAGTACTTTACATATAAGGAAAATGTGGACATTGTCCTCTCATTGTGGATATAGGTACTATGATGAAATCACATTTGTTGATTAATAACTTATATGGGTCAGGAAGTTAACAGTAAGTGGTAAATGAAACTCTCTGATGCAGACATTTACTTAAAAATTTTTGAAAACATCAGAAGATTGGTTCAAGATTGTGCACTAGAAAGACAGGTGCGCATCTCCTCCTACAAGAGCACCAAAATCGCAATTAGTTGTTGAATGATCATCAACAGTAGGATGCTGGAACCCACCAAAAAAGATACCCAACATCCAAAGACAAAGGAAAAGTCACAGTGAGATAGCAGGAGATGTGTAGGGTCATACACATCGATAATTACCTTAAATGTAAATGGATTAAGTGCACCAATCAAAAGAAATAGACTGGCTAGGTGGATACAAAAACAAGATCCACATATACATTGTTTACAAGAGATCCATGTCAGACCTAGGAACACTTACAGACTGAAAGTAAGAATATGGGAGAAGGTATTACACATCACTGGAAATCAAAAGAAAGCTGGAGTAGAAATACTCGTATCAGACAAAATAAACTTCAAAACAAAGACTATTATAAGAGACAAAGTCAGTTCAGTCACTCAGTTTTGTCCAACTCTTTGTGACCCCATGACCTTCAGCATGCCAGGCTTCCCTGTCCACCACCAACTTCCAAAACCTACTCAAACTCATGTCCATCATGTCGATTATGCCATCCAACCATCTCATCCTCTGTCATCCCCTTCTCCTCCTGCCTTCAATCTTTCCCAGCATCAGGGTCTTTTCCAATGAGTTAGTTCTTCACCTCAGGTGGCCAAAGTATTGGAGTTTCAGCTTCAGCATCAGTCCTTCCAATGAATATTCAGAACTGATTTCCTTTAGGATTGACAGGTTTGATCTCCTTGCAGTCCAAGGAACTCTCAAAAGTCTTCTCCAGGACACTACATAATGATCAAGGGTTCAATCCAAGAAGAAGATACAACAATTATAAATATATATGCACCCAAAATAGGAGCACTGCAATATGTAAGGCAAATACTAACAAACATAAAAGGAGAAATTGACAGTAATACAGGCAGACTTTAACACCTCGCTTTTGTCAACATACAGATCATCCAGACAAAAAGTTAATAAGGAAATACAGGCCTTAAATGACACTTAAGAGCAGATGGATTTAATTGATATTTGTAGAGCATTCCATCCCACAGCAGAATACACATTCATCTCAACTGCACAAGGGACATCCCCCAGGATCGACCACATCCTGGGCAACAAGGTGAGCCTTGGTAAATTTAAGAAAATTGAAATCATGTCAAGCATCTTTTCTGGTCACACCACTATGAGATTAGAAATAAAGTATGAGAAAAAAAAGCCATAAAAACACAAACACATTACAGCTAAACAATATACTACTAAACAACCAATGGATCACTGAAGAAATCAGAGGAATTTAAAAAACACCTAGAGACAAATGAAAATGAAAGCAAAATGGTCCAAAACCTATGAGATACAACAAAGGCAGTTCTAAGAGGGAAGATTATGAAAATACAATCACTCCTCAAGAAACAAGAAAAATCTGAAGTAAACAACCTAACCTTACACTAAAAATAACTAGGAAAAGAAGAAAAAATAAGATTTAAAGTTAGTAGTAGGAAAGAATTCATAAAGAGCAGAAATAAATGAAACAGAGACAAAGAAAACAACTGGAAAGATCAATGAAACTACAAGTTGGATCTCTGAAAAAGATAAACAAAATTCACAAATCTTTAGCTAGACTAATCAATAGAAGAAAGAGAAAGGACTGAAATCAATAAAATTAGAAATGAAAAAGAAGTTACAACTGACTCCACAGAAATACAAAAGATCACTATGTATAGTCTCATAGAGACTACTATGAGCAAGCGTATGTCAATAAAATGGTCAGCCTACAAGAAATGGACAAAGTCTTAGAAAAGTACAATCTCCAAAGGCTGAACCAGGGAGAAATAGAAAATATGAACAGATGAATCACAAGCACTGAAATTGAAACTGTGTTTAACAATAAGCAAAAGTCTCAGACCTGATGGCTTCACAGGTAATTCTATCAAATATTTGGAGAAGACCTTTCCTTTTAGAACTATTCCAAAAAATTTCAGAGGAATGAAAACTTTCAAACTCATTCAATGAAGCCACCATCACTCAGATGCTAAAACCAGGCAAAGATACCATAAAAAAAGTTACTGGCCAGTATCACTGAGGAACATAGATGCAGAAACTCTCAACAAAATACTAGCAATCCAAATCCAATACATTAAAAAGATCATATACCATGATCAAATGGGACTCATCTCAGGGATTCAAGGATTTTTGAATATCCACAAATCAAACAATGTGATATACCACATCAAGAAACTGAAGAATAACAACCACATGATCATCTCAATACAAGCATAAAAGGCTTTGTAACAAGATCCAGCACCCTTTTACGATTAAAACTCTCCAGAAAGTGGGCATAGAAGGAACATACTTCAATATCATAAAGGCCATATATAACAAAGGTAAAGCTAACATCATACTCATTGGTGAAATGCTGAAAGCATTTGCTCTAAGATCAGGAACAAGACAAAGATGTCCACTCTCACAACTTTTATTCAGCATAATTTTAGAAGTCCTAGCTATAGCAATCAGAGAAGAAAAGAAATAAATGGAATCCAAATTGGAAAAGAAGAATTTAAACTGTCACTATTTGCAGATGACATGCTACTATACATGTAAAATCCTAAAGATGTTATGAGAAAGCTACTAGAAATCATCAATGAATTTGGTAAAATTTCAGGTTAAAAAATTAATACACGGAAATCTGCTGCATTTGTATACACTAACAATGAATGATCACGAAGAGAAATTTAAGAGAATTTAAGTAAATTCCACTTATTGTCACATGAAAAGAATAAAATACCTAGGAATAATCTTGCCTAAGGAGGCAAAAGGCCTGTACTCTGAAAAATATAAGATGCTGATGAAAGAAATTGAGGAAGACACAAACAGACAAATAGATATATCACATTTGTGGATTGGAAGAATCAATATTGTTAAAATGACTGCACTACTCAAGTTAATCTACAGATTCAATGTAATCCCTATCAAATTACCAATGGTACTTTTCACAGAAGAAGAAGAACAACAAAAATCTCAAAATGTGTATGGAGACACAAAATATCCTGACTAGCCAAAGCAAACTTTAGGAAAAAAAAAAAAACTATCTGGGAGAATCAGGCTTCCTGATTTCATACTGCAAAGCTATAGTCATTTAAACAGTATGATACTGGCACAAAAATGAAGATATAGACCAACACAGAAACCCCAGAAATAAACCTATGCACCTACGGTCAGTTAATCTATGAAAAGAAGGCAAGATTATACAATGTTGGAAAGACAGTCTCTTCAACAAATGGTGCTGGAAAATCTTAAATTAGATAATTCTTTAATACCATATACCAAACAAAAGCTCAAAAAGGATTAAAGATATAAATGTGAGACTGCACATTATAAAAGTCCTAGAGGAAAACAGAACATTCTCTGACATAAATTACAGCAATATATTTTTTTTGTTGCTACATGTTCCAAAATAATGGAAATAAAAACAAAAACAAATGGGACCTACTTAAACTCAAAAGCTTTTGCACAGCAAAGGGAGCAATAAACAAAATGAAAAGACAACCTACTGATTGGGAGAAAATATTTGCAGGTGATGTGACCAACAAGGGATTAGTCTCCAAAATTTACAAACAGCTCATGATACTTAACAGCATCAAAACAAACAACCCAATCAATAAAAGAACAGAAGACATAAATGGATATTCCTCCAAAGAGATATTCAGCTGGTCAAGAGGTACATGAAAATGAAAATGTTCAATATTGCTAATTATTAGAGAAATATGAATCAAAACTATAATGAGAAATATCACCGTATACCAGCCAGAATGGCTACCATCAAGAAATGCACAAACAATAAATGCTGGAGGAGGTGTGGAGGGAAGGGAACCCTCCTACTGTGTTAGTGAGAATGTAAATTGGTACAGCCACTGTGGAGAACAGTATGCAGGTTCCTCAAAAAACTAAAAATAGAGTTACCATATGGTCATATGCAGGGTCCCACAGTCCCACTCCTGGGCATATATCCAGAGAAAAACATGATCTGAAAGGATACAGACATCCCAATGTTTATTGAAGCACTGTTTACAATAGCAAGACATGGAAGCAACCTAGATGTCCATTGACAGAGTAATGGATAAAGAAGATATGGTACACATATACAATTGAATATTAATCAACCATTAAAAAGAATAAACTACTTCTTTTCCAATCTGGATTCCTTTAATTTCTTTATCTGTTCTGATTGCTGTGGCCAAGACTTCCAAAACTATGTTGAAAAGTAGTGGTGAGAGTGGGCACCCTTGTCTTGTTCCTGATTTCAGGGGGAATGCTTCCAGTTTATCACCATTGAGGATAATGTTTGCTGTGGGTTTGTCATATATAGGTTTTATTATGTTGAGGTATGTTCCTTCTATTCCTGCTTTTTGGAGGGTTTTTACCATAAATGGATGTTGAATTTTGTCAAAGGCTTTCTCTGCATCTACTGAGATAATCATGTGATTTTTATTTTTCAATTTGTTAATGTGGTGTATTACATTGATTGATTTGCGAATATTGAAGAATCCTTGCATCCCTGGGATAAAGCCTACTTGATCATGATGTATGATTTTTTTACAAAGCGGGATATTCCATGACCCACCTCCCAGAATATTGGAAATAAAAACACGAATAAACAAATGGGACCTAATTAAAATTAAAAGCTTTTGCACAACAAAGGAAACTATAAGCAAGGTGAAAAGACAGCCTTCAGAATGGGAGAAAATAATAGCCAATGAAGCAACGGACAAACAATTAATCTCAAAAATATACAAGCAACTCCTGCAGCTCCATTCTAGAAAAATAAACAACCCAATTAAAAAGTGGGCCAACGAACTTAACAGACATTTCTCCAAAGAAGATATAAAAATGGCTAACAAACACATGAAAAGATGCTCAACATCACTCATTATCAGAGAAATGCAAATCAAAACCACAATGAGGTACAACTTTACACCAGTCAGAATGGCTGCCATCCAAAAGTCTACAAGCAATAAATGCTGGAGAGGATGTGGAGAAAAGGGAACCCTCTTACACTGTTGGTGGGAATGCAAACTAGTACAGCCACTATGGAAAACAGTGTGGAGGTTCCTTAAAAAGCTGCAAATAGACCTGCCATATGACCCAGCAATCCCACTGCTGGGCATATACACCGAGGAAACTAGAATTGAAAGAGCCACGTGTACCCCAATGTTCATCGCTGCATTGTTTACAATAGCCAGGACATGGAAGCAACCTAGATGCCCATCAACTGACGAATGGATAAGAAAGCTGTGGTACATATACACAATGGAATATTACTCAGCATTAAAATAAATTCATTTGAAGCAATTCTACTCAGATGGACGAAACTGGAGCCCATTATCCAGAGTGAAGTAAGCCAGAAGCAAAAACAACAATACAGTATATTAACACATATATATGGAATTTAGAAAGACTAACGAGAACCCAACATGTGAGACAGCAAAAGGAATGCAGATGTATAGAACAGACTTGTGGACTCTGTGGATGAGGGAAAGGGTGGGATGATATGGGAGAAGGGCATTGAAACAAGTTAATTATCATATGTCTAATCAATCGCCAGCCCAGGATTGATGCTTGGGGCTCAATGTAATGTAGCAGCTCAATGTAATGTAGCAGCTTGGATCAAAGGGGAGTTTGAGGGAGAATACATACATGTATATGAGAAGCTGAGTCCCTTAACTGTTCACCTGAAACTATCACAACATTGGTAATCAGCTATAATCCAATACAAAGTAAAAAGTTAAAAAAGAATTTCTTGAAAACATCGAAGTTCAGCAAATGTTGATCAAACTAAATTTTTCAAAAAAGTAGAGCATAAACTGAACACTATATTTAAAAAGTTGCATTGTACAGAATGTTAAAAGCATGAACTGGTATTTCTTAAAAAAACTAAATTTCATATTTCTTGCTATGTACATATAGTTTTTCAACATATTTATTAAACTTGTATCCACTGTAATTTCTTTATAAATAATTGTTAAAGAAGTGAAAAAAAATTCAGAGGTAGGGGAAAATACTGAGAACAAGTTTAATTTACTAGTCAATGAATAAATTCAGACAATTCAATTAGGATTAAGCTTCTTCTAAATTTAAAAAAAAAAAAGTAGAAATCCTTGTTATTTTAAAGTCTTTAAAGAGGTGTCTTTTTCCTTTGTTTATTTTGTTAAGGATTGCCTGTGCTAGTTAAGTGCTGCTGTTTTTAGTAATTTTATCAGTACACAGTCCTCTGCTTTTTAGATCATTTTGTTGACTGGTTTAATTTTTGCCAGAATATCCACTGAGTACACAAAGCATTTCCATTAAAGAAACACTTGGAATGGATTTTCAGCTGTGTGGCCAAGGAATGACTTCTGTCCAGGCCCTTGTGATTGAGTTACCTAGAGTGTTATTTAACACGGATGGAATGCAATCCTAGGCAATCTTCCAAGTATTCCATCTGCATAATTTCGTTCAATACTCACAGCAATGCTATAAGCCAGTACACTTCAGTCACTCAGTCGTGTCCGACTCTCTACTACCCCATGCACGGCAGGCTTCCCCGTCTATCACCAACACCCAGGAGCTTGCTCAAACTCATGTCCATTGAGTCAGTGATGCCATTCAGCCATCTCACCCTCTGTCGTCCCCTTCTCCTCCTGCCCTCAATCTTTCCCAGCATCAAGGTCTTTTCCAATGAGTCAACTCTTCGCATCAGGTGGCCAAACTATTGGAGTTGCAGCTTCAGCATCAATCCTTCCAATGAACACCCAGGACTGATCTCCTTTAGGATGGACTGGTTGGATCTCCTTGCAGTCCAAGGGACTCTCAAGAGTCTTCTCCATCACCACAGCTCAAAAGCATCAATTCTTCAGCGCTCAGCTTTCTTTATGACTGTTAAGGTTATTATTAGTATTATATCCTCTTTTTTTTATATATACAGAAGAGGAAACTAGGGTATTCAGACCTTCACTCGCAGGATACCACATGGACAGAGGGAGGTGCGCCAGAACTCAGACGTGCCGTTTGACTGCTGAGCCTGCAAACGTCATTATCTTGCCTTTCTGTCCCATCTGTCAGTGCATCAGTCCGTGAGTACACTACTCCGATTCACAGAACTTGCTGCGACAAGTGACAACTGTGGCAAAACTACGGATACGCTTTGCGCTGAGGATGAGCCTCAGGCCGCCGGCAGGCGCCAACTCTCAGCGCGCAGGCGCCAACTCCCAGGCGGCCGGAAGGGTCCTGTCTCCCAGGTAACGGCCGCAGCACAGGCGGCAGGTGAAACACCCTCCGCCCTGACCCCGAGAGCTGACGTCATTTCCTTCCTCTGGGCGGCGGCCTCAGGGCTGCAGGGCGGTGTTAGGCAACGAGCCCTGGCGCGGGAGACGTCACTTCCTCCCAGAGACCTTGTATCCTAGCAACCGCCCCCGCCCCCTAAGAAGCCGGGTCTCTGCCGGCGGCGGGGCGCAGGCCGGGTCGGGGGCTGCCCTCCGCGGGAAGGCCAGGTGAGGACCGGCGCCGCAGCCGCGCGCTGGCCCGTCGTGGCGGCTGCCGGGTGGGGGTCCGGCACCCGGCGCCGCCTCGTGAGGCCAGAGCGGGCCCCGCGCGCTGCGGAGGGCGGCGGGGCGGCCCGGCAGCCTGGAGCAGCTGGAAGCCTTCAGGGGACCGCCTGACACTGATGTTGTAAAGCCTCATTTTGATTTATCTAATTGTACTAACACTTTTGTGAGAGGGAAGAGTGAAAGAAAAAAAAAAATTAAATTATGTTCTTAGATGATCCTTTATGCTGACAGTAGTCTTCTTTTAGATAAGTATGGCTTTTAAATAAAAGTAGACTTATCATTTTTTTTAAAAGGAGCCTTTTAAATAAGTATGGCTCTTTTGTAGGCAATATTATACTTTTGAATGAAAGAGAGGTGAAAAAGTTTCTGTTTTAATTGGCGACAAGCCATTGCGCTCATTATGCAAGTGAGTGCAATAATTGTAAAACTCATTTAGGATAATCAAATAATTGTAAAACTATTTTAGGATAACTTAAGTTTGAATATTCTTTTCTCTTTGAAAACCAGTTTGTTGGTAGAATTTGCTATTTATTTTTAAGAACTGTTTAAGTGAACATGCAGCTCAATGATGCTCTTCTTGTTTTTGTTTGGCTTTTCTGCGGGACAGGGAAGCATTAAATGTAGTGATACAAATTCTCAAGCATGCAAAAGTGTCTGACTTGTTTATTGTGTGTTTCAGCCATCATCAGAGATTGAATTATCCCTATCATTTGTTAGCCATTTTATAAAAGTAGAGAATTAAAACACACTATGTCTGATGAAGTTTTTAGCACAACTTTGGCATATACAAAGAGTCCAAAAGTCACCAAAAGAACTACTTTCCAGGTAAAGTATTTTATTTTGAATAATTTTACAAGATGATTCCTATGTTAGGAATATTGGACTTGAAAGTAATCCTAGAGCAGTCCTATAAAGAGCAGTAGTAAATCTTTTGTTTCTTTTGAGATTTTGCAGATGATTGTATTTGGGCTCTGGTATTACCAGCTCTTCTATGTGGCTTTAAGACTACCACACTAAATAATAGGTTCTTACTATATTAAAAGTTAAATTAGCCTTTGAAAGTTAAATAGCAACTTCTAATTGCCATTTTCATATTAAGATTGTTGATTTTTTTTTTTCTGGTTTAACATAATAACATTTAAGCTCTCTGTGTCCAGTCACTACAATTTTGAACTGAACTTCTCAATTTATGGTATTGATTACATCTGTTAATAGCAATATGCTGAAACAAAAGATCATAAGAATACCAGTTTCTTCCAGAATATCAGTTTATAATGAATCTGGTCCAGATAGAGTCCTTCAATTAATTTTCTGGTGTTGTCTGTCTTGTTTAATTTAACTGTAAGTTCCATAAAAAAAAGGGATCGTCTGTAATGTTCTGTGTTGCCTGTTAGAGTTTGGGTGTATGGCATAAAGAAGATTTTCAGTAAATATTTGTTAGATGAATGAAATCTGAGTTTTAAAGCAGTTATTAATCAAGCATTATTTGTTTAAAGAATTAATTCTACATATGAGAGTACAGATTGATTTTAGTTATCTCATTTCAGGATGAGCTAATAAAAGCAATAACAGCTCGCTCAGCCAGACAAAGAAGTTCTGAATACTCAGATGACTTTGACAGTGATGAGATTGGTATGTGAAAACATGGGAAATGAAATCTCTTCTTTTTGCTTCTTTAGTTATGTATAGCCCAAACCTGAAATTAAAAAAAAAAAAAAATCGCCATTCTAAAATAATACCAGTGAATTCACTGGTTTTAGGTCTCCAACTTTTTAATGAACAAAAAGTCACTCTTAATTTTCAAGAAGTTGTATGATTGCCCTTGTTTTATTAACTGACGGCAGATTTGCTTGTCAATGGTAAATTACATCTGAGATGATGAGTTCATCTTTAAGGCCAACCCTATGAGACCTACAGTGAGGTAATAATTAGGGACCGTATAATTGAACTTTGTGTACATCAGAGTCACTTTTATAATGCTTTTCATAAATCAAGGTTTTTTGGCTGTGAAAGGGAATCAGTTTTAAAAACCCAGTATGTCAGCACTGTATGATTAATTTGGATTCTTTGGTTATATAAGATATTAACATTTCACATTTGAAGATAAACATAAAAAATTCTGAACTTGAAATTCAGTGTTTTATTGTTTGATATTCAGTGAATAACTCTCAGTGTTCTCTGTAAAAGTTACCAGAACAATAGTTAAATCATTACTGTATAATTAAGTTAGCATTCTTTATTATAATAAAATCTAATACTCTGGTATGGATGGAATGGCAGTTCCAAAATTTTTATGGAAAAACATTATTAGTTAATTCTTCCATTTACAAATATTCTTGATTTTATATGATGAAGTTTTTGAGAAAAAAAAAAATTTTACAGTCCAAAATCTAAATGTCTATGACCGATTATTATTTTGAAGAACCTTTGAGTGACTTCTCTCAGAGCAAACACAGTGCTTGACTTGGTATACTATTCATACTCAAAAAATATGTTTTAAATAAATGAACCTGAAATTTTTATTTTATAGACTACCTAAGTTAGCAGTTTTCTTAGGGTTCCAAGTCTATTCACAGTTGTAAATTCATTTCTAGTCTTTAAGGTAATGTTTTTGATTGATGTAACCTTCCAAACTTTAAAATGTACTATTGAAAATATTTTTCTCTTCTATTTTTCAGTTTCCTTAGGTGATTTTTCTGACACCTCAGTAGATGAAAATTCAGTTAAGAAAAAAAGTAGTGATTTTCAAATATCAGATGATGAAGAAAACAGTTCTCCAAAACTGTCTTTTTTGAAAACCAAGAGATCAAGCAATGATGTAAGGAAACATGAGCCAGTGGTCTCTATCAAAAACGATGACATTGCACTTGATGATGGTGAAGGCATGGTTGTAAATCCCTTATCTGAATCTCAAAATAAACAACAGGAAGTTGAAAAAGAGAAAATTAAAATGGAAACTAAACCTAGAATTCTCCCAGTCAAAAGTACATCTTCAGGTAATTTGTTGGTTTGGTTTGGTTTAGTTGCTAAGTTGTGTTGGACTCTTTGCAATCCCATGGACTGTAGCCCACCAGGCTCCTCTCTGTCCATGGGGTTTTCCAGGCAAGAATACTGAAGTGGATCAAAAGTACACCTTTAAATTATTTGTTAGGTTACTGTAATTGCATTTTTTGAAAATTTATTTTAAGATAATTAAAAAATATTTTTACATAGTGGCTAATAAACATTAAGAAAAAAGACAGACTTTTCAATTTTACAGATAAAAATAATAGAAGCATAGAAAGTAAAAGTGAAAATGTTTGTCTCTCAGTCCTGTCTGACTCTTTGTGGCTCCTCTGTCCATGGAATTCTCAGAGCAAGAACATTGGAGTGGGTTGCCAGTCCCTTCTCCAAGGGATCTTCCTAACCCAGGGGTTGAAGCCAGGTCTCCTGCATTAGAGGCAAATTCTTTATTATGTGAACCACCAGGGAAGCCCATTAATTGGAGACCTGGCTGTGTAGAGGCTGGGTGCGTGTGTGTGTACTAAGTCACTTCAGTTGTGTCCGACTCTTTGTGACCTTATAGACCGTAGCCCACCAGGCTTCTCTGCCCATGGGTCTCTCCAGGCAAGAAAACTGGAGTGGGTTGCCATGCCCTCCTCCAGGAGACCTTCCCAACCTAGGGATCGAACCCGCATCTCTTATGTCTCCTGTATTGGCAGGCAGGTTCTTTACCACTACTGCGACGTGGGAAACCCAGAACCCTGGAGGAAAGCCATAATTCTCAGGAAAGTCTGGAGGCTTAAATAGTAAGAGCAACAACACCTCTCCCTCCCCTCCTCCAGCCCCCATTTCAAATATACAAATGTCAAACAAATATTCTGGCAAATGGCTGCATGGAAATGATTGTTTTAAGGACTGCCCCAGAGCTGCTCTAACCCTGGTCTGGAGCATGAGATTGATTAGAAAAGACTCCATTGTAGTTACACTGCTAAAACCAAAATTGAAGCTCATAAGCCTAGGCGAGGCTGGATGTGGATGACTGAAAGTTCTTTTGCCGCCTATCAGGCGCCAGCAGAGATGCAAGACTGAACGCAGGAGGCGGAAGAACTTTGAGCATCCACACCTAGCCTCGCTTAGACCTATGAGCTCCAATTTTGGTTTTAGCAGTGTAACTACAATGGAATCCTTTCTAATCCGTCTCACACTCCAGACGTTAGGGTTAGAGTGCAGCATTGGGGCTAGTCCTTAAAGAATCATTTCCGTGCAGCCATTTCCCAGAATATCTATGTGACGTTTGTATATTTGAAGTGGAGGTGGCGGGGAAAGGCCTTGTTGCTCTTACTGTTTAAGCCTCCAGACTTGCCTTAAGAAAAGAGAATCTCCATTTGGTTTCTCTGTCCCCCAGGAAACTCCGCTAAAGCTCGGTTCTCTGTGGGGAGTTCCTGGCGCGACCCTTACAATAGTTCCCCACGGTTCTGCTGAGCTCCGGGCTTAGTGCAGCAGAGGCGGAGCGCAGCAGGCGCGGTCTGCTGTGAGGCCCTGGGCCACCAGCAGGAACAAGGGCGTGAAAGGCGGGCTGTTTGTGGTCTTCCAGTCTTTTTCTGTTTTATGGAAAGCTATAGTAGTTTATACTAACCGTCACAAAAACCCTTTTCCTTTATATCATCATTAAATACAATGCTGCTAAGTATTTCATACTTTATATATTAGGTAGCACCGATAACTTCAGGCAAAGCTTTATTTCAGTTATGTGTTAGGGACCGCCTCCTTTTTCCACCCCTGACAGTCCTGTCCACTTTCAAATGAGAAGATACAAATCAGCAACGATACTAGGGAGAGAGCCACTGTATGTTATTATGTATGACCTTAGCAGTAGGGTATAACCTTACTGTCCTCATGAGAAGGGAGAGGAAACTTGCTCTCCCTTGCCACAGAATTGTTTGAAGAATGTACCCAGGCGGCACAGTAGTAAAGAATCCACCTGCCAGTGCAGGGGACGCAGGAGAGGTGGGTTTGATCCCTGGTTCAGAGAGATCCCCCGGGAGGAGGAAATGGCAACCCATTCTAGTATTCTTGCCTAGAAAGTTCCATGGACAGAGGAGCCTGGCAGTCGGGCTCTTGTCCCATGGGGTTGCAGACAGACAGACATGACAGCACACACTCATCACACTGAAATATGTCTCAAACTATAAACTTCTACAAAAGGGTAAGCACAAGGTCTAATGAAACAATTTACTTGCTAAAATGTACCTTACCAGTGTACGGAGTAAAATAAAAAATGGAGAGAAAGGAAACATAATCAAATAGTGAATAATCTAATAAATCACCATTTCCCACAATATTTTCCACAGTTTGATCATTGTATTAAGGGGAAAACAGAGTTATAGAAATTTTAAACTGATTTCTTTATGAGAGAACTTGGAACCATAATAAAGACGTATGCACAGTGAATCTTCATGAAAATTAGAATGTAGTATTTCTAACTTCATGAAAGTTAGAGTATGTAGTATTTTTTAGTCCTAGTTAAATTTAAAACTATTTTTATAGGTTATGTTTATCCTATTTGTCCTGATTCTGAAAAACTTTTCATTAGGTAATAAGAAACAGTGAGCATACCATAGAAGCTAAAATTAGTCTGATATATATGTAAGTATATAATTAGAACTTTATGGTACATAATCAGCAATAACCCATCCATTTAATACCTTTTTTAAAACCTGCGACAAATTAAAATGAATAGAGAAATACTGTACTTTGACCACAAGGTGGCCCCAGGATTGTGACTGTGCAATCCTAAGTTTTTGAACAATCATTAACCATTTGCAATTCATATATGTAGTATAAAAATAATTGCTGAAATAGGTAATCATTTACATTTAATAATAAAACAAGATATTTTGATAAGGTATAGAATTTTTTTTTCTTTCTGAAAACTTGATGCTTCTGGAAGTGTAATTTTGGTATAAAATATTTGAACTCATTATTCCAGGGTTATTCAAGTTGAAGGAAAAAAGTTGAGTCTGTTGCTTAGGGCCTGACATGTGGAATTCTTTAAGTATGTGAATATCTGTTCAGTTCAGTCACTCAGTCGTGTCCAACTCTTTGCTACCCCATGAACCGCAGCACACCAGGCCTCCTTGAACATCAGCAAATCCCGGAGTTTACCCAAACTCATGTCCATTGAGTTGGTGATACCATCTAAACATTACATCCTCTATCGTCCCCTTCTCTTCCTGCTTTCAATCTTTCCCAATTCAGGGTCTTTTCCAATGAGTCGGCTCTTCGCATCAGGTGGCCAAAGTATTGGAGTTTCCGCTTCAACATCAGTCCTTCCAATGAACACCCAGAACTGATTTCCTTTAGGCTGGACTGGTTGGATCTCCTTGCAGTCCAAGGGACTTTCAAGACTCTTCTCCAACACCACAGTTCAAAAACATCAATTCTTCTGCACTCAGCCTTCTTTATGGTCCAACTCTCACATCCATACAAGACTACTGCAAGAACCATAGCCTCGGCTAGATGGACCTTTGTTGACAAAGTGATGTCTCTGCTTTTTAATATGCTGTCTATGTTGGTCATAACTTTCCTTCCAAGGAGTAAGCGTCTTTTAATTTCATGACTGCAATCACCATCTGCAGTGATTTTGGAGCTCCCCAAAATAAAGTCTGACACTGTTTTCACTGTTTCCCCATATATTTCCCACAAAATGACGGGACCAGAAGCCATGAACATAGTTTTCTGGATGTTGAGCTTTCAGCCAACTTTTTCACTCTCCTCTTTCACTTTCATCAAGAGGCTCTTTAGTTCTTCTTCACTTTCTGCCATAGAGTGGTGTCATCTGCGTATCTGAGGTTATTGGTATTTCTCCCTGCAATCTTGATTCCAACTTGTGCTTCCTCCAGCCCAGCATTTCACATGATGTACTCTGCATATAAGTTAAATGAGCAGGGTGACAATATACAGCCTTGACGTACTCCTTTTCCCATTTGGAACCAGTCTGTTGTTCTATGGCCAGTTCTAACTGTTGCTTCCTCACCTGCATACAGGTTTCTCAAGAGGCAGGTCAGGTGGTCTGGTATTCCCATCTCTAAGAATTTTACACAGTTTATTGTGATCCACATAGTCAAAGGCTTTGGCATAGTCAATAAAGCAAAGATGTTTTTCTGGAGCTCTCTTGCTTTTTCAGTGATCCAGTGAACGTTGGCAATTTGTACTTTGGTTCCTCTGCCTTTTCTAAAATCAGCTTGAACATCAGGAAGTTCATGGGTCACATATTGCTGAAGCCTGGCTTGGAGAATTTTGAACATTACTTTGCTAGCATGTGAGATGAGTGCAGTTGTGCAGTAGTTTGAGCATTCTTTGGCATTGCCTTTTTTAGGTTTGGAATGAAAATTGACCTTTTCCAGTCCTGTGGCCACTACTGAGTTTTCCAAATTTGCTGACATTTTGAGTGCAGCACTTTCACAGCATCATCTTTTAGGATTTGAAATAGCTCAACTGGATTTCCATCACCTCCACTAGCTTTGTTCATAGTGATGCTTCCTAAGGCCAACCTGACTTCACATTCCAGGATGTCTGGCTCTAGGTTAGTGATCACACCATTGTGATTATCTGGGTCCTGAAGACCTTTTTTGTGTAGTTCTTCTGTGTATTCTTGCCATTTCTTCTTAATATCTTCTGCTTCTGTTAGGTCCATACAATTTCTGTCCTTTATTGAGCCCGTCTTTACATGAAATGTTCCCTTGGTAGCTCTAATTTTTTGAAGAGATCTCTAGTCTTTCCCATCCTATTGTTTTCCTCTATTTGTTTGCACTGATCGCTGAGGAATGCTTTCTTATCTCTCCTTGCTATTCTTTAGAACTCTGCATTCAAATGGGTATATATTTTCTTTTCTCCTTTGCTTTTGGCTACTGTTCCTATCACAGTATTTTTAAGGCCTCCTCAGACAGCCATTTTGCTTTTTTTGCATTTCTTTTACTTGGGCATGGTCTTAATCCTTGTGTCCTGTACAATGCAGAAACCTCCATCCATAGTTCATCAGGCACTTGGTCTATCAGATCTAGTATTTCAATATATAAATGAATAATTTATTCATTAAAGAACTAATATGGTTATCAAGTTTAGCTCTTTCCTCTAAATTGTTAGACCTTTGTCTTTATCACATTTATAACTTAATATTTTTAATATCATGAGATGTTGCTGAATGTCATTTAATGGTTTATAAAAATATTAGAATCTGAAGTTTCCTTTGTTGTTACTCGTCTGCTGTTGAGTTCAGTTCAGTCACTCACTTGTGTCCAATTCTTTGCAACCGCATGAACTGCAGCATGCCAGGCTTCCCTGTCAATCACTAACTCCCCACAAGACCCAGTTTCCCCCTCAGTCAATTTCTCCCATCAGGAAGCTTCCATAAGCCTCTAATCCTTATCCATCAGAGGGCAGACAGAAAGAAAACCACAGTCACAGAAAACAAACAAAACTGATCACATGGACCACAGCCTTGTCTAGTGGAATGAAACTATGAGCCATGCCATGTAGGGCCAACCAAGATGGACAGGTCATGGCAGAGAGTTCTGGCAAAATGTGGCCTACTGGAGAAGGGCATGGCAAACCAGTATTCTTGCCTTGAAAACCCCATGAACAGTCTGAAAAGGCAAAAAGATAGGACACTGAAAGATGTACGCCCCAGGTTGGTAGGTGCCCAGTATGCAACTAGAGGTCAGTGGAGAAATAACTCCAGAAAGAATGAAGGGATGATGCCAAAACAAAAACAACACCCCGTTGTGGGTGTGACTGGTAATGAAAGCAAAGTTTGATGCTGTGAAGAACAATATTGCATAGGAACCTGGAATGTTAGGTCCATGAATCAAGGCAAATTAGAAGTGGTCAAACAGAGGTGTAAAGAGTGAATATTGACATTTTAGGAATCATTGAACTAAAATGGGCTGAAATGAGTGAATTTAGTTCAGATGACCATTATATCTACTACTGTGGGCAAGAATCCTTAGAAGAAATGAAGTAGCCATCACAGTCAACAAAAGAATCCAAAATGCAGTACTTGGATGCAATCTCATAAATGACAAAGTGATCTCTGTTCATTTCCAAGGCAAACCATTGTATATCACAGTAATCCAAGCCTATGTCTCGACCAGTAATGCTGAAGAAGCTGAAATTGAATGGTTCTATGAAGACCTATAAGACCTTCCAGAACTAACAAACAAAAAAGATGTCCTCTTCATTATAGGGAACTGGAATGCAAAAGTAGGAAATCAGTTGCTAACTGGATTAACAGGCAAATTTGACCTTGGAGTACACAGTGAAGCAGGTCAAAGGCTAACGAGTTTGGCCAAGAGAACGTGCTGGTCGTAGCAAACACCCTCTTCCAACAACACAAGAGAAGACTCTACACATAGACATCACCAAATGGTCAATACCAAAGCCAAATTGATTATATTCTTTGCAGCCAAAGATGGAGAAGCTCTATACAGTCAGCTAAAACAAGACCAGGAGCTGACTGTGGCTTAGGTCATCAACTCCTTATTGCCAAATTCAGACTTAAATTGTCTGCTGTAAAAAGTACAATAATCAAACTCTTTCACTTTATCAGGTAATGGTCATATTGATGGTGATTTTAGAAAGTAATTTTTACAGGGTATGCTGTTTTTATTTTAACTTTAAAGCAGGAGAACCTTGATTCCATTAGCATTGGATCCAGGGTGCTCCTGCTTTAATTCTGCAAACTAGAGTTTATAACCATGGGCTCTTTGTTACTCATTTTATCTATCTCTGAAAGGGGACAATAGTTGAACCATTGCAAGGGGTTTGAGGCAGTTAAATGAGTTTATATATCTGAAGGGTTTAGAGCAATCTGGCATAGATTAAGCATGCTATAAATGCTTTTACTGTTCACTGTATTATTCAGTGTTTGTTCATAGGCAGATCATTTTATTTACCCACACATCTTTGCTGTTTGTATGTGTCTCACTGTTACAAGTACTGTGATGGTAACCACAACTGCGGCATTAGAGGTGGAATACCAGTGTCCCAGTACCGTCTTAGTCATTTGGGCTGCTGTAATCAAATACTTCCCAAATACTACTGGGGCTTCCCAGATGGCCCTAATGGTAAGGAACCCACCTGCCAGTGTAGGAGTCGCAGGTTCAATCCCTGGGTTGGGAGGATGCCCTGGAGGAGAAAATGGCAACCCATTCCAGTATTCTTGCTAGGAAAATCCCAAGGACAGTGGAGCCTCGTGGGGCACAGTCCATGGGTTCGCAAAGAGTCAGACCTGACTGAAGTAGCTTAGCAGCATAACACAACCAGAAACTTCAAACTGGGTGAATTATAACCGATAAAAATCTGTTTCTCACAGTTCTGGAGGATGAGAATCTGAGATCACAGGGCTCCTATGGTTGGATTGGGTCCTTTTCCTTGTTGCAGGCTTCTCATTGTATCTTTACATGGTGGAAAGGGCAAGGGAACGTTCTAGAACATTGTTTTTAGGGCACTAATTCCATTCATGAAGGTCTGCCTTTATGACACAATCACCTCCCAAAGGTCCTACCTCCTAATTTATCACTTTTGGGGTTAAGATTTCAATGTAAGAATGGTAGTTATGAGTGGCTGGAGGGAGAGGGAAATGGGAATTGCTATTCAAAAGGTGTAAAGTTTCAGTTAGCAAGATGAACAAGTTCTCGAGTTCTGCTGTATGGCATTGTGCCTTTAGGTAGTAATACTGTATTCTGCACTTAAAATTTTGTTAAGAGAATGGATCTCCTGTTATGTGTTCTTGTTACAGTACAAAAGTCTCAAAACCTTTTATCAAGCTTTATATAATATTCTGCATAAACTGAGATTCCAAAGACCAGCAAGCATTTGTCAGGAGAATCCGGAAGTGGACATCCTAGGCTGAGGAAGAACTAGGGTCAAAGTTTGGTGGCAAGAGAGATGTGGCCCAAGCGCAGAAGGAAGGACAGTGAGCCCAGCATGTCAGGACATGACCAAGGGAGCGTGCCAGTGACGAGGCGGCCCCGGTAGCCAGGGACAGGACTGTGGAGCTGTTTCTATTGTTCAGAGGCAGGGAGCCTGCAGGACTGGATGATGGGGAGCCACTGAAGAACTTTGTGGAGAGGGGTGATGTGATCTGATTTGTGATTTATAAACGTTGCTGAGGCAGTAGTCTAGGCAAGACTGGATAAGGAACTGAGTGGAGATGCATGAGAGAGATTTAGAGGTAGAGTCAATAGGGCATCATGATGCTTTGGATTTTGAGGGAGGAATCTAGGATAACTCTTGGATTTTAAATTGGACATTTGACCAGAATTTTGGACATAGCTAAAATTGGCAGTGAAACACTTACAGTGGCTCCAATTAGGTCTGACTGTAGAATCTTCTAACAGGATTTATAACCCCACTTGCAGACAAAAAAGAGAAAGGTATTCAATTTTGCAGCTTTGTCAGAAGAATACCTTGGTAGAACCGTGGAGAAATGGATATATATATATATAAGGTGAAATGTAGGGAAAAGTTCATGTAAAAAACTTGCATATCATGTTTTGAGGGCTGGAAGTATACCAGCATTAGATTGTTATTTTAAATTTAGAAGTAATGGAAGTAGTAACTGGGACCGTTTAATACCCGCTGGAGCGGTTTTCTGGGCTCAGAGAGTAGCAGCTCACAGGTTGGCGAGCTCTCCGCTCCTCTTTGCGGGACTCTGGCTCTTACCCTGCACCGACACCATCTCCATGCGTGTTACAGCACTTAGCTCCGTCTCATAGTTTTGTTTGTTGACAATCATCTCCCTCCCCAACCCTGGAGATCCTAGGGCAGGGCCGTTGCCAGTGTCTTGATTTTGAGAGCTGTTGACGTGGATGGGGTGAACAGGGCCTAGTAAAGGTCTGATGGATGAACTGCCTCATTTTATAAGGGCGGAATTCTAGACATGCTTTTGTTTGTTTTAAAAAACTTTTAATACTATGAGAGTTGATAGAATAGTTAACTACTCACAAGAGCGAAGTATACTAGTTACTTTCAGAATGGCAGCCATTAAAAAAATTCTTTGTGATTGTGAACTGTCACCTATTTTTACTTTCTGGAGTTCTTTGTCGAGAAAGGAGTGGGCTTCTTCTCCAGGAAAGAGAGGCAAGGTGCTTGGAAACAGGAGGGAAGTTTGATGTCACCTGGGGTGTAGGTGTAGCCATGATCATCTTAAAAATAACATGTTTTTTTAACTGTGTTAAATGTATTAAAGCATTGTATTTTTCTGCAGAAAATAACAGCAGCCTTGAAGCAGACAACCATTTTAAGCCTTCACCTCGACCAAGAAGCTTGTTGAAAAAGCACGGCCATGGGGAGAAGAAAGATAGCCTAGGAGACGATAAAGAAACTGTCCCGTGTGAAGAATCAGAGGCACATTCCACACCTTCATTCCTCCCAAGGCTGAATGGCAGACAACCAGAAGCTGAGAAGAATGCGTTCTCTGAAAACCTTGATCCTGAGGTTAGCACTATTGCTGAATTGTGTTTTGAGTTCAGATTTTTACATCTGATTATAAGAGAAAGAGAGAATATTTGTGTACATCCGTGTGTGTGTTTTAACATGTTTTTGTCAGCAAATGACAAGGAACTTTACTTTTTTAAATATATTCTATTGGGTCTAAAACTGCATTGTAAGATAGAGCAAAAATGCAGCATTATTTCATGTACTGCTAAGAAGAAAATTGCTAATTAAGCTATAACATGCCAGTATTATAAGATGCATCCAATATCAGAGAAAGTAAAATGTGAAAAAACAGTGCAGTCTTTTTGAATCTATGCAACACTTTAATTACATGTATATATTTACCCATCTTTTAATTGTATAATTTATGGCCAGTGTCATTTTATTCATTTGGTTTTATTCACTCAACAAATGCATATTGGTATTTGCAGCAGTGTCCTATCTTTTGGGGGTTTATCACAATGGGAGTAGATATGATCCTTCAGGAGTTCATCAGGAGCTTACTGTGTATTGTCATTAGGGAAGAACACTTGGCCTCCTGTATTTAAATTTCACTGTGGCTAGGAAACTTCCACCTCACATTTCAGAAGGGATAAATATGGGAAGAGCATTCCTGCTCCACAGTCTGCTTAAGCAGATCAGAGGAAACTGAACAGTACCTGACTAATCTTCTTTCTTCTGACTCCTCTTGGTTCAGATGTGAGTAAGAGAGGCGGCACAAAGGGAGACAGAGGAAGTCCTTTGTATCACAGCTAAATGAATGGATCTCTCCAATTCAGAGCAGAAGTGTGATTACAGTAGGCTTCTTATTCCACTCTTGTCCTGTAGGTTAGCTTTACCAGGAAAGCTGGCAATTTGATATAGACCTCTCTAACTTCAGTGTGCTATGTCCTAATTTGTTATAAATATCAGGAGAAGAGAGGGTCTTATCAAAACCAAACAATTACTGTGTATTGAATAAGCTCATCTGACCAAGTGGATATTGTGGTAGTTCATTGTAGCTGTTAGAACAAATTGCCACAAGCTAGACTTAAAGCAGCAGAAGTTTTTTCAGTTCTGGAGGTCAGAAGTCCAAAGTCAAAGTGTGGACAGGGTCATATTCTCTCTGAAGGCTCTAGAGAGAAATCCTTCTTTGCTTCTTGCAGCCTCTGGTGGTTGTCAGAAACCTTTGGTGGTCCTTGGCTTTCAGCTGCATCACTCTGATCCCTGTCTCCATCATCACATGGCCCTTGGTCTCTGTGTCTCCCCTCACTGTCCTGTAAGAAAAGACACCAGTCATTTGGTTGAGGGTCCACCCTAGTAAAGTGTATCCTCATCGTAATTAATTCCGTCTGAGATTCAGGATAGACAAGAATTTTGAAGGACATTATTCAAACTGGCAGTGATACCTAACTAAATCCTCTTTGTGATGCATGTTATGTCCCTTGATTAAAGAAAAAAGTATTCCTAAATTTTTTAAAGTAACATTATATTGTGACACAGAAAGTTTAATTGAAAAATACCTACTCATAATCCCACCATTTAATAACAACAATGTTCATTATTCTTATTCCCTTTGGGGCTATTTTTCCTATACTTATTTTATCATATTTGTCATCTTAACATTCATAATGTTTTGTGTTATGCTTTTTTTGTTGTTGTTAATCTCTTAGCACTGAGCTCATGAAGTGTTTCTGTGTTGCTAGGTGATCTTGAGGCTACATTCACCTTAATGACGATAACATAACCTGTAATGTACATCTATTATTTTATTGTTGGGTATATTATGTACTTTTGTTTTTAATAATCTAAAATTTTCTTATTCCTCATTATAAAATTTTCCTGAGCATGCTGTGAATCTTCGTTAAGCCCACCTTTTCAGGGATTTCCATTAATTTTTTTGTCCTAACTTTCTCTCTCCTATATCCATAATCTTTGCCTCTGGAAGGGTCTATTATCATCCACATTCAACTACGCTTATGTCTGTTAAACTACGTTTAAATTCTTACATGACACTACACCTCTCTCTCTCCTGCCTTACTTTCCCACAGGTGTCACAGCTAGATATGGAAAAGGTGACACTTTGTTTTTTGCTACAGCCTAACTTCCTACCTTTCCTTCATGTGTGTGTATGATGATACATATCTATGCTTTTCTGTTAAATTAACTCAGTATTCCTGGGATAAAATCTGGTCGATCATAGTAGGTTATTTTTGTGTGAGATTTTATTTCTTAATATTTTGTTAAGACTTCTACATCTGTATTTATGGAGGCAGACTATAATTTTTTTCCTAATAATGTTATTATCAGGCATGGGAATCATATGAATTGGGGAGTGTCTCTCTTTGTTTTCTAAAATTTAGTATGAAACTAAAAACTTGGTATCATTTTTCCGATAATTGGGAGAATTCACCAGCAAAATTATCTGGTCCTAGAATTTTCTTTGTGGAGAGGTCTTTGATACTAAATTTGATTTTTTTCTTTTTTTGGATAGATCCTTTGGTATTCAGATTGCTACTTCATCAGTTTAGTAATTTTTGTCTGTTTAGAAATTTGACCAGTTTATCTGAGATGCTGAATTTGTGCAGTTGTTTGGTATTCCCTTATGCTTTTGATGGCAATACAATTGTCATGACAGTCCATCTTTTACCTCTAATGTATAGTTTGTGTTTTCTGTCTGTTTTGTTAAATTTTGATAGGCATTGCTCTGTTTTTTAAAATTTTTCTAAGAACCAGTGTTGACTGTTAGTTTTCCATATTATTTGTTTCCAGTTTCACTGATTTTTATTCTTTATTATTTTTTCTTTTACTTTCTTTAGGTTTAATTTGCCTACTTTTAAGTTAGAAAATGTGTCCCTTCATTTTAAGCTTTTCATCCTTTCTATCAAAACTTTTAAAAACGAAATTTTCCTCTAACACACTGATTAGCAACACCCATTTTTTGATGCCATTTATTTTCATTATCATTCCTTTAAATATGTTTTTTAATTTTCCTTGTGATCTCTATTTTGACCAAATGGTTATTTTGTGATGAATGATTTTAAACTTTTAAGAACTAAAAGAGTAGAATAAACTAGAATAAACATTTGTAGTTTTCTTAGGTTTATATACCATTTCTAAGGATCTTCGTTTCTTCCTTTAGATTCATATTCCTTCTAATGTTATTTCCCTTCAGTCTTAAGAACTTATTTTTATTTTTCTTGTATTATAGATTTGCCAGTGACAGGTTTGCTCAGTCTTTACTTATCTAAAAAAGTTCACTTTATCTTCATTTTTGAAGGATGACTTAGCGGAATATGTACTTGGCTGACAGTTCTCTTCTACCTTCAGCTCTTTATAGGTTTCCATTGTTCCTGACCTCTATGATTTCTGTTAGAAAATCATCAGAAATTTATCTTGTGCTCATTATATAACATTTTGGGGTTTTTTTCTGAAGCTTTCAGAATTTCTTTTTTTTTTCAAGACTGTCTTTTTTTCTTTGAATTACAATAAATTGACTACAAGGTACCTAGGTGTAGTTTTTCTTTATATTTATCCTACTTGGGTTTCATTGAGGTTTCAGGATCTGTAAACTGATATTTTCCATGAAAATGGGAAGTTAATTTGTTTTTCTGTTTTGTTTTCTTTGTAATCTAGTGCATTGAAATTTTTGATATGTCTCACTGATTGCTCATTTTCATGTTTCTTCAGTCTTTTTACCCTTTGTTTTCTTCAATTTTTGTCTTAAAAGACTTTGAGTTCACTACCTTTTTCTACCATATCTGATCTGCTGTTAAGTCTATCCAGTAATTTTTTTTTTTTAATTTCAGTACTATTCAACTCTGGAATTTCCAATTTTATTTTCTTTTTCTTTTTTTTTATTTTCTGTATCTGATAACAGGATACCCATCTGTTCCAGCACTGTGTATATATTTTTCCTCCTAAATGCTTGAAGATATTTATGATACCTACTTTAAAGTTCTTGTTTGCTAATTGCAATGTCTGGGTCATTGCTGGGTTGGTTACTATAGACTGTTTTTGTTGTTTGTTGTCATAGTGTAAGTCACTATTTTCTGTTACTTAATTTTTTGATTTAATACTGAATATTATGGATGATATGTTGTAGACATTTTGGATTCTACTATGTTTCTCTGAACATGTGTTCTATCATACTGATTTTATGGGCAGACTCAAATTTCCAATTGTCTCCCTTGCCTTAGACATTAACTAAAACTTGTGCTTAGTTTTTTATTTTCTAGCTACTCCAATTTTACAGGGCCCTCTGAGGTCTTTTCCATGCCATGCATAGTTGAGCCAAGGGTTTGAGGTGGATTTTATACACATATTTTGGGGTTCTTGCCCCCTGCAGCTCTTTTCCAAATTTATTGGCTGATCTTCTGTTCCTAAACTCTATTCTCTGACTCCTCAAGCAAGTCTGGTAGTGTTGCCCCCTACTGCTACTTGAGCTACACAGTTGGGGAAATTTTCTCAGGAGAAAAGCTAACTTGCAAATCTCCTTGGGTAAAGCTTCATCTCTTAGGGTAGACTCCAGTGTTTTAGCCCTTCTGCCATCTTCCCAGATGGTTTCTCTCTATTGCTTTTGACATTAAATATTATGGGAAAAAAATAAAAATTTTTATACAAGAAAATCAAACTTCTCATATTATAGTATCATCACCCATAGACTAGAGTATTATAAAGATATGTTTAATATAGGAACACAGATATAATTACTTCATTTGATATATAATTATTGTATTTCAGATAGGAAAACTAAAGCGCCTGAAATCTATGTACTTTTTAATCTAAAATATTTGGAAGTTGCTACTTGGTTTTTGGGCTTCCCAGGTGGCACTAGTAGTAAAGAACCCACCTGCCAATGCAGGAAATATGAGACACAAGTTCTAGCCCTGAGTCAGGAAGATTCCTTGGAGGAGGAAATGGCAACCCACTCCAGTATTCTTGCCTGGAGAATCCCATGGACAGAAGAGCCTGGTGAGCTACAGTCCATAGAATCACAAAGAGTCAGACATGACTGAGGCAAAAACGCACACACACACGCACTGGGTTTTATGAATTGCTTTGGTTTGAACAACTATTAATATTTGTTTCAAAATAAGGGCTTTTGACCTACTATCTTAATGCTTTCTTAGAAAGTATATAGTTAGAGAAAGAGATGTCAAATACTTAAGTATTTCTGAGATTTTACTTTAGAGCAGCAGTAGTTTTTAAAATTGCTAAAAATGGATTTAGAAGTTTCAGTTAAAGAACTGAACTAGCTCTTAACTTGAAAATAAAGTGTATTATAACTTCCTTTGACTTAACCCTTATGGAAAACTAATCATATTTCTGAGTTATGAAGTAGTTTTAATACTGCTATTGCTCTCCACAAATCTTCAGAACTAAACTTACATAGTTTCTTTAACTAGGATCCATGTTTAACAAGTATACCATCATCATCTGTTAAAGAAGATCTTAAAGATTCCTTTTCACTAGGATCTGAGGAAAAAGCCTCCATTACAGGTGATTATATCAAAGTATCCTTCGTTATTTTATTTGTGAACTTCTATATTGCTTAGAATGCCATAGAAGTATGCCAAAGGAGTAATAACTTAACATAGTTACAGGAACAGTATATGTTTATGTTTGCCTGAGTTTTAATCTCAATGATGCTGTTTACTAACCGTGTGATTATAGATGCAGAACTTAATCTCTCAGTTTAAGAGAGATTGCCTCAATCCCCCAAGTTATAATAATCAACCTCATTAGGCTATTGTGGAAATTAAGTGCATTTTTGCCACTAACTCAATTCTTGACACAAGTAGAATATTCCCTCAGGGTGACTTATTATTATGTTTTTGTTGCTCCAATACTCAGCATAATGGTTAGGAGAACTTTTAAGTTGAGACTAAGGTGGACTTAAATCTAGGTGCAACTACATGAGAAGATAACTAACCTTTCTGGCCCTATATATTGATCTTTAAAATGGGCCTTAGAGTAGAGTGGTTATAAGAATTAAATTACTACATGTAAAACACTTATAACAGGACCATAGTTAACACACAGTAAGTGTGATGTATGAATAAGTTAACATTCTTTCTTTCCTTTGTCCTGTGATGTATAAAGGCATAGCTGTTTCTAAGGTTGGAATGTATAACATTTATTATGTGCTTACTATGTAGTATAAATTTTATCATTTTACAGATGAGAAAAACTGAAGTGCAAAGATATTGGGAAACATACCCAAGGTCAGTGATGGAGCCATAATTTGAATCATTGGCTCCAAAATCCTTGTTCTTTTTACTAAGTACATTGATTAGCAGAATCCATTATTAGTACTTTGAATCATGAGTACTGTACAAATATGAACATATAATTGGAATTATAAAGTGATACTATATCTAGCTTACCTCAAAATGAGTTCCCCAAAAATGGCTGTAATAAAAGCCTCAGCTTTAAGACTTTGACGGTAAAGATTCAGGTTTGGCCAGGTACTAGCAGAACTGAAAGTTGGTGATCAGCACAGAAGGTACAGATTTTCTGTTGCACATTCTAAAGTGTGATAGAATCAAAGTAGTAGAAGCAATTCTGTAAGAGCAAAACTGGATCCCCCATGCCAGAGCTTAAGCCTGCCCCTTGAGCACTGAGATGGTGTGTTAGGCCTTCCTTTCCCTCCCTTTTGTTATCAGAGGCAGCACTGCATCTTAGCGAGGCTAAAACTCTGGCAGATGACTTTATTCTCCATGTGGTAGACTCTTCTAGAATTGCATTGATTCTTGGTTTTCTCTGTATCTGTACAATGTCACAACTGCATTGCTAGTAGCTGTGGCAGCTTAGAGATCTATGTCTTTTGTTCCAGCTAAGAAACACAAGGTTTTAAATAGAATAGATACTGCTGTCTCACTTACTTGATTTATACAAGCATTTGTGACATGTCTGTGTTTCAGGATGGTTATTCCATTCTATTTACTTATATGGTCTTTTTCTAAGGTGTGCCAAATGCTTTAGTAGATTTAGCAGCCATTTTCTCTGTTATAGATCACTTTGGAAAAATGTTTATTCAAGTTGAATATGGTTGTTTTCTCCATTTCTATTTTGCAAGAAAGATCAGAGACAGGTTTCATTTAGCAGAAAACAAATGAATCAATTATCCACCTCATTAATTCAGAAGGGAGATTTAATTCTGTTACTTTGTCACAAAGTAGATAAGAATGAAGAATGCACTGAAAGCCATAATTCCTTGAAATCAACCGAAAATGAAAAGAGCTCATTTTTGATAGACTTTGTTGCTACTGCACTTGAGAAACCCAAGGAAAGTCAAGTGACTGTTGGTGACATTGAAGAAGAAAAGGAGAAAGCTGAACTGATTATGAATGATGACTTAACAGCTGAAGATCCACCACTACTACAACTTGAGAGTACCTTATGTACTGAGTCTTCAAAGGTATTTATATAAAATTATATCTTCTATACTATACCTTAAAACTCAAAATAGAACTCTCAAATATTTTATCTTCCATATTAGGTACTTATGAATTATCTATGTAAGACTCATCTTTGGATAGTGATGTTATACTATCATGTGATCCTTATTCAGTAGAATTTTCACTTCAGAGAAGTGCTGAAGTGGATACAGTAAAACCCAACATTTCATTAAAATTTTCAGAGGTATATGATCATAATATTCTTTTAAATGTTTCAGAAATACATACCCAGAAGTGGGTTATAAAAAGATAGCTCTCTGGAATAATTTCTGAGGGTTTCGAATTAGTGAAAGGTATTCCTTTGGATATCATTTTTAATACTTTAAAAAATTTTTAAGTAAAAATCTTTAAAAAACTATTTATCAGCATCCATGCATGTTTAAATGGAAGGGCAGGGTCATTATCAGGAATATTATTATCACTACCTTGAGAACCAGATTTGTGATATGTAGTATTACTTATCCCTCTGCAATATTGCAGGCATCCTTGATGACTCAGAGGTAAAGTATCTGCCTGCCAATGCAGGGGACACGGGTTCATCCCTGGGTTGGGAAGATCCCCTGGAGAAGGAAATGGCAACCCACTTCAGTATTCTTGCCTGCGAAATCCTGTGAACAGAGGAGCCTACCGTCCACAGGGTCACAAAGAGTTGAACAACAAACAGCAATATACTATTATAACACTAGAGTACTATACTGTTAAAATTTATGGTGGAGAGTTTTTAGTCTTTGTTTCTCCTGAGTTTTCTTTATCCAGTTTCTCCTGAAGTTAACTGGTGGCTATGTATATTTATTATTGGGGAAAATAACAGTTATCTGAAAACCTGTGGTCAAACAGGGCTTTTATAATACAGGGTATTAGATTTTTATTACATTTTAAGGAGAAGGCTCATTAAGCCGTATTCCAGGTATATCTCCTTAACCATTTTCCTTAGGAAAAACACTAATGCCAAGTCAGGGACATCTGTGCTGTCACTTTAGTGCTAGGCACCCATCTGTCTGTGTAAAGTAGAAAAGTCATTCCTTAAAAGGAAGAAGGGTATTCTGGAACTTAAGGACAAGGTTTTGGAAATGTTTAACAGGTAATTCTAAGTTAGAACAGGTGATTTATATACATAACAAGTAAGATTATAACATATTTCTTTTGATTGGATCTTCAGCTTTATTCTTACTCTTTACCAAGTGATTGTAAGTCTGAATAAGTCATTCCCCTCTAAGGTCTCTTTGTTGGATTCTCATCATGGAGTAAAATGCAGACTTCTGACCCCTGCCTGGAGCTCCCTCGTGATCCTTTCTGGACCTTACGCTCCTCAGCTCTCCCTGCCACTCACTGAGCCTGAGCATCTCTCACTGGTTTCCATTTCTCTCAGCTGTCAAGTTCTCCATAGAGTGTCACATGGCCCTTTTCTGCCCCTTGTCTATCTGAGCTCTGATGTCACGTCCTCAGCGGGCCTTCCCTGATCACGCCATTGAGGTAGCTCCTCAGCTCCACTCTGTCACTGCCATTACGCCCTAGTTTATCACTTTCCTGAGTCACATTATACATGTGTTTAGTGTCAGTGAGTGTCCCTGAAAAATGTGATATCTTTATTTGTTCCTGGTGACCGCTATGCTTAACACATAGTAGATGCTTAAAAAACATTGACTTTCTAGCAATTGGCCTCTAACTATAACTGTGATATATACAGTGAGTAATCTTTTGCTTTTTCTATTTAATAGAAAGCAATTCAAGACAGAAATATGAAGAATACGAAATCAACAAATAATAGAGCATCCAGTGCATCTGGCAGGTAATAAACTTATAATTTTCCTTAGTTATAGGTTTATATTTCAACAAAGCAAGTTTTAGTTTAACTTCTGAAGTAAATTTCATTTGGTTTTCTTAATTTCTTCTTATGAGAAGAAAGGATTAATTACTTTGTGATCAATCCCCCTAGTTGCATATATTCTTTTATAAAAGGGGTTGATTAAGGATCCTCTGTGTTCTACATTGCTCATGAGATGGAGTTTCTTTCTCCTATTTTTCCTGAGACAGTAGATATAAAGTAGTAATAAAGCTGAAGTCTAGCATTCACTTTCTCTGTTAAGTGTCTTTGTCCAACACATGTAAAATTATACTTTAAACTTTGAGGTTCTGTGTACTATGTTGGTTTATTAAAATGATAAGAACTGATCATCATTCACACTGATGCCTAACTCATAAGTGCTAATCAAAATCTTCCTCATCTTTTAAATTACCATTACTCAAATAGAACAGGGGTCAGCAAACTTTTTCTGTGAATTTGCCAATTAGTACCTGTGAAAGGTCTTATAGGCCATATGGTCTCTGTTGTAATTACTCTCATCTGCTATTGTAGCAGGGATTATGAAAATAAATGAAATAGCTATGGTGTAATAACTTTATATACCAGAAGAGATCATGAGCCAGATTTTCTCACAAACCCTAAGTTAGAGGTTATTAGTCTAACTTTATATTTAAGATGGTTTATGTAGCAAAATGGGGCTTCTCTGGTGGATCAGCAGTAAAGAATCTGCCTGCCAGTGCAGGAGAAGGGGTTTGATCCCCGGGTCAGGAAGATTCCCTGGAGAAGGAAATGGCAACCACTTCAGTATTCTTGCCTGGGAAATCGCATGGACACAGGAGCCTGGTGGGCCACAGTCCATGGGGTCATAGAGTTGAACATGACTTAGTGACTGAACAACAGCAGCAACAGCAATGTAGCAAAATAATACAAGAAACTATTAAAACCTACTTATTAATATTGTTTTTTCCCATGTAACTTGAGTCCATGTTTTAAAAAATGTTTCAATTATAAATAACCTAAAAAGAAAAATTACTTTGAAGCTATATATGAATTAAAGTAATAAAATTTAAATTATGTTGAAGGGGTCTTTGTGTACTAATAAAATACCATATCATTTTCAAAGTCATTATAATTTATTAAATCATAATGTAGTTTTTAGATATAATAGTTTCAAAATCTGATGAATCTTTCTTCTACCAGTATAATTGGAATAGTTTATCTTGATTCATTTGGATCTTTTCAGATTAATGACCTCTGAGTTCTTAAAGAAGCCTAGTTCTCTAAGGAGGACCCCGTCCACAGCTCCAGCTTCTCACTATTTAGGGACTTTGAGAGTCTTGGACCAAAAGCCGTCACAGAAACAGAATGCAGAACCTGACAGAGCAGATAACCTAAGGGCAACTGTTTATCAGGTAAAAAGGAAAATATTTTTTTTTAAATTAGAATTACATAAGATTTTTTATCAGGGGATAAAATGAATCTGTCAGAAATGATGATTTATTAATCCATTTCCTTTATAATACCTGAGCAATCCAAATCTCCTCCCTGTGTGTGTGTGTTAGTTGCTCAGTTGTGTTCGACTCTTTGCAACTCCATGAACTGTAGCCCACGAAGCTTCTCTGTCCATGGAATTCTGCAGGCAAGAATACTGGGATAAGCTGCCATTCCCTTCTCTAGGGGTTCTTCCCAACCCAGGAATTGAACCCAGGTCTCCCTCATTGCAGGCAGATTCTTTACCATCTGAGCCACTAGGGCTACTTTAAACTTTGCTTAACTGATCATAATTGTAAAGATAGAGAATTTGCCATGGCAGTTGATAAAAATATAACAAAACCAAAATATAGTCAAGGTATATCTATGTTTTTATACTTTTTCAACTTAAGGTTTATATTGTTATGAACAAAAGTGTTTTAGTATTTTTTTTCTTTCCTGAAACTTTGTATTTGAGTTAAACTTACCTAGAAAAAAGCCTTTCTAATTTTTCAAAATTCCAAACAGATGTCTTTTTTGGTCTTATCTGTTATATAAAATACATTGTATTTTAGAAAATTGTCCATGTGAATTTCAGAGAAAATGTTGATATATGCAGTCATCATATTCGCCTTTGAAATCCATTCCTAATACTGAGAAAGATAACATACATATGAGTTTCTTAATTTTTGCTCATTGTTATATATTAGAATATTATCAGAAAAAAGAATGATAGTAGCACATATAAAGTTTGTAAGGTTTATGTTTTAGGTTTTTTTAAGCTTTAATTATATATTTCAGAAATAAGAATTCTAATTCATTTGCAAAACTTTATATGACATATAGCCTTTTTCTTCTCACAGGAGTGGTTAGAAAAGAAAAATATTTATTTACATGAAATGCACAGAATTAAAAGAATTGAAAGTGAAAACTTAAGGATTCAAAATGAACAGGTATTCTGAAATATAGAAATGAAAAATATTCTGGATTTTCAAGTCAGTAAAACAGTTTTGAATGCTTAATATTTTTAAATCAACTGTTTTTTGAATGGTAAAATAAATTGTATATAAAATGATTTCTGATTTTATTTCTCTAGTACTTTATACATTTTTAGTTGATATAAATGTAACTAGTTTACATGAAAACATAGATACACAGATTTTCTTATATGTGTGTAATAGCTTTGGCACTGTTGATTATGAACATTTTTTTTCTTGTGACCATGTACCTATTTCATTCTTAAAAATTGACTTCAGTATTACAACTTAGCCAAGAATGTAAAGGGTCTTCAGACATTAACCTTCAGTTGTCCTCTTTTCCATCTGGAATGTCTTTGTGTGTCTTTAAGACCAGCCTCTACCTGAGTGATTGCCCCTGTCTTTCCCATTGAATGGAGCTGGGCACTCGTTTCAATCTCACTTGTACTTACTTCCCTTTCTGCCTCTAACTCCTGCCCCATAGCCTACAACATGCTCAGTTGTTCCTCATCTTCTGAAGTAAAGCCACTGAAGAAATCAGAACAAAACAAAACCAGCCCTTCTTTGTGTTTTTTAATACAACCATGAATAGAAATAGCACCGAGTGGGGCAGCCCTGCAGGGGGTGCCTGGACCCTGGTGCCATGTTTGAGCTTGATCTGCCACAGGCAGTGCCGACACCTCGTTTGGTCTTCACAACTCAGTGAGGGTGGCCATACTTCTCCTCCTAAATTATTTTATCTCTACAATAAGATTTTATAGCTAATCAATAAGGCAAACAGAATATTATGGGATTATACTGAAGTAAGTAAAGTAATAACATTTTCCAGTCTGGCCCATGTGGGACATGTGGTCAGAATTGTATGCTCTGATGGCAGTCAAAACTCAGGGTTAAAGCAAAGACCTGTGGTTTACTGTGTGACTTGGCCAGTTTATCGTACTTTGATTGTATTTTTACCTCCCTGGCCTGTAACTTCCCTGATATTTTTTCTTTTAATGCAATATTTCATTATGAGCACTTTGCAGTACCAATTAACCTATTTCAGTTTACTCTGAAAATATTTGTTCAGTACACTTCCTAAAAAAGGTTCCTTCCCATGCATGTAGTAGATCAATATCTGAGAAGTGCTTAGAAAAGGACATTTTAAAATATAGTGAGTAATTCAAATAACATTTTTTATAAATTAACTTTTCTAAATCATTTAAAATAGATTGCTTTGAAACCTAACTTAATGAACATTAAGAAAAAAAAGACACACACTTATATGTATATCTATATTTGTAAATTTATATTCATATATACACATATGACTATTATTTTCCAAAATAGAAAAGAGCTGCTAAGAGAGAAGAAGCCTTAGCATCATTTGAGGCCTGGAAAGCCATGAAAGAAAAGGAAGCAAAGAAGATAGCTGCAAAAAAAAGGCTTGACGAAAAAAACAAGAAGAAAACCGAAGAAGAAAATGCTGTGAGAAAAGGAGAAGCACTGCAAGTATGCAATGGCTTTAATATCTTTCTTAATTTTAAATATTTGAAAATTAGTGATTAGCTATACTTTTACAATTTTATTATATTCACATTCAATAAGAAGGTAATTCTTAACTTTTTCAGGCTTTTGAAAAATGGAAAGCAAAAAAGATGGAATACCTTAAGGAGAAAAATAAAAAAGAGAAAGAATATGAAAGAGCAAAGAAACAGAAAGAGGAGGAAACTGTTGCTGAGAAAAGAAAAGATAACTTAACTGCTGTTGAAAAGTGGTAATCTAAAATAGCAAATGTTTTGATAGATCTGAAGTTAGTAACACTTGAGGCTTTTCTGAAATTCATTTACTTGAATGTTATTAATGTACTCAATCTTATTGCAGAGATACATTAGGGAATGTTTATTATATATTCTCCTTTAACTTGCCAATGTTTTATACTGTCTTATATAGGAATGAAAAAAAGGAAGTTTTTTTCAAGGAAAAGGAAAAAGTAAAAATACATGAGAAAAGAAAAGAAGAACTGAAAAGAGCTGAGAAAAAAGAAAAAGATAAACAAGCTCTTGAGGAATATGAGAAATGGCTGGTAGGTGTTACTTGTTAATGCAGTGGTGTATCTTAAATGTACTTTTTGTGACTTTTCTGTCCCTAATTCCAGTTCTGTTTGTCCCATGCCTACTGACTCTTTCTGCCTGGAAGTTGCCTTGTTGAATTCATCCTCTCCTTATACATATATCATAATTTCTCCAATCTACTCGTTTCTGTTAATGATTGTATGTGTTCAGTGATGTCTGACTCTTTGTGACCCACTGGACTGTAGCCCACCAGGCTGTTCTGTCCATGGTGTTTTCCAGGCAAGAATCCCAGAGTGGGTTGCCATTCCATTCTCCATGGGATCTTTCTGGCCCGGGGATAAAACCCTGGTCTCCCGCATCACAAGCAGATTACTATCTGAGCCACCTGGGAATCATCAATGAGTCTACTATTCCCTAAAGCACTCAGGCTTAAAACTTTAGTCATAATATTGTTGCCCATTTATCCTTTGGAATAAGTCTCATATCTAAAATTATAAAAAGCTAACAAGTGTATAACTGAAGATATACCAGGTTAGTTTATGTAGAACTTGGTCCCAACACACAGTAAAATAGTGTTTAATCAGAAAGTTATTTCATTTTTTATTTCCTTTTGATCTTTCTGATGACCTCAGGGAGATAGTCTTACTTAAGTGGTTTTTTAATGAAAGAAAGCAAGTGTGAAAATTGGGAGAAATGATAATAAATGACTTTATATTTTTTTGTTTCTTTTAATATACGTATGTTCCTACTTGCTTTTCATTGAGGGCAAGCAAAATATCATTTTCTATCTTAAAATATCAATATAAATTTGTATTTTATTAATTGATTTTTGAATAAGTAAATACATTTCAGATGAATAAGTATTTTACATGCTAAGTTGCTTTAGGCAGGTCTGACTCTTTGCGACCCCCATCAACTGTAGCCCACCAGGATCCTCTGTCCATGGGATTCTCCAGGCAAGGATGCTAGAGTGGGTTGCTATGCCCTCCTCCACAGGATCTTCCTGACTCAGGTATCGAACCCATGTCTCTTTCATCTCCTGCATTGGCAGGCAGGTTCTTTACCACTAGTACCACCCTGGGAAGGCTGATAGAATACTTTACATTAGTCAAAAAGTGCAAAATTTCTCCACAGGGCTTAGGGTCCAATAGGGTTTTTGATTAAAAATTCATGTAGTCCAACATGAATTTTTGAATTCATGTCTATCAGCAAGTTACTATATGTCATTCAGACATTTTTTTTTTGCATTTTTGCATATTTTTTGCATTTTTTGCATATTTGTATTTCTCTGGCTAGGATTCAGGTTGAGCATTTTTCATTTGTGTAAGGATTAATTGTATTTATTTTTCCTGTGAAGAATCCATTTTACACTGAATATAAACTGAACATTTTTTCATTGGTCTTTTTCTTATTGACTTCTAGAAGCTTTTATATGTACTAGGGAAATTAGCCTATTGTTTCTGATATGAGTTACAAAACTTTTTTTCCCATTGTGTTGTATTGTCAACTTTGCTCATATTATTTAATGAAGAATTTAATTTTATGTTCAGGTATCAAATCTATTAGTCTTTTTATATAGCTTCTCAATTTTAGAATAGTTGAAAGGATCTTCTCCAAAATCTGAAGTCAAAGCTCCCACTTTTCTGCTAATAACTTTATGATTTTAATATCTTAACATTTTAACATTTGCTCTACATAGAACTGGTCCTGGTGTATGGTGGAAAATATGATTCCATCTTTATTTTTTCCAAATGCATCCTTTGTGAAACAACACATCTTTTGCCCACTGATTTGAGATACATTAGGTCATTCCCGTATTTTGGAGTCTGTTTCCTGACTTTCTGTTTCATTATTCAGTCTCACTAGAGAGTGCTATACTCCAGTGCTATACTCTTCCCCTTATCAGGACTTTATATATTTTCATATGTTTGTGTTAATCTCCCTTCATAACGTCATTCAAAGTATTTCTGAATAGTCTAGGTTTCTTCACATAAAGCTTAGAATCAGTAACTAGGGAAGCACACAGGACCCAGAGCAGGCCATTTAAAGGTAGGATGAAAGATGAAATACCTAGGAATAAACCTAGGAAATGCACAAGACCAGTATGAAGAAAACTTTAGAATACGCCTGAAGTACACAAATGAATACTTGAGAAATCAGAACAAAACTATCTCGGATAGAAACAATATTATAATGATATTACAAAGATGCCAGTTTTTCCCTGAAGTAATTTGCAAATTTAATGTAATCCTAATAAAAATACCAACAGATTTATTCTTGTGTATGTGTTTGACTAGTACTGCCATAAGGCTAAATCTGTGCAGAGAAGCAGTAATAAAATAAGGCAGTCAAAATCGCTTCAGTGGTTTGAGTGACAATAGTGATGTTCCGGGATGACTTTCTTAGACTGAACTTTTAACTAATGCTTTGTTCTAAGAAAGATTAAAAATGTTCTTAGAACAAGGAGATGCATGCTAATTCTGTGGTATCCCTTAGAGTGGTGCATATGTGCTCAGTGCGTTTAGTGCTGGATTCTTCGGACTTGCAGCCTACCGGGCTCCTCTGTCCGCGGGATTCTTCAAGCAAGAATACTAGAGTGGGTTGCCATGTCCTCCTCCAGGGGATCTTCCTGACCCAGGGACCGAATTCGAGTCTCTTGCTTCTACTGCATAATCAGGCAGGTTCTTTACCACGAGCACCACCTGGGAAGCCCTTTAGAGTGCTGATTGAATGTCAGTGTCTCAGTTTTCAGTTTTATTTTCACATTGTCTCAAAAATTGGGTAGAATTTCCCAAATGACGAAGTCATACATGACAAATGTAAAATACTAAGTTAGGTACATTATGTTTTATTATAATGTTTAGTCACTTTCTCATTCTAATCAATCCTGTGGAGAATAAAAACTCATCAAAGACATAAGACAAAATAACTTTTCGATGTATAGTATATCCCTATAATATACTGCTGTCTAAAAAAGCCCATGTACAACATGTTATAGATCTATTTCCCATCTTACCAATTTCTTATTGAAATTTACTTGCAGAGCAAATGGGAAATTACTCCTATACAGAAGAGCTAATTACTTCAATTTTCATATAAAGTAACATATCAAAATTTTGATGTACAACCTAGCTTGGGGAGTGAGCATTTGATGGGTCACTGTTTTAGGTGAAATTTGTAGTCAAAGATCAAGTAAGATGCTTCATGCTGGTTAATATTAATTCATGTGCTTAATGTGTCCTTAGTTGCTCAGTCATGTCCGACTCTTTTTGACCCCATGGACTGCACTCCTCTGTCCATGGAGATTCTCCTGGCAAGAATACTGGGGTGGGTTGCCATGCCCTCCTGCAGGGAATCTTCCCAACCCAGGGATCAAACCAAGGTCTCCCACATAGTGGATTCTTTACCAGCTGAGCAACTAGGGAAGCCCATATTAATTCAGTTACCTTTAATTAAAAAAATAAGCAAAAGATTCATATTCCAACAAACAACGACAGAAGAACTTTTTTTAACAAGCCTCTTTTAATATTACTCAAGATAACATCAGTTTATCTTAATTGATATTAAGGTTGATACTTAATTGCCCTTTTTCTGCTCTTTTTAGCATCTGCTGGTAAACTCAAAGTTGCTTCAAGGTCCTCTCTCTCCCCATGTTAAATGGAATGGATAAAGAGGTTGGTTTAGTCAGTTTCTGAGAACACAGCTTGGTCACTGCTTTTCCCTCACCTAGCTAAGTGGGCCTCCCACTCTCTAAAGTACCAAGATGATGGACAGTGGTCCAATTACAGCTTTTATTCTCAATTAATATTCTGAAAGGAGATTCTTTACTAGGAGTAAGTGAAAGAAAGTGAAGTTGCTCAGTCGTGTCCGACTCTTTGCAACCTCATGGACTGTAGCCTACCAGGCTCCTCCACCCATGGGATTTTCCAGGCAAGAATACTGGAGTGAGTTGCCATTATTAGGAGTAGCAAGGATGCAAGCATTCTCATGAGAAAGAGCAAAATGTTAAGACAAAAATAAGTCTCACCTTTCTTCTTTTGTTGTATGTGAGTAATTGCATGCTAATGTACCCTTGTATTAACATGTTCTTCTTGTGACATTATCAATTCCTCTTATGTACTGATAAAAGAAGCATAGACAACTAATAATTTTCCAAACTGCCACTCCTCCCAAGCCATTCAGCAGAGATTATCAAAGGGTTCCCTGATACCACTGCTCTTTGGAATACAAGGAAACCACTTTATAATTTTAGCCTAGACTTAAACAGACAGTCAAGGCTGCAGGATGAAAATACCAAATGCTATTAACATTTCAGATATTCCTATATCATTGTTTGAATTTTATATTAATTCTCAGATATACAGTCATTTCTTGAAAGAGAGTGTAGCAGGAAAACCAAATGATTCTAAAATTCACCTGATATAATAAAAATGTGAGACAATGGAAGATAAATTTTCAGAGTAATATGAAACAGGATTATACCAATCACACAATGAAATATGAACTTACATTTCACTCACCTACGAACCCACATTCTTCTACCTTCCTGGATTATTCCCATCAAGTCTCAGTATATGTAATCTTAAATACAAATAAACTCTCTTGATTCTTCATTACTCTCCAGCTACAATTCCATATTTCACTGCTCTTTTTTATAGCTAAACTTCTGGAAAGTTTGTTTACACTTCCATAGTTCTTCATGTTCTTTCCATCCTTAATAAACTCTAATCTTAACCCTTTCCCAGAACTCCATTTTGAGAGTTATGATTTTGCCAGACCATTTAACCTATAGGATGTATTCTTTTCTGCCCCATATCCTAGACCTCTGGTCATTCTGCATACTTGATTTCTCCTCCCACCTATAGCTGTATCCTCTTTTGCCCTGGTCCCCCGTTTACCTCTCAACTCTCTGTCTTCCTGCTCCAAACCACCTGTTGGCAGCTCTTTTTTTTTTTAACTTGTGTTCTAAATGTTATGATAAGCTTCCACAGTAAATAGCAGATCTTACACATTCACCGTGTCATTCTTGTCGGAGACCCTCTCCCATCCCTGCCAGGCTGTGTTCACACTGGCACTCTGTTTACCCATCTTCTCCTTGTGTGAGAGTCTCACACACATGCCTCTCATCCATGCACATCGCCAGTGTTTCCTCTTACCCGTCATGTCTCACTGAAAGTGAATGCCTGAATCCACTTTTCCTTGAAAGTAAGAACTTCCTTTTGTATTTTTATCAATCACAACAGCTTATTTATATGTTTCATAAAATTTCACACCATTTGGAATTATCTGTTGTTTATGTACTTGTTTATTAACCATCTATTTTGAAAGTTCCCTAAGGGACAGGGACAATAATTTATATGTTTGAATTTTATAATCACTTCACGCATGGCTTCTTGTATACTACTTGGCCATGGTAAAGTCTTGGTGCTGAACAAAATGAAAGAGCATACTGTAGCCAAGAAATTAAAAGATGGTTGCTACTTGAAAGAAAAGCTATGATAAACCTGCATATTAAAAAGCAGAGACATCATTTTGCCAACAAAGGTCTGTATAGTCAAAGCTATGGTCATGTACAAATGTGAGAGTTGGAGCAGAAAGAAGACTCAGAGGTGAAGAATTGATGTTTTGAACTGTGGTGTTGGAAAAGACTCGAGAGTCCCTTGAACTGCAAGGAGATCCAGCCAGTCCATCCTATAGGAAATCAGTCCTGAATATTCATTGGAAGGACTGGTGTTAAAGCTGAAACTCCAATATTTTGGCCACCTGATGCGAAGAACTGACTCATTTGAAAAGACCCTGATGTTGGGAAAGATTGAAGGCACAAGGAGAAGGGGACGACAGAGGACGAGATGGTTAGATGGCATCACCAACTCAATGGAGTTAAGTTTGGTTAAACTCCGGGAGTTGGTGATGGACAGGGAGGCCTGGCATGCTGCGGTTCACAGGGTCGCAAAGAGACAGACACGTCTGAGCAACTGAACTGACTGACAGGTGTTGGACGATAATTTCCTACAACTTGGAAAATAAATTGTTGTCATCCAGCAATATCGAGCATATTCATACCCTACAAACTGGCAGTTTCACTCCTAGGCAAGTATATGGAAATTCTTGACTTGCAAGCACAAGGAATCAGACATTTACAGCAGCATTGTCTTTGTGTGGGAAGAAAACATTAGAACATCATGTCTTCAACACCAAAATAGGTATGTTGTAAATTGTGGTATGTTGATACACTAGGATTCTGTGCATCACTGAATTAGAACTATAGCTCTATATAGATGTATCTTAGAGATATGATGATAAAGAAGACAGTTGCCAAAGAATATATAGCATGGTACCGTTTAGCATTGATTTAAAATTGATGCTCTCAAATTGTGTTGCTGGAGAAGACTCTTGAGAGTCCAACAATAACACCTATTAGCATAAATTTTAAAAATCTGCCAAAAAATTGTTATTATGTGGGAATGAATACATGTGTGATAAAGGTATTAAGAGATGTGCTGCAACTACATTCAGAGTAATAGTTAGGTCTGGACAGTAGAGAAAAAACAGGTGCAGTGAGAGAATGGATTCAAGGGCTGCACAGGTATTGATCACGTTTTATTTCAAAAGGCAGGTAGTGAGTGTGCAGGCTTTGACTGTATTACTCTTTAAACAGTTTAGTTGTCTATGGTTGAAATATTCATTTTTTTAAAAAAATTAAGGACTAAAATTAATGTAGATAAAATGCTACAAGAATAATATGTTACACAAAAATATGCAAATTTCTAAAAATTGTAAACACTGATACCCATGCAGTTAGGTGAGCAAATAACTGAGCAAAGAATTCGCTAGAAGACTAAACAAATGAGAAGGTGCTCAAGCTCAATAATAAGCAAAGAAATATGAGCCTCAATATTCAAATATCTGTAAACACTGAAGTATCTTCTGCTGCCATCACATACTCAATCTTTGCATCTAGTAATTTATTTCTGAGACCCTGTTCTCCGAAAGTCATCATTAACTTCTGATAATTATTCTCTTTGAATTATGGAATTACAGGTCTTTTTCTTCCTATTTTACAGAATTCTTTTAAAATATTTTCACTTTTAATATTTAAAAAAATTAAGTGGTCTGCTAATGCCTGTTGATAGTATACTTATAAATCAGCAACATTCCCTAGCTGCTATTGCTTTCTAACCAATTAAGGGATTTCCAGAAATACATGATATGCAGATGATACCACCCTTATGGCAGAAAGTGAAGAAGAGCTAAAGAGCATGTTGATGAAAGTGAAAGAGAAGAATGAAAAAGTTGGCTTAAAACTCAACATTCAAAAAACTAAGATCATGGCATCTAGTCCCATCACTTAATGGCAGATACATGGGGAAACAATGAAAACAGTGAGAAACTTTATTTTCTTGGGCTCCAAAATCAAGGCAGATGGTAACTGCAGCCATGAAATTAAAAGTGCTTATTCCTTGGAAGAAAAGCTATGACCAATCTAGACATTTATAAAAAGCAGAGACATTACTTTGCCAATAAAGGTCTGTCTAGGCAAAGCTATGGTTTTTCCAGTAGTCATGTATGGATGTGAGAATTGGACTATGAAGAAAGCTGAGTGCCAAAGAGTTAATGCTTTTGAACTGTGTTGGAGAAAACTCTTGAAAGTCCCTTGGAATGCAAGGAAATCAAATCATTCAATCTTAAAGAAAATCAGTCCTGAATATTCATTGGAAGAACAGATGCTTAAGCTGAAGCTCCAGTACTTTGGCCACCTGATGTGAAGGACTGACTCACTGGAAACGACCTTCACACTGAGAAAAATGGAAGGTGGGAGGAGAAGGGGACTACAGAGGATGAGATGATTGGATGGTATCACCAACTGGATGGACATGAATTTGAACAAGCTCCAGGAGTTGGTGATAGAGAGGGAAGCCTGGCATGGGGTTGCAAAGAGTCGGACATGAATGAGCAACTAAACTGAAATGAACTGAGAAAAACATCTACTTCTGTTTCATTGACTCTGCTAAATCCTTTGACTGTGTGAATCACTATAAACTGTGGAAAATTCTTCAAGGGATGGGAATACCAGACCACGTTACCTATCTTCTGAGAAATCTGTATGCAGATCAAGAAGCAACAGTTAGCACCAGACATGGAACAAGGGACTCACAGAGTACATCAAGGCTATATGTTGTCACCCACTTATTGAACTTCTATGCAGAGGACATCATGTGAAATGCCAGGCTGGATGACTCACAAGCTGGAATCAAGATTACTGGGAGAAACATCAACAACCTTAGATATGCAGATGACACCACCCTTATGGTAGAAAGCAAAGAGGAACTAAAGAGTCTCTTGATGAGGGTGAAAGAGGAGAGTGAAAAGGCTGGCTTAAAACTCAACATTCAAAAAACTAAAATCATGGCATCCGGTCCCATCACTTCATGGCAAATAGATGGGGAGAAAGTGGAACGAGTTACAGTTTGTTTTCATGAGCTTCAGAGTCACTGGATAGTGACTGCAGTCATGAAATTAAAAGATGCTTACTCCTTGGAAGAAAATCCATGGAAAACCTAGACAGCATATTAAAAAACAGAGACATCACTTTGCCAACCAAGGTCCAAATAGTCAAAGCTATGATTTTTCCACTAGTCATGTGTGGATGTGAGAGTCGGACAATAAAAAAGACTGAGTGCTTAGCAATTGATGCTTTCAAATTGTAGTGCTGGAGAAGATTTCAGAGTCCCTTGAACAGCAAGAAGATCAAATCCTAAAGGAAATCATCCCTGAATATTCATTAGAAGGATTGATGCTGAAGCTGAAGCTCCAGTACTTTGACTACCTGATTCAAAGAGCTGACTTATTGGAAAAAACCCTGATGCTGGGAAAGATTGAGGGCAAGGAAAGAAGAGGACAGCAGAGAATGAGATGGTTAGATAGCATCACCAACTCAATGGACATAAGTTTGAGCAAACTCCAGAAGATACTAAAGGACAGGGAAGCCTGGCATGCTGCAGTTTATGGGCTTGAAAAGAATCAGACACAACAAAGCTAACAAGTGACATTTAAATACTTTATAATGATTATTTTTTCTTCAGCAAGCAATGTGATTTGAAAATAATGGTCATATTTGTATATAAATTTATAGTTTTTTGTTTTCTCTTTAGGAAAAAAAAGAAAGGAAGGAAAGAATTGAACGAAAACAAAAGAAACGCCATCCCTTTCTTGAAAATGAGGCACTTCCTCCATGGAGCCCTCCAAGCAGAATTGTGTTCTCAAAAGTGTTTTGATAATTCTGAAAACTAAGATAATGGCATCTGGCCCCATTACCTCATGGCAAATAGATGGGGAAACAATGGAAACAGTGACAGACTTTATTTGGGGGGGCCCCAAAATCACTGCAGATGGTGACTGCAGCCATGAAATTAAAAGATGCTTGCTCCTTGGAAGAAAAGCTATGACCAACCTAGAGAACATATTAAAAAGTAGAGACATTACTTTGTCAACAAAGGTCTGTCTAATCTAAGTTATTGTTTTTCCAATAGTCATGTATGGATGTAAGAGTCAGACTATAAAGAAGGCTGAGTGCCGAAGAATTGCTTTTGAACTGTGGTATTGGAGAAGACTCTTGAGAGTCCCTTGGACTGCAAGGAGATCCAACCAGTCCACCCTAAAGGAGATTAGTCCTGAATATTCATTCGAAGAACTGATGCTGAAGCTGAAACTCCAATACTTTGGCGCCTGATGCAAAGAACTGACTCATTTGAAAAGACCCTGATGCTGGGAGAGATTGAAGGCAGGAGGAGAAGGGGACAACAGAGGATGAGATGATTGGATGGCATCACCAACTCAATGAACATGAGTTTGAGTAAACTCCAGGAGTTGGTGATGGGTAAACAGGCCTGGATTGCTGCAGTCCACGGGGTGGCTAAGAGGCAGAGACTCTGACTGAGCAACTGAACTGATTCTTGCCTTATTTGGTTATTTATCAGTTTAACAATTTTAGCCAAACAAACTTTAAAACTATTCATTCAATTATTTATATTTAGAAGAGTCTGTTTTAATTAATGCTGGTCATTTCTGCTGACAATGAAAAAGATGCTTTGGAGTTTAATCAGTGAAAGCAATGCAGGCATTTTTATCTCTAGATGTGTGTGTGCTTGAGTGCTCAGTCGCATTTGCCTGACCTTTGCAACCCCGTGGGCTGTATCCTGCCAGGTTCCTCTGTCCATGGGATTTTCCAGGCAAGAGTATTGGAGTGGGTTGCCATTTCCTTCTCCAGGGGATCTTCTGAACCCAGGAATCAAACCCACGCCTCTTGTGTCTCCTGCGTTGGCAGGCAAATTACTACTGTGCCATCTGGTAAACTGCCAAAAATGAAGAGCTAATCAGATTGCTTTTAGCCATTGAAATATATAACCCTTTATCATGTCCTGATAATTATTACAGTCTGGTGATTCATGATGACTTGCACTAACCTGTGCATGTTATTTAAGTGTGTTTATTCCCCAATATCAAAAGAAAATCATCTAGTACTTTAATCATAGAAATAATTAAATTTCTGAATGATTGACTGCACATCTAGATTCAGGTTTTAAAACGAATGATTACTGTGAAGTATACATACACTGTTTCTTCTAAAAGCTCAGCTTTAGCAAAGTAGTTGCATTTACACTGTACAACTTAGAATTTTGGTCAGCTGAGGCAGTAGTTCAGTAGAATCATTCAAATCATCAAGGCGTTTTATTTAAGAACGTTGCCTTTTGTTTTAATATGAGTGTATTTATCTGTTCCTTCTAAAATGACAATCATAGGCACTTTATAATGAGCAGACCTCTAAAATATATCTCCCTAAATTTTATCTCAGTTTATCATTTCATTGATATCAAAAGATGTCCATTTCATTTTAGTGGTATACATTAGTTATGGAAATTTCACAAGAGTCCAGGGTCATTATTACTATTATTTTCTAGAATAAAGCCATAAAAATGATAGACAATTTTTGTTCTCTTAACTAATCCAGAGTCATATAACTTATATTTAGAAGAAATTATGAAAAGATAATTTGGAGAAAATGTCCAAAGAGTATATTTATTTGATCTCTGCATATCCTCATTAATTGGAGACATACTTGTCATCTAGTCTATCACAGACCAAGTGTATGCTCTGAGGTGAAATGTTACTTTAACGGGTGAGACAATGCGGTAGTAGATAAGAGTAAAGTTACTGTTTATTAAGCATCTGTTGTATACTCTGTACTAGATCTTTACTCTCTACTAGATCTTATAAAGACTTTTTGTCTTTACAACAGCTATTCAGATTGTGTGTTATTATCTTCATTTTGCAGATAAAAGTACTGAGAGTCAGAGAAATCAAACAATCAAAGAAAAAAGGAATTCATAATATTTAAGGAGTTAGTTCAAATGCTCATGTCTATTAATTGAATGTCAGAACACCCAGTGGGTTATGAAACTTAGACTTTGAGACGGTCAGGAGGTTTCACACTCTGAGGATTAGCCTGCCTGCTGCAGTGGATGTGCAAAGTAAAAAAAAATGTCATGGATATCTCTGTAAGATCACATCAGTGCTACAAATAAAAAAAAAAAAATCATAAATTAAACAGAATAGATTAAGTATTTATTGTATTGAATTAGCTATTTAGAGCTTAAAATATATTTGCAAATTCCATGGAGGTAAAGAAAAATAGAAAAAAGTACATCTACTTTTATGGCTGTGAGATCTTCATTATGTGTGTGATAGATTTCACATCAAATATTTTCTTAAGCATCCTGACCATTTTATTCTAATTTATCATGCTTAGTGAATTAACTGTTATCACATCATAGTTAATTAACAAAGCATAAGGAAAGGCTTAATAAGCAAGTGTTCATTGTTTTCATTTACTTCTTATGCTGAGCCGTGTGTTTCCCCACCTCATGTTTGTGACAAGATTAACATGGATGGGGCTGATAATGGTAAGTTAACATTGCACATGACTGATGTACAAGAATAAATCTCTGCTTCCCTGGACAGTCTAGTTGTAGCACTCAAAAGAAAATACAGAGGTGACCTGCATTTGGGTCCTCTAAAAAGAAATCTAAATAGTAATTCCATAGCATTCTTGTGACGTAAATGAAAAGGGATATTGAGGTGTTTGCAAAGACCCAACAAGTCATTTCCCTCAAATAGAATTTTCATCTTACTATACTAAATAAAATATTATTTCCTGTTTACAGCAAGCTGTACTGGTTGAATGGTCTAACCCAATGAAATAACCTCTTCTCCTGTAGCAGCAATAAAGCTGAGTTCTGGGAGCTGAGTGAATATACTTTTTGAGGTCCAAAGAGAAGAACCAAGCCTGGTAATATTCTGAAGACATTTGGCTATTTAAGGCATGTGATTTCCCTGTATTTCTTTTAAAATGATCAGATATCAATATCATTAACATTTATTAAGTTTTTCTTAAAATATGTGTGTGCTCAATCGCGTTGCAACTCGTTGCAACCCCAGGAGCCCACCAGACTGCTCTGTCCATGGTATTTTCCAGGCAAGAATACTGGAGTGGGTTGTCATTTCCTTGTCCTCCAGGAGATCTTCCTGACCCAGAGCCTGAACTGGCTGTCTCCTGTGTCTCCGCCTTGGCAGGTGGATTCTTTTTTTTTTCTTTTTTCTTTTATTTATTTATTTTTCTTTACATTATCGTGTTGGTTTTGCCATACATTGACATTAATCTCCCATGGGTATACATGTGTTCCCCTTCACCACTGCGCCACTTGGGAATATGAGGGAATATTAATTCAAATTAAAAACACTAAAATCCTACAGATTTTCAGATTAAACTTCTACTTTTGTAAACTGTATTAAGTACTTGAAAAATGCTGACACTTCAAAGTAAATAGAAATTCAATGAATATTTTAAAACACTACTGAGAACAGTTTCCCTAGAAATTTTAATAATAGTAAAAAATAAAATTTTATTCAGAACTGAAGTTTCATAATAACCAATGAAACTGTGCTAAGTCACTTCAGTTGTGTCTGATTCTTTGTGACCCTATGACTGTAGCCCACCAGGCTCCTCCACCCATGGCATTCTCCAGGCAAGGATACTGGAGTGGGTTGTCATTTCCTTCTCCAAGGGATCTTCCTGACCCAAGGGGTCGAATCCGAGTCTCCTATGTCTCCTTCATTGGCAGGCAGGTTCATTACCACTAGCGCCACCGTTTTATTCAGAATCAAAGTTCATAATAACCAAGAAAATTAGTGTTACATAAATAAAAAGAAAATGATGGCATTTTAGATGAGGAAGAGGCTAAAATTTTCTTATTGTAAGAAAATAAAAACTGGGGCTTCACTGATGGCTCAGTGGTTAAGAATCTGCCTGCCAGAGGGGCAGACACAGATTTGATCCCATTCCAGGAAGATCCCACATGCCTTGGAATGACAAAACCTGTGCCAGACAACTCTCGAGCCTGTGTTCTTGGGCCCTGGAGCTGCAACTGCCGAGGGCCAAATACTGAACCTATGGACGTCTGTGCACCCTAAACCTGTGTCCCGCAGCTAGAGAAGCCCGGGCACCACAGCTACAGGGAGTGGCCCCACTCGCTGCAGCTGTCGGCAGAGAGAGGTCCGCGAAGCAAGGAAGACCCAGCACAGCCAAAAATGAATGAATGAATAAAATTATAAAGAGAAAAACTTGTTCAGGGAGAACAACATTCCAGTGGTTCGCACTGTACCACATTCACTGTTTTAAGTAGTGTTGGCACTGATGTTTTTCGCGGTTGCCAGTGCAGTAGCTGTTGGTTACGTGTCCAGAGTCTGGTACCGTAGAGTGATATAACTATGCAAACGAAAGGAATTTTAATCATTTAATAAACCTGACCCAAGTCCTTATTTCTAAGTTAAACTGATTTCCAAAGCCTTGCACTTGCCTGTTCTCACACAAAGGACCGTAAGAAATCTATAGTTACAACCCAGGTATCAGGTTTCCCAGCTGTAGATTGTCCCCCATTCTACAGTTTTGATAATCTGCCATTATTAATGTCATTGATTTTTGTACTCTCAGATGTGTCCTTGCTCTTCCACGGCCTTCTCCATAACCTCGGGTCAGAGCTGTTTGTGCACCTACATTCTCATGGAAAATGTGGGGAAATACTGTAGTTTTTAAAATGCTGAATCATGGGCTAAAATATAGTAGAGAAAAAGAATTTTACAAAATAAGAGAAATTGATGTTTCTCAAAATCGTTCCTAAGAATAAACTAGTACAAAAAACCTCACTGTCCTGATTTAACTTTGACTCTGCCTGCAATAATGCTCTATTAAAAAATATTTAAATATACATGCCTCCATTCTATGCAAAGGAAAGATACTATCAATTATGCTGCTTCCTGGATACACTGGCTACTACAAATAAAGAATGTTATGTAACATTTAACTGGAGACTTCTCTGAATTCTTTTTGTGTTAAAATTACATGTTACTTGGTTATTTTGAAACATGTATTACATGTAGTTGTATAATGTTGAGTGAACTAAATTCTTCTAAAGGATTTTTTTTCTGTTTTTTTTTTAATTGTAACAAATTCAAGAAAGACTTTTTTCTTTACATTATTGTGTTGGTTTTGCCATACATTGACATGACTCCACCATGGGTATACATGCGTTCCCCTTCCAGAACCCCCCTCCCACCTCCCTCCTGATTCCATCCCTTTGGGTCATCCCAGTGCACTAGCCCTGAGCACCTTGTATCATGCATCAAACCTGGGCTGGTGATTCATTTCACATATGATAATTTACATGTTTTGATGCTGTTCTCCCATATCATCCAACAAGGATGTTTTAAAAATTATCTTAGGACATGTGTTTAATGTCTGCTTCTTAGTAGCATAATTTCATATGATGCATTTTATTGGGTGATATTTACTGACTCCAAGTTTTATTTCATAATGATAGGAAATATGGTATGAGTTTTATTTGTGGGCTAAAGGGCTAAAAATAAGACCTGGGACTGACTATGGCTCAGATCACCAGCTCCTTACTGCAAAATTCAGACTTAAATTGAAGAAAATAGGGGAAAGCACTAGGCCATTGATTTAGGTATGAACTAAATAAAATCTTTTATGATTATATAGTGGAGATGATGAATAGATTCAAAGGATTAGATCTAGTAGACAGAGTGCCTGAAGAACTATCAGTGGACATTTATAACACGTGCAGGAGCCAGTAATCAAAACCATCCCAAAGAAAAATTCAAGAAGGCAAAGTGGTTCTCTGAGAAGGGTTTACAGATAACTGAGGAAAGAAGAGAAGTGAAAGGCAATGGCAAAAGAAAAAGATATGCCTAACTGAATGCAGAGTTCCAGAAAACAGGAAGGGGAGATAAGAAAGCCTTCTTAAGTAAACACAAATAGAGGAAAACAAAAGAATGGAAAGACTAGAGATCTATTCAAGAAAACTAGAAATAGAAAAGGAACATGCAAGGATAGGGATGATAAAGGACAGAAATGGTAAGTACCTAACAGAAGAAGAAATTAAGAGGTGGCAAGAATACACTGAAGAACTATACAGGAAAGATCTTAATGACCTGTATAACCAGTGGTCACTCAACTAGAACCAGACATCCTGGACTGTGAAGTCAAGTGGGCCTTAGAAAGCATTACTATGAACAAAGCTAGTGGAGGTGATGAGATTCCAGCTGAGCTATTTCAAATCCTAAAAGATGATTCTCTTAAAGTGCTGCACAAAATATGTCAACAAATTTGGGAAATTTAGCAGTGGCCATAGGACTGGAAATAGTTTTATTCCAATCCTAAAGAAAAGCAATGCCAAAAAAATGCTCAAACTACCATACAGTTGTGATAATTTTACATGCTAGGAAGGTTATGCTCAAAATCCTTCAACCTAGGCTTCTTCAGTATATGAACTGAGAACATCCAGATGTACAAGCAGGGTTTTTGAAGAGGCAGAGGAACCAGTGATAAAATTGCCAACATTCATTGGATCATGGCAAAAGCAAGGGAGTTCCATAAAACTATCTGACTCATTGACCACTCTAAAGCCTTTGGGAGACAGCAATGGCAACCTACTCCAGTACTTTTGCCTGGAAAATCCCATGGATGGGGGAGCCTGGTAGGCTGCAGTCCACGGGGTTGCTAGGAGTCAGACATGACTGAAGCGACTTAGAAGCAGCAGTAGCAGAATACATCATGCAAAATGCTGGGCTGGATGAACCACAAGATGGAAATCAGGATTGCTGGGAGAAGTATCAATAACCTCAGATCTATAGATAATGCCACTCTAATACCAGAAAGTGAAGAGGAACTAAAGTGATTCTTGATAAGGATTCAGAGAGGAGTGTGAAAAAGCTGGCTTAAAACTCAACTTTCAAAAATTCTGAATATTCATTGGAAGAACCAATGCTGAAGCTGAAGCTCCAATACTTTGGCCATCTGGTTCGAAGTGCTGACTCACTGGCAAAGACCCTGGGAAAGACTGAAGGCAAAAGCAGAAGGGGATGTCAGAAGATGAGATGACTAGAGAGCATCACTGACTCAATGATGATGAATTTTATCAAACCAGGGAGACAGTGAAGTACAGATGGGCCTGGTGTGCTGCAGCCCATGGGGTCACAAGGCATCATACATGACTTAGCAACTGAACAACAACAAAAAAAGATGAAATAATCATATGTGCACAAAGCAACTAATCACTTCAGTCAACTCTTTTCAACCCTATGGACTGTAGCCCACCTCCTCTGTCCACAGGAGTCTCCAGGCAGGAAGCTCTTCTCCAGGTGATCCTTCCAACCCAGGAATGGAACCCATGTCTCCTTGGCTCCTGCACTGCAGGTGGATTCTTTACCACTGAGCCACTGGGGAAACCCCTGAAATAATCATATTTTTTGATAAAACTTTATTAAAAAGGACTGAAATTTTGGACATAAAGCTTTTTATTACTTAAAATACTATAGAGATTACAAAAGTAATGTAAGTATATAATGATTACATAACTATAAAATGCACACAGCAAAAATCACATATACTCCATTTCCCAAAGGCAATCATAGTTAACATATTGCATTTTATTTCAGTTTTTATTTTCTAAAGCATTTTCCCACATAAAATTAAGCCGAGTGAATAAGGTACAGTCTCTCTCTCTCTGTTTTTCTGTGTTTCTCTCTGTACCATGCTGCTATATGCCTGTATACATGTATGTGTATACACACACATATATATATATATATAGTATATAAAATACAATACATGAATATATTCACACACATTCTTATTCTTTAAAAATTATATCAGTCTGTATATGTGGTAACCAGATTTTAAAGTGTCAGAACATCCAGCAGGTTATGGAATTTAGGATTTGAGACAGTTAATCAGGTTTCATGCTCTGAGGATTTGTCTTCTTGCTGCAGTACATGTACAATATGAGAAAAGTGTTATGGATCACTTTGTAAGATCACATCAGTGCTACAGATAAAGAAATTTCATTGTTGTCATTTAGTTGCTCAGTCTGTCTGACTCTTTTCCACCCTGTGGACTGCAGCACACCAGGCTTCCCTGTCCTTCACTATCTCCCGGAGTTTGCTCATGTCCTTTGAGTCAGTGATGCTATCTAACCATCTCATCCTCTGTTGTCCTCTTCTCCTCTTGCCCTCAGTCTTTCTCAGTCTTTTCCAGTGAGTTGGCTGTTTGTATCTGTTGGTGAAAGTATTACAGCTTCAGCTTCAGCATCAGTCCTTCCAATGAATATTCAGGGTTGATTTCTTTTAGGATTGACTGGTTTGATCTCCTTGCTGTTTTGGGAGGTAGAAAAATAGACTTTTCTAGTGCACTGAGTATGAAATATGAAGGATAGAGAAAAGTCAACAGTGACTTCAAGATTTCATCATAGCCTGGGCCAGTGGACAGATGGTGATGCCTTTTATTCAAATAAGTGTGAAGGTGAAAGTTTTTGGAGTGTGAGGGATGGTGGATGATAGATTTGATAGAATTGGTTCCAGACATCTCAGAGTCTAGTGAAGAGATAAGAGAAGGAGATGCTGATTGACCTAAGTATATGTCTGACCCTGCTTGCTCTTTGACTGGTGCATACCACACAAAAACCCACGCCAGTCTTATGCACGGGGCACTTCAAGCTTGAGCTATGATCTGTACCAGGAAGCAATCACGTCCCAGGACAACCTATGCATGACTCAAGCCCAATCACAAGTCCAGTCACCACTTCCCTTGCTGTTTGGTGAGTAGTTTCTACCTTCCCCCATCATATTTAGTAGGGGCTACTTCAGTATATGTGAAAGTGTTACTCAGCTGTGTCTGACTCTTTGCAACCCTATGGACGATACCCTGCCAGGCTTCTCTGTCCATGGAATTCTTCAAGCAAGAATGCTGGAGTGGGTAACCATTCCCTTCTCCAAGGGCTCTTCCCAACCCAGGGACTGAACCCAGTCTCCTACATTGCAAGCAGATTCTTTACCATCTCAGCCATGAGGGAAGCCCTAGGAAGACACAGCCATATGGTAATTACATCTGGACCATTACACTGACCAGGCTACAATACATTTTCTTTACTCTCTAGTTACAGTGTGCAGGCTTCTCAGTGCAGTGGCTTCTCTTGTAGAGCATGGGTTCTAAGTATGTGAGCTTCATTGGTTGCGGCATGTGGGATTAGTTGCACTGTGTCATGTGGGATCTTCCCGGACCAGAGCTAGAATCAGTGTCCCCTGCATTGGCAGGTGGATTCTCGACCACTAGACCACCAGGAGAGTCCTACCTTTAAGTTCTTGAGGGACTGCCATAGTACCATTTTCTATCCCTACCAACAGTACACATATCTTTGCCAATATTTGTTATTTTCTAGTTTTTTTGAGAGTAGTCATCCTCCTGGGTACGACAGAGATTGAGATGATTGGATGGCAAAACCAACTTGATGGACATGAGTTTGATCAAGCTCCCGGAGATGGTGATGGAGAGGGAAGCCTGGCAGTCTTTGGGGTTGCAAAGACTTGGACACGACTGAGCTACTGAAAAGCAACAAAATATGTTCATTTTTTATTAATAATTGTTGTTGCCTGTGCCTTTGGTGTCATACCAGGGAATCATTGTAAAGTCTAATGTCCTGAAGTTTTTGTCCTAAATAAGAATCTCAATTTACTGAAAGATGGGGAAAGAACTTGTTTAAGGACTTTGAAACATTAATAAGATTTATCCTCAGGTTTCCAAGGAGCTAGACAAATGGAGGTTTAGGGAAGGAAGAAAGTAAGCTAAACTCCCTTGAAGGCTTCCTTCTCTTGTTCATTTGTAAAACCATTGTGTTATTTGAAATCACCACCTGGAGATTTCTGAGGCCAGTGCTGCTGGACTTCATCAGAGGAACACAGGGCCGCTGAAGACCTTGCCCACATCCCCAGTGGAGATGAACTTCATCAGGGCCCCAGGGCTCACAGACTCCAGGGAATCTTGGCCTGGAGTTCAGGAGTGGTCTCCTTTCTTCCAGCCAGCTGCAGGGTAGAGGCCCAGGGACCCTCATCCTGGCTCCAACCTTCAGGGCCTGGATTCTGGGAGAGCATAAGGGTAAGAAAGACCCTTACACTCCTTTATCTGCCTGGGGGTTAGAATATCTAAAAAGCTGCAACTAACAGATCATGGAGGGCTGAGTGCTTGCAGCGGGGCATGGGTGGAAACATGGCGTGTGAGGTTCCTTTGTCAGCCAGGCCTTTCCAGGCTAAAGATCTGTGAAGTTTTTCCTGGGCAGTCAATTCCCCATGTCATCCTCCCAGGAAGCCCAGATCCATGATTATGAAGGCAGAGGCTTTCCCCTTGCTTATCTGTAACTTCTCACTCCCACAGTGAGGAGCCTGGCTCCCACTATCTGCCATTTATCTGTGCTTTGCTCCTTTCCAGATTACATGTGTAGAGGTTTCAGCATCCTTAGCTACTACATCCTGGAAAAAAAACTCCATAAAATAAAGCCCACTGTTTATGCATAATCCATTTTGCCTTTTGTCTACAGATTTTGTTCATTTCCAAAGTTAACTTAGGTTAGCACCTTTTACTCCATCCCCTACAGTTGAGTTTTTCCATACATTTCTAATATGGTTACATTCTGCCATATTGTATATTCCATCCTGTGACACTCCCACAACTTAAATAAATTTGAATAAATTATGACTGACCCCTTGAGCTATACCAATCTATGGTCTTAGACAAATGCTTAGTGACAGTTATCCATTTTATAGTATCACTTCAAACCCCCCACTCCAGCACTGGCTTACCATCTATGTAGCTTTGCCTTTCCCAGGATGTTATAAATTGGGTTATACTGTGTGCAGCCTCTTCATACTGGATTCTTTCGCTTTACAGTATACACTGAAGATTTATCCAGGTGTTTCCATTGGTTGATGGTTCACTGCTTTCTATTGCTGAGTAGTGTTTCATTTTATGTATATAGGAAGAAAAACAATTTTTACTCTCTCCTTCTAGATTTTTGGTTGATAACCCCCTTGTATTAATAAGATTACTAAGACAAAAAAAGAAGTTAATAGCAAGTATACCTTCTCTATACAAGGGAACTACCCAGAAAAACTGAGTTACTCCCAGAAATAGCCAAAGCCATCACCTTAAATATAAATCTTCAGATAAAAACAAAAGAAGACCTTGGGAAAGGGGGGTGGGGGAACAACAGTTGTGGCAGGATATTATGCAAAGCAGGGTAGACAAGGGTATTATTGTTTGCAGATTTAAGTCAGGGCTTCTACAGTGATGAGTTACTTGAGATTTAGTCATTCTTCTATTTCTGGTGCAAAGGACATGTGTGCATTTTCAGGCATGTCTGACTCTTCATGAACCCAAGGACTATAGCTCGCCAGGCTACTCTGTCCATAGGATTTCCCAGACAAGAATACTGGAGTGGTTTGCCATTTCCTTCTCCAGGGGACCTTCCCAATCCAGGGACTGAGCCCATGTCTCCTGTGTCTCCTGCCTTGGCAAGTGGATTCTTTACCACTGACCCAAGATGCTTGTTCCTTGGAAGAAAAACTGTGACCAACCTGGACAGCATATTAAAAAGCAGAGACATTACTTTGCCAACAAAGGTCCATCTAGTCAAAGCTATGGTTTCTCCAGGAGTCATGTACGGATGTGAGAGTTTGACGATAAAGAAAGCTGAGCTCCGAAGAATTGATGCTTTTGAACTGTGGTGTTGGGGAAGACTCTTGAGAGCCCCTTGGACTGCAAGGAGATCAAATCAGTCAATCTTAAAGGAAATCAGTCCTGAATATTCATTGGAAGGACTGATGTTGAAGCTGAAACTCCAATGCTTTGGCCACCTGATGCAAAGAACTGACTCATTTGAAAAGACCCTTGATGCTGGGACAGAGTGAAAGCAGGAGGAGAAGGGGATGACAGAGGATGAGATGGTTGGATGGTATCACCGACTGGATTGACATGAGTTTGAGGAAGCTCCAGAAGTTGGTGATGGACAGGGAAGCCTGGCATGCTGCAGTCCATGGAGTAGCAGAATCCGACACAACTGAACTACTGAACTGAACTGAAGGGGGGACACGCTGTTACGAATGATTTTCCTATTGTAAATATCCTTCACAGAAGAGCATTCTCATATTTCTAAGTTTCTTTTTTTTTAAATTAGATTGAAACAATCCTTATTATCAGGCAAATTTTGGGGCGGTATATTCTAATCACCTTGAAATCAATGTACCCCACTTTGCTTATGCATTTATCTATTGAAGGATATCCTGATTTTGTCAAGTTTTTAGAATTATGAGTAGTGCCGCTGTATGAAATTGCATCTTTGTTTGTATTTGGACATAGATTTTCAAAGCAGTTGCCTAAATACTGAAAGCACGATTGTTCGATCTGTCGACTTTAAAAAAATGTACAATGTGAGTGTTGTGAGTTAAGTTTTATTTGGGGCAAAAGAAGGACTTCAGTCCAGGAGACAGCACCTCAGGTAGCACCTCCAAAGAGGCAGAGGGGAAAGGTCAGCTTATATGTCACCTTGGTGAAGAGGGAATACATGGAATCAGGCACATTTTTTTCCAGAAGTTTTCTACTATTCTTGTGAAGCTTTGCTAGTCATGAGGAACAGTCATCGCCATGAAGGACTTTAGTGCTTTTCTAGATATGGGAATATATACAAGAATTAGCTCATAAAGTCAGCTCCTGAATAATCTATCTGAAGACCTGGTCTAGCAGTTTTTGCCCAGGCATGGAGTGCCTCATTTCTGCTCTCCACCGGAAGTCTTTTTATTTTATTTTTTTTTTATTATTGTTTTTGCCATACATTGTCATGATATCACCATGGGTTTACATATGCTTCCCCTCCAGGTCCCCCCTCCCTCCTCCCTCCCCCCCGGGAAATCTCGCTGCACCCGTCCTGAGGATCAATCCTGGGCTGGCGATTGATTAGACACATGACAATTAACATGCTTCAATGCCCTTCTCCCATATCATCCCACCCTTACCCTCATCCACAAAGTCCACAAGTCTATTCTATACATCTGCGTTCCTTTTGTTGTCTCCCATGTTGGGTTCTCATTACTGTCTTTCTAAATTCCATATATATGTGTTAATATACTGTATTGTTGTTTTTGCTTCTGGCTTACTTCACTCTGGATAATGGGCTCCAGTTTTGTCCATCTGAGTAGAATTGCTTCAAATGAATTTTTTTTTAATGCTGAGTAATATTCCATTGTGTATATGTACCACAGCTTTCTTATCCATTCATCAGTTGATGGGCATCTAGGTTGTTTCCATATCTTAGCTATTGTAAACAATGCAGCGATGAACATTGGGGTGCACGTGGCTCTTTCAATCCTGGTTTCCTCGGTGTATATGCCCAGCAGTGGGATTGCCGGGTCATATGGCAGGTCTATTCGCAGCTTTTTAAGGAACCTCCACACTGTTTTCCATAGTGGCTGTACTAGTTTGCATTCCCACTAACAGTGTAAGAGGGTTCCCTTTTCTCCACATCCTCTCCAGCATTTATTGCTTGTAGACTTTTGGATGGCAGCCATTCTGACTGGTGTAAAGTGGTACCTCATTGTAGTTTTGATTTGCATTTCTCTAATAATGAGTGATGTTGAGCATCTTTTCATGTGTTTGTTAGCCGTTTTTATATCTTCTTTGGAGAAATGTCTGTTAAGTTCTTTGGCCCACTTTTTAATTGGGTTGTTTATTTTTCTAGAATGGAGCTGCAGGAGTTGTTTGTATATTTTTGAGATTAATTGTTTGTCTGTTGCTTCATTGGCTATTATTTTCTCCCATTCTGAAGGCTGTCTTTTCACCTTGCTTATAGTTTCCTTTGTTGTGCAAAAGCTTTTAATTTTAATTAGGTCCCATTTGTTTATTCGTGTTTTTATTTCCAATATTCTGGGAGGTGGGTCATGGAGTATCCCGCTTTGGATTATAGCAGAGAGTGTTTTGCCTATGTTATCCTCTAGGAGTTTTATAGTTTCTGGTCTTATGCTTAGATCTTTAATCCATTTTGAGTTTATCTTTTCCACCGGAAGTCTTTTCAGGGGTTATTGAAGGTCAGCAGTTGGAGGAGCACATTATTTAATTCTTGTAGAGGTATATAGCAAGTGCTGATGGCGAGTGCCAGTTTGTGCTTGAGAGACCCCAAAGTGAGACTTGTTTAGCTTTGAAAAACCTGCCCAACTACCTTACAAAGTGACTGTGCATGCATCCCACAAGCAATGAGGGAGAGCTTGTTGTCCCTCACCTTCAACAATCGGGGTTGTCATATTTTTGGATTTTAGCAGTCTTAAATGTGTGCTGTGGTAGCTCATGATTTTAATTTGCAATTCCCTAACAGTGTATGATGTTGAGCATATCTTTGTATGATTTTTACTATATGTATGTCTTTTTTGGCCAGATATCTGTTCATATTTTTACCCATATTTTTCCGGGGTTGTTCTAGAGATCTTTGATGTACGAATCCTTTCTTGAATATGTGGTTTGCAAGATGTCTCCCAGTTTGTGGTTTGTCTTTTGATTTTCTGAATAAAGTCTTTCAGAGAGAGTACAAATCTCTAAGTGTATAAAATACACAATATTAGTTTTTTTTTCTTTTGTGGATTGGCTTATTGTGTCATGTGTTAAAACTCAAGCTCATGACCTACAAACCAAGCCCAAGATCATGTAGATTTTCTTCTATGTGTATCTCTGTAATTCTGACAGTCTTACATTCTAAATGTCTGTTAATATATTTGAATTTGATGTTAAGTTTTGAAGTTTGTGTCTACAACCCTTTTATTTGTTCCTTAACTATTTTGGAGAAGTAGGAACACTTGGCACTATTTCCGTTTGAATTTCCCCAGTTTGAAGAATCTAGCAGAACTGCTCTTAGGTGCCTGGGCCTTCACTGAACTGAGAGGGTGACTGGGTCTGCGCTTTCCGATTGGCTGGTAGGGAGCATGAGCCCGCCTCCCTGACTCACCCCCGGAATGCGCGTTCTGCCTAAGGACTGCGTTCGGGGCTGATGGGAGCGTCATCTCCTCAGGAATACGCAGGGCTGAGTACACGCTGACAGCCCGGGTTTCAGGACAGCCCTGGGTCAAGCCCACGCTAACAGGAGTCGGGTCCCCTCAGGTTTGGGGTATTGTAGGGTCCTGTTCACTCTGACAGGGGCCCGGACTTCTCAGGGTCTGCTGGAGGCAGTGCCACTGAAGAAACAGGAGGAGAAAGGGGAAGAAAAGTGAGAAAGAGTGGGGAGATGCTGCCTGTGTGTGGCTGACTTCTGAGGACTCAGGGTAGGAAGAACTTGATGTGGAGAACTCGGTGTTCAGCCAGTTTTTTGTGCGTGGTGGGGACGGAATGCAGAGCTGGGTTTTTTTTTTTTTTTTTGCATGTGGTGTCCAGTTTTCCAGTTGCCATTTATTGAGGGGACTGTCCTTTCCCTGGCATATATGCTCATCTCCATTCTTGTGAATTAACTGAGCCCATAGGACGTTTCTGGGTTCTCTATCCTGTTCCTCTGGTCTGTGCACCTGTTTTTATGCCAATTCCACACTTCTCTTGGTGACTGTATCTTCGTAATGTAGCCGCTTCGAGCCTATTCTCCTTTCTCAGGTTTGCTTCAGCTACTCTGGGTCCTTTGTGAGTCCACACACATCTTAAGATTGTTCTATTTCTATGAAAAATGTCATTGGAATTTTGCTAGGGATCACACTGAATGTATATGTTAATTTGGGTAGAATGCATATTTTAATAATATTCTTTCACCCATGAGCATGGGATATCTTTCTGTTTGTTCAGTTTCTTTCATCAGTGTCTTACAGTTTTCAGTATGTAAGTCTTTCACATTTTTGGTAAAATTTAATCCTAGTTTTTTGGGGGTTTTTGGATGCAACTATAAATGGGATTTATATATATATATATATATATATATATATATGATAGTTCATTATTAGTATATAGAATCACAAATGACTTTTGTGTCTTGATTTTTTAAATTCTGCAGTTTTACTGAATTTACTTATTTAGTTTTAGTTTTAACATTTTGTGTGTGTGGTCTGATGTGGAAAACCAGAATTTAGAAATTTCACTGTTTTGACTACATTCAAGTCACCCGCAGCACCCGAGACATGGTGGCTACTAATACAATCTTCCCATGGTCTCTTTATAAACATATGTGCATTTGTTTACTTTTGGTTGTTTGGAGTCTCAGTCCCGGTGAGCAGCAGCTACTCTTCATTGTGGTACACAGTCTTCTCATTGCAACGGCTTCTCTTGTTGTGGAGCACAGGCTCTCTAGGCATGTGGGCTTCAGTAGCTGCAGCATGCAGGCTCAATAGTTGCAGCTCTTGGGCTCTGGAACATGGGCCAAGTAGTTGTAGCTTGCAGTCTCAGTTGTTGTACGGCATGTGGAATCTTCCTGGGCCAGGGATTGAACCCATGTCCTCTGCACTGGCAGACAGGCTCCTATCTACTGTACCCCACAGTGCCTCTTAGTAACGTGTCAGCTCCTATAAGGGCCATCACCACTTTGGGTGAACTGTATCTGGGTGGGGTTTGGCCTTTATAATAAGAAAGTTTATCTTCATTTTTCTGGTGTGCTGTGATGTGGTGGTTTAAATAAGTAGTTTATTTTCCAGTAAATTTCAAGTCTATAAAAAATTTAAATAGCAGTACCAAGTTTTCCACATTCCCAAAATACTACAGTGTATTTTACCCTGTGAAATCAGGAAGGCCACTTTCCCAGGGAACCAGTACATAACCCCAAAGTAAGGGATAATTATGGTTTCCACATTATAATCCTATCCACAAGACCACTTCAGCTTTCACCAGTTGCCCAACTTTGTGGAAATATCATTTTCCATTCCAACCCAGTTTTCTTCTACTGGAACTATTCATTACTGGGACATTCCCTCATTTTAAAAAACCTTTTTGGATTTACAGCGTGCAAAATGAGCATGATTCGGTGGTTTTCCTGCAGGTTTTTTTCCACTTAGGACGTTTTCAGTGTTTATCCACATTGTAACATTTATCTAATTCATTTTGTTTCATTGTGATTGAAAACATAACATTTATCATTTAAACCATTTAAAGCACACAGTTCTATAACTGTTCATTAACTACATTCACATTGTTGTAAAAATATCCTCCTCGTTCATCTCCAGAACCTTTTCATTTTCCCCACGTGACCCCCTAACCTTTAAACACTAACAACACTCAACCTCTGGCAAGCTTATTCTACTCTAAATTTGACTTCTCTGGATATCTCATCCTAGCGGAATCATAGAACGTTTGCCCTTGTGTGTCTGACTTGTTTCACTTAGCATAATGACAATATAAGATTCATCCACATTGTGGCATGGGTGAGAATTATCTTATTTTTAAAGTTGAATCATATTCCATTGTGTATATACTATCTTCTGCTTATCCATTCATCTGTTGAAGAACACTTCTGTTTCCATCTTTCGGCTACTGTGAATAATGCTGCTATGGATATGGGTTACAAATATCTGTTCCAGTCCTAATATTTTGGGTGTGTATCCTGGAACAGAATCAAAGATCATATGTGAATGCTATGTTTAAGTTTCTGAGGAGCCACCATATCATTTTCCTCAGTGGCTGAGCCATTTTACTTTATTCCTTTCTGTGACAGAATAATGCAACTTATGGCTCTATCTTATTTTGCTTATCTGTTTACCTGTTGACACACATTTAAATCCTTTCCACATTGGGCTATTGTGACCAATGCTGCTATGAATATTAGTGTACAAGGTTTGTTTGAATGCTTATTTTCCATTCTTTGAGTATATATATAGGAGTGGAGTTGCCGAACCGCATTTGTTGTTGTTCAGTCGCTAAGTCATGTCTGACTCTTTGTGACCCCATGGACACACCAGGCTCTTCTGTCCTCAACTATCTCCTGGAGATTGCTCACAATCATGTCTGCTGAGTCAGTGGTGCTATCTAATAATATCCTCTTCTGCCGCTCACTTCTCCTTTTGTCTTTAATCTTTCCCAGCATCAGGGTCTTTTCCAATGAGTCAGCTCTTTGCATCAGGTGGCCAAAAGTATTGGAGTTTCAGCTTCAGCATCAGTCCTTCCAATGAATATTCAGGAATGATTTCCTTTAGGATTGACTGGTTTGATCTCCTTACAGTGCAAGGGATTTTCAAGAGGCTTCTCCAACACCACAGTTCAAAAGGATCAGTTCTTCAGTGCTCAGCTTTCTTTATGGTCCAACTCTCACATCTGTATATGACAGTTGGAAAAACCATAGCTCTGACTATACGGACTTTTGTTGGCAAAGTGATGTCTCTGCTTTTTAATACCCTGTTTAGCTTTGCCATACCTTTCCTTCTGTTAGGTAGTTAGAATAGGAAACAGGAGTCCAAAATGGCGGTGGCTAGAAGACTAGGAAGGTCAAAGTAAGGTCTGAGGACCTGAGTGTGAACTTCAGGTAGAACAGCACTCCTGTCTAAGCCCAATTTGCAGAAGATGGGCCCAGGGGGCACAAAAAAAAACATATAAAAGAGGAGCCAAAGTGCTTGCTGACTCTCTTCCGCGCACTTTGAGGATGGACTCTCCCTCTCTCCCCAATGCCCTGCAGTGTTCTCTTCGTGTCTTTGGTTCATCATGCCCTCACGCTTCGAGGATGTATTCTCCTGCTATCATCTTCTAAATAAAATAGAGCTGTAACACTGAGCTGCAACACTGATTTATTTAAGAGCTGCAACGTGGTCTGTCCAGACCTGAGAGCTGTGATCCACCAAGGGCTTCAATGTCCATCACTCCAAATCTTTGTTGTGATGAGACAGAACCGAGGAGCATACCCTCGCATGACATCTACACTCACATGACACTTCCAAGGAGCAAGTGTCTTTTAATTTCATGGCTTTAGTAACCATTCGCAGTAATTTTGGAGCCCAAGAAAATATAATCTGTTATCATTTCCACTCTTTCCCCATCTATTTGTCATCAAGTGATGAGAATGCATCTTAATTTTCTGAATGTTGAGTTTTAAGCCAGTGTTTTCACTTTCCTCTTTCACCCTCATCAGGAGGCTTAGTCCCTCTTCCCTTTCTGCTATTAGAGTGGTATCATTTGAGTATCTACGATTGTTGATATTGTTCTTCAGAGATGGGTAATTATATGGCCAGGGTGCTGGCATGACTCAAGGGCTCCCATCTCTCAGGGGAAGGAATGAGGTCTGTGTGTCTTCTGAGGTTACATGGGCTATTCTGGGCCAGTCTCTGAGATATAAGGACTCAATGCCTTAGGTAGGAGACTTGAGTTTACCACTGATACCTACTTCACTTTTTCAGAAAATGGAAGAACTTCTTGCTGTCATGGGAGGCCAGTAATAGCACTGGATGGGTGGCTTCAACCCCTGACCTTAAGTGAACCCCTTTCATCCTTCCATGTCAGATTTTGCAATGGTACAATGAGCTGTCATTGACATGGAAATTGCTGCTTTTTCCAAACCAGTATCTGTTCTCTATACCCAAGTCTAGCACCTCAGCTTTCCTTTGGGAACTACACCTCGCCTGCTTCCATTCCAAACAGTTTCAGAGGGCTCACCCCATGTTACACTCAGCTTGAAGATGGATTTAATATCCTTGTCTAGCCAATCCTATTATCCATCCTCTAGCTCTGTGATGGGTTCAAGGATGAGTCTGACTCAAGCCAGGCCAAAGGCATTTAAAGTCATGCTTTTTCATGGAAATCAAGGGAAGGAGAAATCCTTTGGTAAATAGATGGTAAGGGTTGTCAGCCTGGAGTTTCTTGGAGCCCCAGGCACAGTGAAAGAGACTGTGCCTGTGAAGGGAGTCCCCCAAAGGCAGGATAAAGGTTAGGAGAGGAGCAAGTCACACTGAGAGAGTATGTGCCACTGGATCTGCCAGGTCTGAACCCATTCTTAAACCAGCAAATATTAATTTATTTCTATGTTTAAAATAAATATTAATTTACTTTACTTCAGTAAGTGTGTCCAGTCCCTGCACATAAGAAACATCCTAGTTGACACCTCTGGATCCATATCTCCTGACCTTTCCTCGGGTGTCCTCATGGCAGGGGTGGTGAGGGAGGCGGAGCGGGCATGACTCGGAAGAGGAAGACACTAGGTAGGACCAGATCTTAGGGAGCTCTGAATAGCTCTTTACCTTTTATTCCCTCTCTTGGGAGAGGGAAACCCCAGAACACTGAGAGGACAAGAAGGAGGGGGAAGGGATCTCTAAATGTTTAATTGGTCTTTTTAATTTTCTTGAATTTAGAGTCTATTCTGCTAATGTATTTTAACAAAGAAATCACCAATTTTATCTAGATTTTCAGTTTGGTACAACAGCTTTCTCTTATTTGAATTTTAAGTTTTCTTCTTTCTAGTTTTCTACACAACTGTCATAATAAACATGATACCTTATTATTAACTGAAGTCCATATTTTATTCAAGTTTCCTTCATTAAAACTTTTCTTGTTCTAGGATCCAAAATAACATGTAATCATCATGTCTGTTTAGTTTCTTCTGAGCTTTTACTGTTGCTCAGACACTTCTGATTTCTATGATTTTGAGAGTGTGGAGGAGGACTGGTCAAGGTATTTTGTAGACTGTGCTGCACTGGGATTTGCTTGGCGTTTTTCTTGTGATTAGACTGGGGTTATGGGTTTTGAGAAAGTAAATCACAGAGGTAAAGTGCTTCCTCATCACTATACCAAGAGAACATAATCTCAGGCACCTTATTACTTCCAGTCTTAACTGTGTCATGGGACAGTTCCAGTCAGCTGAGGTCGTGGGATGAACCTGGCAATGCCCACTGGAGCCTGCTCCTTCCAAGATTGAGGAAACAGTAGGATCTGCCAAACTGAGCCCATCTCTGGGATCTGCTGTCATTTGGCTTGGATTTGCTGTCCTGATGTGGAAGACAGGTCTGTGGGAAACAGGGCCTGTGAGTCCCATCCTGACAGTGTTCTGTGGAATTTCCAGGAGACCTTTTTCTACCCTGTTCTGAGCAAATTACTAGTCAACCCATGCTACCATCACCCCATAAGCTGGCAGGGAAGCTGAGGCTCTGAGAAGCCAAGTAACCCACCCAGAAGGTCAGATTTGGGGCCGTGGAGTGGTGTCTGTACCCCTCCATCTGCCTGGGGTGACAGCCCATTCACAGCAAGCTCCCCATCTGTCCTTTTCACACCTTCCTAGGACCAGCTCACAGAGCCTCCTCTTAGGGTATTCACTTTCATTCTTTTAACAGCATTTGTCTTACAATCCTATTTTGGGGATCATCTGGAAGGCTTGCCACTCTGAAGTGGGTTCAGACTCACTTTACAGAGCAGCTTTCTGGGATCACACTCGCCACCTGCTCGTCCACTCCCAGCTCAGACCCAGAAAGGGCCCCTCGTGGCTCAAGACCCATGGCTCTGCCTGGGCGCCCACCCCCTCTTGCCGGGTCCTTCCTTCTCATGTCCCCGCAGGTCCCCAGGAGCTCCCACCGTCCCAGCGTAGGCTGTCTGCTCTGTCCTGGGGAGGCTTCTGTGGTCTCCAGTGGAAGAACAAGAGGTACCGTGGGGCCTCCCCCACAGCACAGCGCCAGCACCTGCTGTGGGCCCCCTCACTCGGGCTGGCCCAGGCAGGTTCAGGGCCCCACAGTGGCCCCGCTTCTTATCTCATCCCAGCAATGCCTGCGAGGGAGTCACTAAGCTATTCTGTACCAGCACAAAATGGGCATTCAGTCTCATGCCTCTCCCAGGAGCATGGGGTTTTCGTGGGCAGGCACTCAGTGGGCCATGAGGCTCGTGTGGGCAGGCTCTTTCCAGGATATGAAGCTCACCTGAGGCAGTGTCCCACAGCACACGAAGCTCACACGGGCAGGCCCCTCCTAGAGAGGGGGGCCCACCTGGCCAGGCACCCCTCAGGACTCGGCACAAAGAACCATGCCCATAGCCTCCATTGCAGAGCACCCCCAGCCCACCTGACCCTGACCTGACTCTGAGCACCTCAGCGCAAGACCTGAACGGACAAACAGCAGCTCCTGGGCAGGTCTGTGACCTCTGTGGCCTCCTTCCAGCAGGTCTTCCAGAGGCTCCACACCACTCAGGGCACTGGGCCCCTGTACCCACCCACCACCTCTCCTTTCTCTGACCCTCGTATTCCTCCCATGTAGAGAAGATCTCCATGGGAGATCCACTCATGGCCTAGATAAAATGATTAGAAAACAAGCCAGCGCTGCAACCACATGTCCATCCTGACCCTCAGGATCCACACCTGTTCCTTGGACCTGGCCAGAACAACAAGGCCCATTTCTGAGCCCCTGATGGACAACTGTTGGCTGACCCAGCCGGCCAGTCCTTCACATGTGTGCCCAGGTTGAGGTCTTTACAAATACCCCCTCCAGGCAGCAAGGACGTGATGCCATCTTCTATGTCCTTTCAGAAGCCTCAGGGCTGGGCTGGCAGGAGGGGGTGAGGGGGGGCCACAGCACTTCAGGTGGTCATCTGAGTGGGGCTCTGCTGGGCCTTCTGCAGGATTGCCAGCGCCACTTGACTAGGAAGAGGACATGTCACCTGCACCTGCTACTGGAAGTCTTCCCAGGCAGAGGTGAGGAAACAAGACAAAAGGCAGTGGGAGACGGGACAGGAGGGATAACTCAGGGAAACTGAAACCTTCTGGAGAACACCTAGGCCAGGACTATCCTGCTTGGCCTGTAGGCACCAACTCAGCAAGCATGCTGTCAGTGGTGTGGTTCTGAACCCTTTTCTCCAGTCCGTAAGGCCTTTGTACACATTCACTCAAAGGCTTTAGAGTAATCAATGAAGCAGAAGTAGCTGCTTTTCTGGAATTCCCTTGATTTTTCTGTAATCCAACAGATGTTGGCAATTTGTTCTCTGATTCCTCTACCTTTTCAATTCGATCTCTGATTCATCTGCGTCTTCGAAAACTCAGCTTGTATATCTGGAAGTTCTTGGTTCACATACTGTTGAAGTCTAGCTTGAAGGATTTTGAGCATAAACTTGTTAGCATGTGAAATGAGTGAAGTTATACAGTAGTCTGAACACTCTTTGGCCTTGCCTTTTGGGGGGATTGGCATGAAATCTGACTTTTTTTAGTCATGGAAAATTGCTGAGTTTTCCAAATTTGCTGGCATATTGAGTGCAGCACTTTAACAGCATCATCTTTTAGGATTTAAAATAACTCAGCTGGGATTCTGTCACCTCCACTAGCTTTGTTTGTAGTGATGCTTTCTAAGGCCCACTTGACTTCATACTCCAGGATGTCTGTTTCTACTTGAGTGACCACACCATCACAGTTATCAAGGCCATTAAGGCTTTTCTTGTATAGTTCTGTGTATTCTTGCCACTTCTTCTTAATTTCTTCTTTTGTTAGGTCCTTGCCTTTTCTGTCCTTTCTTATGTCCATCTTTGCATAAAATGTTCCCCTGGTATCTACAATATTAATAAAGAGATCTCTAGTCTTTCCGATTCGATTGTTTCCCTCTGTTTCTTTGCATTGTTCACTTATTTCTCCTTGTTGTTCTCTGAAACTTTGCATTCAGTTGGTTATATCTTTCCCTTTCTCCTTTGCTTTTCACTTCTCTTCTTTCCTCAGCTCTTTGTAAACCCTCCTCAGACAACCACTCTGCCTTCTTGCGCTTCTTTTTCTTTGGGATGGTTTTGGTCACTGCCTGCTGTACAATGTTATGAACAATGTCCACAGTTCTTCAGGTACTCTGTCTACCAGGTTTAATCCTTTGAATCTATTCATCACTTCCACTGCATAATCATAAGAATTTGATTTATGTCATGCCTGAATGGTCTAGTGGAAACCCTACTTTCTTCAATTTAAGCCTGAATTTGTAAGTTCATGATCTGGGCCACACCCAGCTTCAGGTCTTGTTTTTGCTAACTGTGGAGCTTCTTCATCTTCAGCTGCAAAAATATAATCAATCTGATTTTCGTGTTGGCCATCTGGTGAGGTCCATGTGTAGAGTCATCTCTTATGTTGTTGGAAGAGGGTGTTTGCTATGACCAGTGTGTTCTCTTGGCAAAACTCTGTTAGCCTTTGCCCTGCTTCATTTTGTACTTCAAGGCCAAACTTGCCTGTTATTCCAGGTATCTCTTGACTGCCTACTTTTGCATTCCAATCCCCTATGATGAAAAAGACATCTTCTGTTGGTATTAGTTCTAGAAGATCTTGAAGGTCTTCATAGAACCATTCAACTTCAGCTTCTTCAGCATCAGCGATTGGGGCATACACTTGGATTACTGTGATGTTGAATGGTTTGCCTTGGAAATGAACCGAGATCATTCTGTCATTTCTTTCAGTTCTAATAGGTATGGTGTGATATCTTATGATTTTAATTTGCAATTCCCTAATGGCATATAATGTTGAGCATGTTTTTGTATGATTTTTACTATCTCTATATCTTTTTTGGCTGGGTGTCTGTTCAGATCCCTACCCATTTTTTCATGGGATTGTTTAAGCAATCTTTGTCTATTTTTGAGTTCAAATCCTTTACCAGATAAAAGCTTTACAAATAATTCTCTTTCAGTTTGTGACTTGTCTTTTGCTTTTCTGAATAAGGTCTTTAAGAGTAGACATCTTCAATTTTATAAGGTCCACAATATTTTTTTCTTTTGTGGACTTTTTGCATGTGAAAACTCAAAGCTCATGATCATGTAGATTTTCTATGTTCATATCTATAATTTTTATAGTTTCATATTTTAAGTGTCTATTAATAAATTTGAGTTAATTTGGTGATTACATTTCATTCCACACTGTTTCATGTTAAATGTTTGTTAACCATGTTGGAGGAGTTTTGGGCTACTTTATTTCAGTTTGAATTTCCACAGTTTAATGAACCTAGCAGAGCTGCCTCAGGGGGTGGGGTCTCACTAAGCTGTGAGGGAGGCTTGATCTTAATGTTCTTATTGGGTGGCAGAGAATACAGAGCCCACCTCCCTGATACTTCGGCATCCCCCAGGGTGTATTTGTGCTCTGCAGGAGTATCTGGCTCCCTGAGGCAGTCCCTCAGGACCCACCGAGGCTTCAGCTTTGGGAATTTGTAGGGTCAAGTTTATGCTGATGGGAGTCTGGTCTCCTCAGACCTTCTGGGGCTTCAGCTTTGGGACATCGTGGGTTTCAGTTAATGCTGATGGGAGCCCAGTCTCCTCAGGACCTGCACGGAGATGGTGCTGTTGAAGGAAAAGATGAGGAAAAGTGGGGAGAAGATTCCTGTGTGTGGCTGACTGCTGATAGCGTCTGTCTTCAGAGAACCTAGGACTGGAAGGGCTTGGTGTAGAAAGGTGTGGGTTTTTAGTCAGTTTTTGTCTGTGGTATAAGACATAGCTGTCCAGTGTTGTTCCTTGGTGTACTGTGTCCATTTTTCCCAGCATCGTTTTTTGATGGAACTGTCATTTTCCCGATGTATGTTCTTGGCTACTTTTTTGTGAATTAACTGACCACGTGCCTGTAGATTTATTTCTGAGCTTTCTGCTCCTCTTGTCTCTGTGCCTATTTGTGTACCGATTCCACATGTCTTTTGGTGCCTTTAGCTGCATAATGTAGATTGAAGTCAGGGAGGGAGATGCCACCAGCCTATTCTCCTTTCTCAAGGTCACTTTGGCTCTTCTGGGTCCTTTGTGGATCCTCACAAATGTTAACATTATTTTTGTTTCTGTGAAAAATGTCACTGAAATGTTGGTAGTGATTGCATGAATGTGTACATTGCTTTGCATTTTAACAATATTTCCCCCCATGAGCATGGGGTATCTTTTTATTTGAGTCTGTTCAGTTTCTTTGATCAATGTCTTACAGTTTTCAGTTTGTAGGTCTTTCAAGTCCTTGGCTAAATTCTTCGTTTTGGGGGGATGCAATTGTAAATGAGATTATTTCTTTAATTCCTCTTTCTGATGGTTCACTATTCATATGGAGAATCACAAATGATCTTTCAGTTTTACTGAATTCATAGGTTTGTTTTTTCTTTGTTGGCCATGCCACTCAGCATGTGGGATCTTAGTTCCCCAAGTAGGAACTGAGCCTGCACCCCCTGCAGTGGAAGTGCAGAGTCTCAACCACTAGATCACCAGGGAAGTCCTTGAATTCATTTTTTAGTTCTGGCAGGTTTTTTGGTAGTTTTATGTGGAAAGCTAGAATTCAGAAATCTCACTATTTAAGTTACATCAGGGTCATTCACAGCACCCAAAACATAGTGGCTACTAATATTCTCTTCCCACAGTGCGTTTTAATACCATGTGGACTCCTACAAGGGCCATTAGCATCACCAGTTTAGTTGAATTTGGTCTGGGTAAGTCTTGGTCTCTATAGCAATGTCTGATGCCATCTCTGATTTTCTAGCATGTTACATGGCTGTATTGAAAAGTGATTTACTTTCTAGTAAATGTCAAATGTTTCAACTTTAAATAGCAATACAAAGTTTTTCTACATTCACACCAAATAACAATGTGTTTCACCCAAAACAGGGCCACTCTCTCAGGGAACCAGCAAATAATCCGCAAATGGGGGATAATATGTTTCCACATTACAATCCTATTCACAAGACTACTTCCACTTTCACCAGCTGCCCGAATTTGTGCAAATGTCTTTCTCCATTCTAATACAGTTTTCTTTTCTGGAACCACCGCTGGGGCTTTGCTTCATTTAAAAAACCTCCATGTTTATGTCTTCTTTGGAGAAATGTCTGTTAAGTTCTTCGGCCCACTTTTTGATTGGGTCGTTTATTTTTCTAGAATGGAGCTGCAGGAGTTGCTTGTATATTTTTGAGATTAATTGTTCATCCGTTGCTTCATTGGCTATTATTTTCTCCCATTCTGAAGGCTGTCTTTTCACCTTGCTTATAGTTTCCTTTGTTGTGCAGAAGCTTAGAAGACATAATAATGGCTAACAAACACATGAAAAGATGCTCAACATCACTCATTATCAGAGAAATGCAAATCAAAACCACAATGAGGTACCACTTTACACCAATCAGAATGGCTGCCATCCAAAAATCTACAAGCAATAAATGCTGGAGAGGATGTGGAGAAAAGGGAACCCCCTTACACTGCTGGTGGGAATGCAAACTAGTACAGCCACTATGGAAAACAGTGTGGAGGTTCCTTAAAAAGCTGCAAATAGTCCTGCCATATGACCCAGCAATCCCACTGCTGGGCATACACACTGAGGAAACCAGAATTGAAAGAGACACGTGTACCCCAATGTTCATCGCCACATTGTTTACAATAGCCAGGACATGGAAGCAACCTAGATGCCCATCAACTGACGAATGGATAAGAAAGCAGTGGTACATATACACAATGGAATATTACTCAGCATTAAAAAAAAATCTATTTGAATCAGTTCTACTCAGGTGGACAGAACTGGAGCCTATTATCCAGAGTGAAGTAAGCCAGAAGGAAAAACAACAATACAGTATACTAACACATATATATGAAATTTAGAAAGATGGCAGCGAGAACCCTGCATGTGAGACAGCAAAAGGCACGCAGATGTATAGAACAGACTCGTGGCCTCTGTGGAAGAGGGCAAGGGTGGGATGATATGGGAGAATGGCATTGAAACATGTTAATTATCATATGTGAAATTAATCTCCAGCCCAGGACTGATGCTCGGGACTGGTGCACCGAGATGTCCCAGGGGGAGGGAATAGGGAGGGAGGAGGGAGGGGGGTTCTGGAGGGGGAGCATATGTAAACCCGTGGTGATTTCATGTCATTGTATGGCAAAACCATTAAAAAAAAAAAAAAAACCTCCATGGATTTAAAGTGACAGGACGAATATGATCTGGGTGGCATTTTCTATATGGTTTCTCTCACCATATTTTTCAGTGTTTCAGGGTGTTTTTAGTGTTTTTCCATTTTGTAACATGTATCATTATCTCTTCATTATGATTAAAAACATTTTCAGGTTTTTATAACTTCTATAACATTAACTTCATTCACATCACTGTCAAAATATCCTCACCATTTTCTTCCAGAACCTTTTCATCTTCCCCAACTGAAACTAATCATTAAACACCTAGCCACCTCAACCCCTGGCAACCTTATTCTACTTTATAATTGAATTTGGCTTATCTGGATCTCACATAAGTGGAATCATATAGTTTGTCCTTCTGTGTCTGGCTTGCTTCACTTAGCATATTGATTTCAATGTTTATCTACATCATAGCCTGTGTGAGAATTACCTTAGTTATAAAAGTTGAATTGTATTCCTCTTAATGAAAATGACAGAGGAGACTGAAAAATTTGGCTTAAAACTCAACATTCAAAACACTAAGATCATGGCATCACTTCATGGCAAATACCTGGAGAAGCAATGGAAACAGTGACAGACTTTATCTTCTTGGGCTCCAAAAACACTGTGATGGTAACTGCAGCCATGAAATGAAAAGATGCTTGATCCTTGGGAGAAGAGCTATGACCAACAAAGACAGCATATTAAAAGCAGAGACATTACTTTGCCAACAAAGGTCTGTCTAGTGAAGCTATGGTTTTTCAAGTAGTCAAGTATGGATGTGAGAATTGGACCATAAAGAAAGCCGAGCGCCGAAAAATTGATGCTTTTGAGAGGTTGGAGAAGACTCTTGAGAGTCCCTTGGAATGCAAGGAGATCCAACCAGGCCATCCTAAAGGAGGTCAGTCCTGGGTGTTCATTGGAAGGACTGATGTTGAAGCTGAAACTCCAATACTTTGGCCACCTGATGCGAAGAGTTGACTCATTGGAAAAGACCCTAATGCTGGGAAGATTTGGGGGCAGGAGGAGAAGGGGACGACAGAGGATGAGATGGGTGGATGGCATCACCGATGGGATGGACATGAGTTTGAGCAAGCTCCAAGAGTTGGTGATGGGCAGGGAAGCCTGGCGTGCTACAGTCCATGGGGTTGCAAAGAGTTGGACACAAGTGAGCAACTGAACTGAACTGATGAAGGTTGAACTGTATCCCATTGTGTATATACTACATTATGTTTATCCGTTCATCTGCTGAAGGACACTTGTGTTGATTCCACCTTTTGGTTACTGTGAATAATGCTGGTATGAATATGGGGTACAAATATCTATCCCAGTCTTTGCTTTTGAATATTTTGGTTGTATACCCTGGAACAGAACTGAGGGATTCTACATTAACTCTGTGTTAGGTTTTTGAGGAGCCTCCCTATTGTTCTCCACAGCTGTAGCTCTATTTTACTTTATTCCTTTATATGGCGGAATAATGCATCTTATGGATCTACCCTATTTTGCTTGTCTATTCATCCATTAGTGGACATTTTGATTGTTTTTACCTTGGGCTATTGAGAATAGTGCTACTATGAATATTGATGTACAAGTTTATATTTGAACACGTTTTAAATTCTTTGAGCATATATCTATGAAGGGAGGAGTGGTTGAAACATATGATAATTACACTTCTGTATTTTTAAGAAAATGCCAAAAGTTTGCAAACCTAGTTTGCACCATTGTACACCTCTGTAAGTAAAGTTTGAGTTCCAATTTCTCTACACTGTTGTCAGCGTTTGTTGTTTATCTTTGTTAATTTTTCCCATGTTCATCCTGTGTGTCTTATTTAGGAAGAAGTCATAATGCAGGACCCATATTTGAGGAGAGGGGAGTTAGCTTCAAATACTTGGGGAACAGCTAAGTGTCTATATCAATTGTTAAGAATTTTTCTGGATAGAGACTTCTATTTAACACCATTCATAAAAATTATGTAATTTGTTTTATCCAGTTTGGCCACATGAAAATTATTTTTAACTTTTGGCTATAACCCAGCACTATGGTATTAAACTGTTTAGTTTATTCTTGATTTGACTATTGAGAGCTTTTTCCACTTGGTCCTGTTTTCATTTTACATGATTTATCTTCTGTGGGTTTTGGGGGGTAACTCTTTCTTACATTTTAACATTATCCTGATTCACATATTTACTTTCTAAGTCCTAGCATCAATCCTTTATTCAAAGAGCTCATGTTCCTTTTTATTAATGAATAGTATTAAAACTTGCATGTGGGATCTTAATACTCTCAGCAGACAATGCATGGAAATATGTGTATGCATCCCAGCCTATGCACAGACATATAATTATAAAAGTATTTCCACGTGGAACTATGTGTATATATATGAGGCTAAAGACAGTTTACACTGATGTCTCCAACCTGATCTGTTAGGACATGGATATTGTAACTTTCTCCCTTTGTCTGTATGCAACTTCCCACACCAGTGGTAAGAAAACTGGCTTCCATGACTTGTCATTTATTGAATTCAGTGCTTGTTCTATTTGATGACTGACACAGTACTTTCAGAACTATTAGCTACTACCCTCCATAGGAAAGAACTGAACCCACTCTTTATGCATATATGGTACATTTTGCTTTTGACCTTCAGGTTCCATTCATTTCCACAGTTAACTCAGTTCAGCCCATTTTGTCCCATCACCAAGTGTGAGTTTTTTCTTTTTCTTCCTCTTAATCTCTTGGCCACACTGTATGGCGTGTGAGCTTTTAGTTTTCCAGCTAGGAATCGAACCCACATCCCCTGCATTAGTATCGTGGAGTCTTAGCCACTGGACAACCAGGGAAGTCTTGGGTTTTTTCATACATTTCTTGATCAGTTAGATTCTTTGTTAAATATTGCATTCCAGTCTTTGACACTCCCATACCATAAATAACTAAATTTGAACAGATAAAAATTTATTTGTTGGGTTGTATATATATATGAAAAAAATCTAATGTGTTTGATTAAATGCATAGTGGCAGATAGTCATCGCTAAGGTGTCACATGGAATATTTCAACGACATCTTCCATAAACTGTTTATTGTGTCTGTTTTGCCCTTTCTAGAATGTCTTATAAATAAGGCCATACAGTGTGTAGCACTTCAAACTGGATTCTTTCACTTAGCCATATAAGGGTTAGAGTCATCTTTTTTTTTTTTTTGGTATGGGTTGATGGTTCATTCCTTTATATCTCTGAATACTATTACATTTCATTATATAAGAGGAAAAATAATTTTCCCTCTACTCTTCAATGTTCTTCACAGAGATTCCCCCTTGTAATGAAAAGGAGCTGAACTGGAGAAAAAGCAATCAAAAGTTTAATATATGCCATGCATATCTCCTGTATAACTCAGTCACTCTCAGAAATGTCCCAAGACTTAACCATTTTAAAATGCTATCTTCAGCTAAGAATGAAAGAAAGATGTTAGGGAATGGAAGAAGCCAATTAAAAGAGGTTATTAGGCAAAGCACAGTAAACAAGAGTATGGTGGTTACACAGATTTACATCCAGGTTCATTCCATTGACAGACTTTTCCTGATATTTAGTCATCATCCAATTCCTGACTCAGGGTGGGACACATCTTTTCAAATGGAGAAATCATTAATAAAAATAAATTTACTTCATAAAAAGGCATTTTCTATTTGGTTTTCAAAGATTCTCCTAGGTCTGCAGTTTCTTAAATTAGTCAGCCCAAAATAATCCTTTTGTCAAATGGGCATATTTTGGGGTGCTGTGTTATGCTCCCCTTGACAAGTTTGTGCCATAATTTACTTATAAATTCATCTACAGAAGGACATCCTGATATATTTTTTAGCCATTATGAATAGAATTGCCATGCATTACTTGATGTTAGCTTTTACTGAACAGAGTTTTTCAAAGCAGTTGTCTAAATACAAGAGGTATGCTTCTTAGACCCTGAGGTGTGACTGTTTAGCTTTGGAGAAAACTGCCAAACTGTCTTTGGAGTTGGTTGTACATGCATTCCACCAGCATCTTGAGTATATTCTTATATGCTTATTTACTCTCTGTTTATCTGCTTTAGTCAGGTGTGTGTTTCAACCTTTACCAAATTCGAATAGGGTCATTTGGTACAATTTGGTATAACAGATCCTTTATTAGATATGTGTTTTGGAAATAGTTTCTTCCAGTATGTGGTTTGTCTCTTGGTTTTCTGACTAATAATGTCTTCCATAGAGTAGAAATTTTTAATTTTATAAAATCCACATTATTTTTTCTTTTGTTGATAGATATTTTTATTAGAAGTTGTTATTTTTTATTATTTTTATTTTTGGCTGTGCTATGTCTTTATTGTTGTGTGCTGGCTTTGTCTAGTTGTGGTGTATGCGGGGGGTTCTCTGTAGTTACAGTGTGCAGGCTTCTGCATGCAGTGGCCTCTTGCTGTGGAGTACATGCTTCCAGGCTCGTGGGCTCAGTAGCTGTGGCACACAGGTTTAGCTGCCCCATGGCAGGTGGGATTCTCTGGGACTGTTGTGCCCAGATCCCAATCTCCACAAACCACCAGGAGACCATTCACCAATGCAAGTGCAAGAGGGAGTTTATTACAGACCCGGGTCTGGATCGCACATATACACACCGACGCAGCGGAGTGAGGGCGGCGGCCCTGAGCCACATGGTACAAGGCTTTTAAGGGAAAGAGACAAAGGGCAGGATGGCGCGAATGGGGTAATGTGCCTCAGAGTCCTGTGACTGGCCAGGACGGGAGGGGACGTCAGGGGTTTTTCGCTTGCTAGCCCCTGATTGGCATATCTTTGGCACACTATGATTGGTCATGTCTAGGGTGGTGACCTGGGGGTGGGGGAACTAGGGTGTTGCCTTCTATTGCAAGATGGGGCTCCTTTTTTTTTTTTTTTTTTTTAAGACGGAGTCACTTAGGCTCTACAGGACCAGGGATTGGACCAGTGTCCCCTGCCAATCTCAACCACTGGACCACCAGGGAAGCCTGGTGTTATGTTTTAAAACTCATCACTGGATCCAAAGTCATGTAGATTTTTGTCTAGAATTTTTATAGTTTGATAATTTAAATTTATCTATGGGCAATTTTGGTTTCAGCCATAAAGTTTGTATCTACATTCATTTCATTCCATTTGGTTTCTAATTAATTGTTTCTTAAGAATTTTTTGAGAAGATATGATGAGATGCTTGGCTCCATTTCAGTCTGGCTTCAAACTCAGTATGTGCAGCAGAACTGCATTTGGGATGAGGCCTCTGGTTAAGATGCAGGCCTCCCTGCCCTTTTCTGACATCTCACTCAGTGCACAGAACCCATATCTCTGATCCTTGGGGCACAGGTACATCCTGCCCATAGACTTTGCTCTGTGACAAGCAGACAGCAGCTTTGTCTCCTCAGGACCCATCAGGGCTTAGGTTTCTGGACAAAAAGGGAGTGTCTGCACTGGAGAAGCTGGGATTTCTCAGGACCCACCAGATGCCACAGGAGGAAAAGATGAAAAAGTGGGGAGAAGCTTCCTGTGTGCAACTGACTGCTGAGGGTGTGGGGTCCATATTCAGGAGACTCAGGAGAAAAAAAGTTTATGGAATATTGTGCACTTTTAGTTAGTTTTATGTGCAGTGTAGATGGTGATCAGTGGCATCCTTAGGAACGTGGTATCTAGTTTTCCTGGCACCTTTTGTTAATGGCTTTGGGTAAATTAACATTTTAATAATAATTTGGTCTAATGTATGAGAACGGAATATTTTTCCATTGTGTCTTCAGTTTCTTTCTTTAGTAGTGCTCTATAGTTTTCTGATTATAGGTCTTTCATGTCATTGGTTAAATGTATTAGATAGTTTGTTTTTTGATGGAATTATAAATGGTATTGCTGTCTTAATTTTTCTTTCCAATGATTTATTAGTATATAGTAACAAAATTGATTTGTGTATATTGATTTCATTTTTGCAACTTTACTGAATTTATTTTTTAATATACTTCTTGAAGTAATGTGATATTGTAATGGTAAATCTCACTGTTTCTACTGTAATCCAGGTCACTGCAGGACCCAAGACATGGTGGCTGATAATATCCTCTTCCCACAGTGCCTCTTAATACCAGATGGATTCCTACAAGGAAATTGAGTATCACCAGCTTTGTTTGAACTTGGTCTGGTTGAGTCTTGACCTCTATAACAAAGTTTGATGGCTGTCTCATCACCACATCTTCTTTCTCCATTCATCAGTTGTTGGAAAAGTAGTTTGCTTTCATGTCTTTGCTATTGTAAATAGTGCTGCTATGAACACAGTGGTGAACGTATCTTTTCAAATTGCAGTTTTGCCTGGATGAACCAGCAATGCCCAGAAGTGGGATTGCTGGTTCATATGGCAACTCTCTTTTCAGTTTTTCTGAGGAAACTCCAAACTATTTTCCACAGTGGTGGCACCAGTTCCCACCAAACTGTAGGAGGGTTTCCTTTTCTCCACACCCTCTCTAGAATTTGTTATTTGTAGACATTTTACTGATGGCCATTCTGACCAGTATAAGGTGATACCTCATTGTAGTTTTGATTTGCTTTGTTCTAATAATTAGCAATGTGGAGTATCTTTTCATATGTCTATTGACCATTTGTATGTCTTCTTTGGAGAAATGTTTATTTAGACCTTCTGCCCACCTTTTTTTTGGGGGGGGGTGTAGTTGTATGAGCTGCTTGTCTATTTTGGAAATTCGACTATTTTTGGTGGCATCATTTGCAGATATTTTCTCCCAAACAATTAACACAAGTCCTGGGACAATGAGACCCCACAAGCAAAAGAATAAAGCTAGACTCTTGCCTCCCCCTCTATACAAAATCAACTCAAAATGGCTCAAGAGCCTAAACATAGGAACCAAAATTTTAAAACTCATAGGAAAAATACATGGAAGTAAAACTTCACGACCTTGGATTTGGCCATGATTTCTTAGATTTGCTACCAAAATAACAGGCAACAAAAGACAAAATAGATAAACTGGGCTTCTTTAAAATGAAAACTGCTGTGCACAAAAGGAATAAGGTAAAAGATAATCCACCATCCAAAATGGCACAAGATGTTTGCAAATCATGTCCTTGATAAAGGTCTATAGCCCACCTGTCCTCTGCTGGTCAAGTAGGGGTGCCTGTGGGGAGCCTCCCATCCCAAGTGATAAGGGCCCCACAGCACTCACGAGGTGAACACTGGTCATCCTCAGCACCCTCAAGGAGCGAGTGCTGGATTGTTTTGAGCCCAGGTGCCTTCTCATCATTGCCTTCAAAAGCTGGAGGCTTCAGCATGCCTCCAGAAGAACAGAGTCTTTACAAGTCTTTTGAGAACAAAGAGATCATGCTTAACTTTCTTGAAAAATGCATCTCATTTCATAGCAGTTACTTTTCCCAATCTGGCTCCCAGGGGTGCTCTCCTACCTTCTTTATTTCTCTGAAAGAGGCCATGACAGTTTGGCTGTCCCCAAACAAGTGACAAGTCAGGGGGGCCAGCTCCTGGTAGTCGTACCTTCACTGGAGCTTAACTCAGACTCTCAGGCTGAGGTTGAACATGGATGCCCCTGCTTCTCCCCATCAGTTCTTATCTTCAGTCTCTTTTCCTCTTGCTTTTCAGTCTTAGAATTACCTGATAGTCACCATTCATAGTTCCTGCAGAGCTCAGCAATTTCTCCTGAAGAAATGATTCTGGAAAAAATGGAGGGATAAATAAAGCATTGTTTTGCCAAACGTTTCACTTTTGTCTCAGGTTTAAAGGATTTGTTAACAAAAATAAGTCACTCATTATATTCAAATAAACAATACAAATATTTATTAGTGAACTATCTAGTCTACTTTCAATATACTAACATTAAAAGGGAAAAAGAAATAGAAACAGCCGAGAAGAGCAATAGTACATGCATCACCAAACTGGATTTGCTGGCATCCAGACTTAAATAGTGCTGAAAGTTCTGTGTGATAGCAATCCAGAGTTCCGACTGGGAAAAAGTCCCAGACAGCGCTTCTCCTTAGAGACTTTGGACTGCTGTCTCCTCTTATAATCCCCAGGCCACAAACCCTGGACATCATTATCAGTCCCTGAGCAAAACTGCAGCTCTGGTATTATGTTAATTTTTTACAAGGCCATTTGCTTTGTTCTGCAAATCTTGGAATGTTGCTAACTCCAGGGAGTGGTTGGCCAGACCTCCTCCACAGAGACTTAACAAATTCCAAGATCTGCTTTCTATTGTGTTTTTCCTCCACAGCAGGTGTGGCTGACACCCACAGCAGTAGTCAGGGCAGAGTCCAGGTAGGTAAGAAGCAAGGTCAGAGGCCTGTTCTACTGTTTTGCCTCTGAAGCCTAAAAAGACTACTTGTATTTCTCTAAGAAGAATGTAGCTGATTCCTGCACTTTGCAGATGCTCAAGGTAATGAGAGTGTTTTCACATTAGAATTTTAAAATCTTCCAAATAGATCACTGGGGGGACATCCTGTGTCTTCCTGCTCATTCTAATAATACCATTTCTGAATTTTAATTCAGTAATTTATCTCATAAATATGTGAAGGGGGAGATCCATCTAAAAATGTTATTGAGGTAACTCCAAAGGTTTTACAACAAATAGGAACATAGAACTCATGGTCCGACACTGGCTGGGAGATTCCCACCTGGAACAGTTGTCCCTTGGAGGGTGAAGTAGCTGGGACCATCCTCCTGGAGGTGAGCCTACTCAGGCTCATCCCATGTGGGATCGCTGCACTGCAGAACCTTAGATTGGCCGTGGCAGACAGCTGGCTAGAGATATGGAAAAAGAAAACTGCCTAGCAGCCTGGGACAACCCATGGGTGAGGGCTTAATGAGGGTCAGTGTCAGGTTGTTAGTTAGAGGCCTTAGTTAGGGACAGGATCTTAGAGGTAATCTGAGGGCCTTAGCAAGAGTCAGTTTAGACTATAAGTTAAGAACACCTCAGAGACTTCTTTAGGAACATATTCAGGGCCTTGGTTATGGACAGTATCAGAGTGTTTATTCGGTGACAGCTTAGGCTATAAAGGACAGCATCATGGCATAAGTTAGGGACAGTGTCAAGGTCTTAGGGATAGGGTTAGGGCCTTCATAAGTTATAGTTCAGGCCCTTAACTATAGACAATATCTGGGGCTTAGTTACAGTGAAAAGGTTAGTTGCTCAGTCATGTCTGACTCTTTGCAACCCCAAAGGACTATAGCCTGCCAGGCTCCTCTGTCCATGGAATTCCCCAAGCAAGAATACTGGAGTGGGTTGCTATTCCCTTCTCCAGGGTATCTTCCTGACTCAGGGATCAAACCCAGTTCTCTTGTATTGCAGGCAGCTTCTTTACTGTCTGGGCCACCAGGGAAGCCCAGGGGCTTAGTTAAGGAGAGCATCAGGACTTCTGTTAGAAATAACTTGGGGATGTTAGTTAAAGAAGTTCAGGCTGTAACTTAACAGCATCTTTAGGACTTTAATACAGCTAGTGTCAGGTCCATAGTTATGCTCAGTGTCAGGGCATTATTTAGGAACAGCATCAGAGACCTACTCAAGTAAATATGCAGGGTCTTAGTCATGGATAGGATCAGGAGGTTATTGAAAGACAAATCAGCCTATTACAGACTTTCTGGGGCTCCAAAATCACTGCAGATGGTGACTGCAGCCATGAAATTAAAAAACACTTATTCTTGGAAGAAAAGCTATGACCAACCTAGACAGCATATTAAAAAGCAGAGACATTACTTTACTGACAAAGGTCCATCTAGTCAAAGCTATATTTTTTCCAGTAGTCATGTATGGATGTGAGAGCTGGACCATAAAGAAAGCTGAGAGCCAAAGAACTGATGCTTTTTAACCATGGTGTTGGAGAAGACTCTTGAGAGTCCCTTCGATTGCAAGGAGATCAAACTAGTCCTAAATATTCTAAAGGAATATTTAGGAAATCAGTCCTAAATATTCATTGGAAAGACTGATGCTGAAGCTGAAGCTCCAATACTTTGGCCACCTATTGCCAAAAAATGACTCACTGAAAAAGACCCTGATACTGGGAAAGACCGAAGGCAGGAGGAGAATGGGGTGACAAAGAATGAGATGGTTGGATGGCATCACTGACTGGATGGACATGAGTTTGAGCAAGCTCTGGGAGTTGGTGATGGGCAGGAAGCCTGTGTGCTGCAGTCCATGGGGTCGCAAAGAGTCGGATATGACTGAGTGACTGAACTGAACTGGTTATGAACAACATCAGGATTTTAGTGAGGGAAAGTCAGGCCGTTATTATAGACGTTGTCAAGGCTTTCTGTAGAGACAGCATCAAGGCCTTAGAAAGAGAATCAGGGTCTTAGTACATGGTCAGAAACATAGGCACATATTCAGGGCCTCAGTAAGAGACAGGCTATGGCAAAAGTAGGGACATCAAGGGCTGTTAGGGACACTCCAGCTGTGGTGCTGGATGTCGAGACAGGCTTGACAAGCAGGGTTTCCGAAAGCATGATACGGCAGGAGAATGAGAAAAAAGACACATGAATTCAGTGAAAAGCGAGGATCAGGGGACCAACACGGCTCCAAGGTGAGGGTGCTGAAACTGAACCCAGGCCAGCTTTATTGGACGGTATTACACTTTCAGCCGTGATGGAAAGAATATGCGGGGAGTTAAGCTTTAACTCATGTGGCCTTCAGGGCCAAAGAACACAATGATCATTACCCACTGAGTAACTAAGAAACAGTGATCAATAACAAATCAGTAACTTAAGACTAATATTCTTATCTATAGATTTTCCAACATATATGTAAAACATGTGACTCTGAGATGCCATTGGGAAACAGTTTATCTGAGAACTGTTAAATAAACTGAGAAATGGTTTATTTATAGCTTCCAGTTTATCAATAATCATAATTTTTTTTGCGGCCCTTGCCAGGGCCTGCTTTTCTTTTCTTCTTCCTGTCTCCTACAGTTGGAGAAGACACTTGAGAATCCCTTAGTTAGGACCAGTCTGGGATTGGTCCACTGCCCCCAGGGTGGCTCTAGTGGTAAAGAAACCACCTGTCAAAGCAAGAGACAAAAGTGATGCGGGTTCCATCCCTGGGTTGGGAAGATCCCTGGAGGAGGAAATGAGAACCCACACCAATATTATTATCTGGAGAATGCACAGGGTGTTATTTAGAAACAAAATTAGGATGTTAGTTTGGAAAAGAGTCAGGGAATTAGTTACAGTGTCACCTCCTCAGGTAGAGACTTCTTCAGTTCAATTCAGTTGCTCAGTTGTGTCTGACTTTTTGCAATCCCATGAACCACAGCACACCAGGTCTCCCTGTCTATTATCAACTCCCGGAGTCCACCCAAACCCATGTCCATTGAGTCAGTGATGCCATCTAACCATCTCATCCTCTGTTGTCCCCTTCTTCTCCTGCCCTCAATCTTTCCCAGCATCAAGGTCTTTTCAAATGAGTCAGCTCTTCGCATGAGGTGGCCAAAGTATTGGAGTTCCAGCTTCAGCATCAGTTCTTTCAATGAACACCCAGGACTGATCTCCTTTAGGATGGACTGGTTGGATCTCCTTGCAGTTCAAGTGACTCTCAAGAGTCTTCTCCAACACCATAGTTCAAAAGCATCAATTTTTCAGTGCTCGGCTTTCTTTATAGTCCAACTCTCACAACATACATGACTACTGGAAAAACCATACCTTTGACTAGACAGACCTTTGTTGGCAAAGTAATGTCTCTGCTTTTTAATATGCTATCTAGGTTGGTCATAACTTTCCTTCCAAGGAGTAAGCGTCTTTTAATTTCATGGCTGCAATCACCATCTGGAGTGATTTTGGAGCCCAGAAAAATAAAGTCAGCCACTGTTTCCACTGTTTCCCCATCTATTTACCATGAAGTGATGGGACCGGATGCCATGATCTTAGTTTTATGAATGCTGAGCTTTAAGCCAACTTTTTCACTCTCCTCTTTCACTTTCATTAAGAGGCTCTTTAGTTCTTCTTGACTTTCTGCCATAAGGGTGGTGTCATCTGCATATCTGAGGTTATTGATATTTCTCCCAGCAATCTTGATTCTAGCTTGTGCTTCTTCCAGCGCAGCGTTTCTCATGATATACTCTGCATATAAGTTAAATAAGCAGGGTGACAATATACAGCCTTAATGAACTCCTTTCCCTATTTGGAACCAGTCTGTTGTTCCATATCCAGTTCTAAGTGTTGCTTCCTAACCTGCATACAGATTTCTCAAGAGGCAGGTCAGGTGGCCTGGTATTTCCATCTCTTTAAGAATTTTCCAGAGTTTGCTGTGGTCCACACAGTCAAAGATTTTGGCATAGTCAATTAGGGCAAGGTAGATATTTTTCGGAACTCACTTGCTTTTTCAATAATCCAATGGAGGTTGGCAATTTGGTCTCTGATTCCTCTGTCTTTTCTAAATCCAACCTGAACATCTGGAAGTTCACGGTTCATGGATTGCTGAAGCCTGGCTTGGAGAATTTTGAGTATTACTTTACTAGTGTGTGAGATGAGTGCAATTGTGCAGTAGTTTGAGCATTCTTTGGCATTGCCTTTCTTTGGGATAGGAATGACGACGTTTTCCAGTCCTGTGGCCATTGCTGAGTTTTCCAAATTTGCTGGCATATTGAGTGCAGCACTTTCACAGCATCATCTTTTAGGATTTGAAATAGCTCAACTGGAATTCCATCACTTCCACCAGCTTTGTTCATAGTGATGCTTCCTAAAGCCCACTTGACTTCACATTCTAGGATGTCTGGCTCTAGGTTGGTGATCACACCATCGTGATTATCTGGGTCATGAAGATCTTTTTTGTATCGTTCTTCTGTGTATTCTTGCCACCTCTTCTTAATATCTTCAGCTTCTATCAGGCCCATAACATTTCTGTCTTTTATTGTGCCCATCTTTGCATGAAATGTTCCCTTGATATCTCTGATTTACTTGAAGAGATCTCTAGTCTTTCCCATTCTATTGTTTTCCTCTATTTCTTTGCATTGATAGCTGAGGAAGGCTTTCTTATCTCTCCTTGCTATTCTTTGGACATCTGCATTTAGATGGGTATATCTTTCCTTTGTCCTTTTCGTCTCTTTTCTATTTACAGCTATTTGTAAGGCCTCCTCAGACAACCATTTTACCTTGTTGCATTTCTTTTCCTTGAGGATGGTCTTGATCCCTGCCTTCTGTACAATGTCACTGATTCTGTTTCAACATACTCAAATGTCCTACCCAAGGAATTAATTTGGGAAACCAGAAAAGTAGCACTTGGGATGTTGCAACTCCTTGGCCCACATGTAGTAACTCCCTGGCATGCACTCTGAAGTCCTTTTAGCTCTGTATATTTGCAGAAATCTTGGTTCCCATTTGAGTAATTTTTTTTGTTTCAGGAAATTTCATTTGGAGGGTGCTTGTGAGTTCCTTTGCCTTTAAGTGATCTGTATCTGTGCTGGAATTAACTGTTCTCTTTGGCTAAGTAAGTACTGTTTGACAGATTCTAATAGTTCTTTTGATCTCCAGCTAACTTTGAGATGCTTTAAAAAGCCCCTGAGACATCTTAGAAATGTTTGATTAGTATGTTAAATTACATGGAATTCATAAAAATCTAGTATGTCCTGATAAAATGTTATCAGTGATAATTCTAGTTATTTTTAAATGTTGAATGTCAAAGTTGTAACTAAGTTTCTTTGGTCAATTACATTGTGAATGAATGTTTAACTATGACCTTTTAAGTCTTTTAGTGATTTATAGACAGTTACTGTATTCTAATGGTTTTGCAAAAGTGCTCCACTTTCAAGAAGGTTGATGTGGAGGACCTTTTAACAAACATCATATCATACTACTGAACTGGATAAGAAATTAAAAATCTTACTTGAAAATCCAATGACTTCATAAAAAGTTAACAGAAGGATTGGTTACTGAGTGAACTCGTGAACATGGGTATGTTTATGATTTTCTCTCATTACTGGTTTAGATCTGTTTTACAGATACAGGAAAATCCTTCCCCTCAAGCTAAGTACGACTTTGAGCCATTGGATGAATGAGACCTCTGTACTTAAGTCCATATTTATGTTAGCTTTGCTTTTTCCCTAATGCTTAGAAGGAAAGGGAAATTATTCAGTGAAGTTATCAGAGTGTAATGACGCATGATGTATCACTCCTTACTTTAGGTCTACTGCTAACAGCACATGTATAATGCTTGTGTGACAACTGGGTATAATGATAAAATGTATGGCCTATAAAGCATTTTCTCATTAACATGTCTCTGAGCATGTTCACAATACCTGATCAGTATTCCCCCCGCATGGATTACCTTGGCAAACAGAGAAGAGTCGTAGCACTGCGGGACATGATACACATGCAGGGCAAAGAGCTGAATCACTCCTGCACTGAGGGATAGATATTTTGATCATCAGTGTTCTCTTTTGAAGACTTGTAATCAAAAGGGAAAAAAATATCTTCATGTATCGAGGTGAGAGGAAGTCACTCTGACACACAGTTTAACTTAAATGTTACTGCCCAAAGTAGCCTGTTTCATGGCCTTTCAGACATGCATTGTTCATCTTTGTTGGCATTGAGAAGGAGGGGTGCTTTTGAAAGTCAAAACGGCGTGCCTATGTCTCAGGCATCCAAGGTAAAACTAAGTGACCATTGTAGGTGTGATTTTAGATGCATTCCTGTAGTGTTGAACTTTTATGTCTGAGCCATGTCAGACTTGGGATGCCACTAGCCATTCTCAAACCGATGTCTGCTGGTAGCTGCAACTTTAGTTTTCAAGAACTCCTCTCCTAAGTGTTAACCTGTAAACAATGAAATTAGATCAGATGTTAATAGAAAGACAAAGCATATGTGTAATGGCCACTAGCTCCTGTTACAAATGTGTTAATAGTGCACCAGAAGTTAAAACCTACTGAGGCAGGATTAGACAACAGGCTACAAAGTCCCTGCAAAGTGCTTATTCCAGACTGGGTTTCAGACTTAGCCTCCTGAATTCCTAAGGGAATGAGATCTATATTTACTATTAAAGTTTAGGTTATTACTCCTGCTTTTTAACTGTCTATTTTGTATTGGGGTGCGGTGTAGCCACTTAACAATGTTGTGATAGTTTCAGGTGAACAGTGAAGGGACTCAATCATACATGCATTATGTATCCATCCTATACCAATCACTCCTCCTACTTTTAACTAGGTTTGTTGCACCAAAATAGCAGACCAAGAGATTGAGATCTTAATCATACAAGATTCTGATTCAGGACTTAAAACTCAGATATGACTACTCTGATATCCATTCCCCCAAATTTAGGCAGGCTTATGCCCCATTTAATCAGGAAGTAGCCAGAGCGGTCATCATCCCACCCCCTGAAAGATGAGGGGAAAGATAAAACAAAAGTGGAGATGAAAAATGAGTCTCCCTAAAACCAAGTTCCTCTGCCAAACTTATGATTACTGTCTCAATCTGAAATGATTATTCCTTTTCTTATAAAACAGCTGATCTCCACAAGATTGAGGAGTATCAAAGAGAAGAGGGAGGTGAAGCTGGGTGGAACACTAAGGGTTTCTTGGGCATAGAATCTTTCTGTGTACCCTGGTACTTCTTTTCAGGGACCTTCCCTGAGCTCCAAAGCACAGATTTGAACAGTTGCTAATCAGGGAAGGAAAGGTATGCGGAGACATGGGAGCAATAGTCAAGAACAATAGTGCAACCTTGAGGCAGAGTCCTGGTTCTGCCTTAAGAGAGAGACATAACAATAGTTTTGAGCTCCTTACAGAACAAAAACTCCAACAAATAGAAGATGATGGCATTCTTAAGCTGATTAAGAGACCACTGAGGCCAGATTAAAGGAGTGCAGGCCTGAACACACTCTAATCTTTATAAAAAACTCTGTCCCTGAACTATCTCTAAAAACACCTTAACAAATCCTTGGTCATTGGGACACACATTTTTTTAGGACATCAGTGTGCTGTGTCCCTAACTGGTTGGCAAAGTGATAAAACTAACCTTTTCTACTTCCTAAAATTATGTCTCTAGGATTCAATTTAGCACTGGTGCAGAGAGGCTGAGTCCTTTGCCTCAGTTAGGTAGCAAGTCAGGCCGTTGGTTAGAAACAGTGTCAGGTTTTAGTTATGGAAAGTGTCAGAGCATTAGTAAGGGACAGGCCAAGACATTATGGTCAGAATCAGGGCCTTAGTTAGGTATAACATCAGGGCCTTAGTTAAAGATTTTTAAGGCTGTTAGTTATGGATATCATCAGGGATTTAGGCACAGCATGAGGGCTTTTAATTATAGACAGCATCTGGGTATTAGTGATGGACAACTCAGGCAATTAGAGACAATGCCAGGGCCTTAGATAATGACATCCTTGGAGCTTGGGGAAAGAGAGTATCAGCATCTTAATTAGAGATAGTGTCAAGACGTTAGCACAGTGTCAGGGTGTTAGTTAGTGAAAGAGTTAGGTAATTAGGTAAAAAGTGTCAGGACCTTACAAATAGTGTCAAGGACTTAGATCACAAGGGACTTGGTTAGGGATATCATCACTTTTGTGTATTTATTTCATACTCAACTCTTTCCTGGTGGCTCAGATGATAAAGAATCCACCTGCAATGCCAGAGACCCAGGTTTGGCCCCTGGGTCAGGAAGATCCCTGGAGAAGGAACTGGCTCTCCACTCCAGGATTTTTGCCTGGAGAGCTCCACGGACAGAGGAGGCTACAGTCCATGGAGTTGCAGAGTCAGATGCGACTGAGTAACTGACGCTTTCACTGTCACATTCAGAATAAAGTCAAGAACCAAAAGGAGAGCAAGGCCTCAGGCTGACAGGGAAAACGTCTGCTTCATATTTAACGCTGCATCCATAATGCCTACTACCTAATACTAGGATAAAATAATTTAGGCTGTGAGCATAAAAGAGTAAAGTTTACTTATCCAGAACACTAATTTATGAGAAAAACTTCACTGTCCAATGAAAATACATAAATAGGTTGTCACTACTACACAAAATCTCTAGAATTCTTTGGCTTATATGTAATTCTAATTTTCAACATAAGCCCATAATCACAATAGCATAATCAAAATTTGTGAAATTACTTTAGATTAGCATCTAGGGATTCTTAATTAAAATTAACAAACATCCAGCAAAAGTTAATGTACTTAGAAATTATAATAAAGGGTAAAAAAAGCCAATGACCCAAACTTTAGTATTAATGAAGATATATCCATCAAAACAATCCCTAAAAAAAGGATGTCATCAGGATTCTAAAGTTAATGTAAGCTCTTGAGTGGGGGTGAGTATAAAGACTAAAAGAAGAAACAACAGTGAAAATAGCAAGAAACTTAAGACATCTTTTTTATTTTTCTTTTCCTGAATACAACAAACTACTTCAGATAAAACCTTTATGCCAAAGAATAACCTCTCAGTTACTTTCAACAATCCGGATATTCTTTAGCAAGAAAACCAAACAAATATTAACAGATCTTTTTAAAGATTTCGGGGAGGCACTTTAAGTAGGCCTCTCTACTGTACAAAGCCAGGGTTAGGAAGCCGGTCCTCAGAGGTAGAAAATCTGAAGTCCCGCAGTGTAGCTTGTGGGATATTAGTTTCCAACCAGGGGTTGAACCCAGGCCCAGAAGTGAAAGCTCAGAGTCCTAAACACAGTACCGCCAGGGAACTCCAGGTTGTCCTCTTAATGTTGGTAAAGTCTTCTCGCCTGAGCTCAGGTGTGCGGGCAGCAGGTGCAGCTGCTGTTCCAGCTGCTTCTTGGTGATGCTGGAGGGTAGCCGCCGGATGACCACCGCGCCGCTGGTTTCTTTCACTAGATCCGCTTTAAGCTCCAGCTCCCCGGGAGCCCGGACACCCGTGTTTATGTTCTTGGCGTATCCAGCACAAACACGCGTTTTAGGAATGATTAAAAATAATATGCACGGAGAACACGGCTGTCAACAGGGTAACGAGGGCTGAACAATCTAAAAGGTATCTGTGAGGTCAGAAAAGGCTGCGCACAGTGCCGTTTTTCAGGAAATCTTTAATTAAAACCAGACAGTCGTTGGCGGTGCAGCCCCCACGCTCCTTATTGTGAGGTCGGGCACCCGTAGGGCGGATCCGGGGCCCTCGACAGTATGCAAGGCTGCGGCGCGGCGCTGGAGGGCCCAGTGTCCTAGCCTCGACGGGAAACAGCCGGCGGCCGAATTGATTTTTCTCTCTCCGAAGCCAGAAAAGATAGCGTTAAAGAGGGTCCTCGCCGCGCAGACCCCGGCCGGGGCCGCTGTCCTCGGTGCTGAAGCTCCCGCCCCGCCCCTCCTCCTCCCGCCCCGCCCCTCCTCCTCCCGCCCCGCCCCTCCTCCTCCCGCCCCGCCCCGCCCCTCCTCCTCCCGCCCCGCCCCTCCTCCTCCCGCCC